>OX421315.1:31422774-31781188 GCA_949125395.1 Diaphora mendica
TGTTGATTATGAGCAAAGCAATATAATGACGAAGCAGGTCACAATTGTCTATAAAATATATTCATATAAAATAATTATCTAAGTTGATAAGTCGTTATAAAAGCGCAAGGTAGTAGAGTCACGCTGATTTCAGCACGCATGGGCCAGCTCGACTGGAGCGGTACTACCCTCGCACAGAAAATCAACATAAAATGACGATTTTTGTTTTATTGATTGATGTTTTACATCACTGTAGAACTTCGTCATAGCGGTATTCGTGTTATGGGTCTGACATAAATATACCATAATAATAGGTCCTGGTGCAGCTGCTTCAGGACAAAGCGCGACCCCATACTGTGCAACAGACAGTCTTCAAGCTGCAAGAGCTGGGGTCGGAAGCTCTCCCTCATCCGCCATACTCACCAGACCTTGCACCTATCGACTATTCCTTTTCCCAAAATTTAGACAACTTTTTAGTGGGTAAAAAAACTCAATTCCCGAGAGGCAGTACAAAATGCCTTTGAAGAGTTTGTTGCCTCCCGTCCAGCTGGTTTTTACAAGAAGGGCATAAATAAACTGCCAATGCGTTGGCAAAGATGCGTCGATTGCATGGGTGATTACTTCGAATAACAGATGTTGGATTTCGAACGTCATTGTACTGGCAACATTTTGATTGTCTCTGGTTCGTGTTTGACGTTTGAAGTTTGAGGTGGGAATCGAAATGAACTCGTGTTGAAATGGCCGGTGCCGTAATTGAATTTGATTGTTAATGTTGTGTATTCAATAGCCTCCGCGTGATATTGATGACACTGAGGGTTTGTTAGGCTAAAATACTTATAATAGTTGAGAACGGTTGATCGGCCAGGCTAGGCTTGTGAAAGTTAATATGTGTAAAAAGAACTTGAAAGACGTGTGTTGAAGCCGGCCGACGATTTTTGTTATTGTGAAAATCACTTGATAGTAAGCTAATTGTATTGTCCATCGACCCGCGGTCTCTTTAGTGATAAACCGTATTGTGTTAGGTCGTGGATTCGCGGGTTTTTGTAGGCGTGTCCGCGTAAGTCGAAAAGTTGATTATTGAGATTGGTTCGAATACCTTGGAAGTTGTACAGCATTTTAGGAGCGTGTGTTTGTGTGAAGACGCAAGAGCAGAAGAACCTACCCACCTACCCAAGAGCTCTTGGGAACGCCGAGAAGAACATCGAAGCCACACACTCCTGTAAGTGCTTTAATTATTTTAGTTTAGATTAAGAACACGGTGACACAGCCGTGGGTCATTCTTCTTGCCAGTGGTTTTAGTAGTGATTGTATATCCATCTATGGGCCCGTGGGTAATATAAACATCATCAAAAGGTGATCGCTGCCTAGGCAAGAGAATTGATCAACAGAAATAAAAAAAGTTTGAAAAAATAAGTACTTTCACTTATTGCATACAAAACGGCAATTTCATAGGTAAAGACCTAATATACATAACAACCTCAATGAAATTTAATATGGTCTCCAAAATCTCAACCCAAATCTCTTTCATAATAAGTCGGTAGTGAACAGAAGGGAGGACAGTGGCGAGCAGAACTCATTTGTCATTGTCGTGCTGCTGTCACAGCATTCACGCCGGATTCGATTTAATTAAAATTTATTCATCTACACTCGCGCGCCACCCACTACGGGACAGTCTCTGTAATAGCTGAACGAGCCTTTATTTAACGGGACATAAATCAATACCATTTTAAATAAAAATCGGCCGAGTGCGTGTCAGGCCACGCATAGAATAGGGTTCCGTAGCCATCGACAAGTGGAACAAGAAGGTTTGAAGCAGGGTTGGTATTTATTAATATGAATAATGTTTACTCCTTATTTTGTTATTTTTGTACAAAAGTTTACCAAGTTAGCGTATTTTACAAGTTTATTTTATGGTTGTTTGTTTTCGTTGGATGTTTTGAGAATGCTACCACTGCTAATCTGCAGTTGGGTGGTTATGATACGTAAACTCCTGAGGGTCTAGTGTGACTTTACATTACGTATAATCAATGGTCACAACGACTGCGTTCGGTTTTCGATTGACCCATACGGAAATTATCATCAAACGCAACACTAAGCGCGCTCGCATGATAAAGAAGCGTTACGCAATGGACAACCATCGAAACTAATTTATAGAAAATTATGAGCCCAGTAAGACTTATTAGGTGTATAGATACAGTGTAGGTTCCTAGTCCAAACATCAGCTTTACATGTCGTTTCTTTCCTACAGAATACTAGTATCGATCTTAAAGTATCATCTAATTACTAACCTCACCTGTCAGATCACCTAAACAACTTTAAATAAAACAAAACTTTAACAAAAAAAACCGACTTCAAGAACTGGACCAAATTTAAATTAGTTCACACGGCTAGCACCAGATTTAAAAACAAATCACAAACAATCATCGAAATTGGTTGACGTGATATTGAGTTACTCGTCAATTTGTCGCGCACATACTAAATGCAAATTAAAGACTTATATAGTTTTCACATGGATGACATTGTCAGAACCGGACCAGCTTTCAATTAAAAAAAGAATCATAAAAATCGTTTCACCTAGTCAAAAGTTATGAGGTAACAAACATAAAAAAAATACAGTCTAACCTTCTTTTTTGAAGTCGGTTAAAATACAACTAAATCCCTATTCGTGTATATGATATTTAAAGAATAATCCTCTAATCATTTTCCTTTCTATCATCAGCTCATGGGAATAACTAAAATAATACAAATCAAGGTCTATACGTACGTATGATGTTGAAATCATCCTCTTATCCTTAACTCATAAGAAGTTTTACCTTCTATCATTAACTTACTTGTATAACTTTAAAGTATACAACCAAAGATCTGTAGATTCGTATGAAATTAAAAAAAAAAACTCTAAATCCTAACCGTTGAGGAGTTGTAGTTGCCATCATCGGCTCACCTAAATACCTTGAAAGAATACGACAAAGGTAACATGCATACATATGATATTTAAAGATTTATCCTCCAATTCCTAACCGTTGAGGAGTTGTATTTTCTTTATCAGCTCATCAGGCTACCAAACGCAAATGCCAAAGTAGCATTAGAAAATATGTATTTGAAAGGCAAAATACATGCTAATAAAATCTGAGGGTTTCCCTCGATTTCCTTGAGATCCAATCATCACATCCTGGTGGTAATGAGACCACCTCGGGAGCATACCCTTTCGAATACAAAAAAACTTTTCAAAAACGGTCCACACTTGACGGAGCTACGGAGTAATCGGTGAAAAACATACAGTGGAACATAGAACCTCGTCTCTTTTGAAGTCAGTTAAACATTTAATATAATTGTTCTTTTTTATCAATATATGAGTTGTTATTATTCTGTCCTCACCAACAAAATTGTTTTTGTTTC
Source organism: Diaphora mendica (assembly GCA_949125395.1). Taxonomy (NCBI): domain Eukaryota; kingdom Metazoa; phylum Arthropoda; class Insecta; order Lepidoptera; family Erebidae; genus Diaphora; species Diaphora mendica. The sequence goes on from OX421315.1 coordinate 31,426,150, forward strand.
CCTGATTGCCAAAGTTCAATTGACAAAACGTAGTTTTTATAATAATTCTAAATTATTAAATTAATTATTAAATTTATTAATTAAAAAATTTCTAATGTAATAATAAATTCCCTTACAAATTTCATACATTTTAGTTACTACACAAAACATACGAGTAAATAATTTCCTGAAACAGAAATCCAGATTTAGAGTAATTCTCAACGTTGCGTATATGCTTGGGCATCTCAAAGCATATTTTGAAGAAGAGACACAGAGATTGTGTTAGAGGGGATCAAAGTAGTATTCCAGCAACACAATGATGCGCAAATACGTGTGTAATGCATGTACCGGGCGATGGGGCGTCACGGCCGGCCCGGACAGACGGCTAAGTTCCTGGGTCGACCCACACGATTCAATTATTCCAGCCCGTAAACACACAGCGATTGATATGTGCCGGGCCGTGACCTCCTTGTTACTACCAATGGACTATTCATTTTAAATGTCTTGGGTCTGGGTGAAGATGTGTGTTCCGCATCTAAATGGTTTTTTACCCGGCCCTCAAGTGTACATTTTTTATGTGTCCCATGCGTCTAATTTATCGTTTTTGTAAGGTTCCAAGGTAAACAAAACGCTCGGCATTTATTACTAAACATTTTATCGACTTGAATGTTAAATACACTGTTATTTGTTTTGGACTAGATTTTGTCCCCTCCGACGCTTGTGTCTTTGTTATTTTTCATCATACAGGGACTATACTTTTTGTGTGAAAGATACCTACCTAATGTCACTTTTCTAAGTATTTTTTTCAAGCGTTTGTAAATCAGATAAGTAGTACGGTGTAGAATAAAACTGAACGGCATATATGAATTTATGTACATACAATTTATAGAAATATGTTAATAGGTTCGTTCTAGTTAAGATTAAGTTACATACATTTATTACTACCATCTAACATATTGAAGTAGAAGTATTTTGAACTACGTAGTAATTACATGATTATGTAATACCTTACATTTCCGATAGAGAGCCCTGGTAAAGGTATCGTTTAAAGTATATAAATAATAAGTAGAAATCACTACGATACCAATTTTTTAATAATTTGAGCACAACACCATCTAACGGAGGGTAGCAGTATTACGCCCTATAAACTACACTTGAAGAAGAAAAGCTTGAACCTCTACTGTGTATTTAGGGCTGTGAAACCTAGATGGCGTAATAACAAGTTTAAAAAAGATCATAAATGCCAGAAGGGAATAACTTAATAAAAATTGGAAGACGAAGATTAAATTTTAATTCAGCACAATATTTTTTACATAAAAGTAAGTTAACGTAATGTAAAGTAAGTGATGCAGTTTCTGCATTATGAAGAAACCTTTAACCAAAGACTTTTAGAAATAATAATGTCCAAAATGTAAGATCAAAAGTTTAAATTGTTAAAGGTTTTGTCAGCAATCACGGCGTTTGTGTACATCTGTTAGATCAATATACATCATTATGAATGAAATATATATTTTACAGACAAGTCACACCCAGGCACACATCGAATAGCCATAAGCTCATTTGCCATTGATCTCTAGTTTAAGAGCTAGGATTTCTTACGACAAAATAACAGGATAGTAAATCGATAGTAACAAAGTTAGTGCAAATTTTATAATTATGTTAAAATGTATTATGTCAGAATAGGCAGGCGGCCAACCCGCCTGGCCAGCGTCGTACAGTAAGCCAAAACCCTAAAACCAGCAAAAGAGGCTTATATCTGGCAGTGAACTATTAAAAACTCTTTTGGTGCTTTCAGTATAGATAATAGAGAAAATTGCAACGAACTATATCCTACAACAAATAGAGTAGTGGTAATTACGTTCGTCTCAATATTTAATACGTCTACGTTTCGCGGAGTGCAAAACTGTGTCTCTAATTTCTCAACTGGCATCGTGTAAGTCTGGAAGTAATAACTTTGCTACATCAATGTTTCCTGGGTACCTACGGGGTTGACGAATGAGTGTCATTTGTCAATGATTTTGCATCTATCACCAAAATAGATTTATTTATGTTTTTTACGCATTATTTTTACAGTAGAGTTTTAAATATGTTATTTTTTCTGTGTGGAAAACTCTCCGGACATCATTTCGCCGGATATATGGCTTATAACACCTCCGGAAATGAGAGGCTTACGTCAACCCAGTGGACTTCTAAAAACTGATAATGAACTGCATGGATGGCGCAATAATTTAATCATAACTATAAATTCTCAAAATTTTAAAAATCCCCCGACATTATAACCTGAGTTCCCTTTAAAAGTAAAAAACACGTTATGCAATTTCATTTGAGACCCCACACGATGATATTTTTGCAGACATTCGGTTACCCTTCCCCACTTTCACCATAACTTTTAAACGGCTCAACCGATTTTCATGAAATATGTCTAAGAACACTCGCACGTAATTCACCTTTCATAAAAACAACTAAATTGAAATGGCTTCATCCGTTCGGAAGCTACGGTGCCACAGACAGACAGACAGACACGTGAAACTTATAACACCCCTCTTTTTGGTCGGGGTTTAAAAATAGTGTATACATACATATCATCATGATCTTCCTAGCCTTTATTATTCGCAAGATTTGGGGTCGGCTACTAGTTCAACCGGTTTTACCTGAATATCAGTTTTTACACGGAGCGACTGGCATCGGACCTCCGCAACGCTGAGGGTGAAGTGAATTCGAAGGTTGAACTAGTTGTCAGTATTGCCATAGATATTCATACCAACCAGGACCGACGGCTTAACGTGCTTTCCGAGGCACGGGCGTGAAACACCGCCATCGTTCATACTCCTGGCTGCTATTAAAAATTTCTCGTAAGAAAAACGCAACAGCAGTCCGACCCGGGAATCAAACCCGAGACCTCTTGATTTGCAGTCGTTTACGCTAACCACTAGACCAACGAGGCAGTGTATACATACATATGTATTTAGTAAAAAGCGGTCGTTTTAATATTACAAACAAAGACTTCAATTTATTTATTTCCATAGATTTCTTAACATACGCATTAGATATGTTATGAAACAATCCTTTGCTCACCTGGCTTAAAGCACTATTTCAGTTTCAATACTTATCACGCTTACTATTTCACCAATACAAACCCAAGTGAACTATTTGTGCGCGCATTTTATTTTAAAAGACAACGGTGATGTGATTAATATCCGTGCCTCCGCCGCCGTCATCTCGTCCTCGTAGAAACTTTCAGCCTCGCTCCATAAATCCTTTCGGTTAATCCTTGTCATTTATCTCTCTCACATGACCGAACTACACCGCACTCTCTTTCCGATCCGGTCACTACATCATTCCGCTGTCAAATTTTTACTTCGGCGAATTCCAAAGGCGTAACATTTGAACGAAGTTTGCATGGTTTATGTATGTTGGGCTGCAAACTTATAAAAGCGTTTTCTTGTTTATGAGTTCACCCACTAAAATCAAGTGAGATATATTAAGGACTAGCTGTTGCCCGCGGCTTCGCCCGCGTGTATGTCGGTTATCGCTGCAAATAGTAGCTTATGTGTTATTCTGATGTATAAGCTATATTACTGTAAAGTTTTATCCAAATCCGTTCAGTAGTTTTTGCGTGAAAAAGTAACAAACATCCATCCATCCATACTAACAAACTTTCGCGTTATTAATATAGGTAGGATTTTTATCGATATAAAATCATGATACAAACTGTATTGGTACCTGAATAGTTTTATTTTCTTTACCTCGCATAGAACTTTTATATATTTTTATAAATCAGTTTTAATAAAATAAAGGGGTTAAGACAATTTTGTGAAAACTATAAATTTAGTATAGCGCCATCTGTAATGATTTATTTATTTCGTGAACGAAAAATGTAGTATAGCGCCATCTGTATTTTTGATCTGGAACTCATTCCTATCTGATATCCCACGACACCACCCGATTTTTTTTACAAATAATACACACACGTTTTACTATTAAAAACTTATTTAAGTATTTATATATGTACATAAAATATAAAGTGTTTATATGAGCTTATTTCGACATTTGACATCGACCGGGTCTGGCACCGCTCGCTTCTCTCCAAGCTCTCGGCATTCGGACCGCCTCCTAGACTGGATTGACGCTTTTCTTCATCAGCGCCGCATTATGGGCCTTTGCGGCGGCACGGCCTCTGATGTTCTGGGTGTAAACGCTGGCGTACCTCAGGGTTCAGTCCTGTCGCCCACACTATTTCTTCTGCATATCAATGACATGTTAGCTCTTGGCAACATACATTGCTACGCAGACGATAGCACAGTTCATGGGCGATATTTTTGACACCGTTCAGCCAAGCTGGCAGACGTTGAGGAAAATCGACAGAAGCTTGTCGCTGAGCTCGACCGGGTTTTGAACCGCATTTTGCAATGGGGTGATAAGAATCTGGTCGAGTTCAACGCTACGAAAACACAGTTGTGCGCATTCTCTACCAAAAAGTCTCCATTCCTTTCCCTCCCCACTTTTCAGAGCATTCAACTGCCACTACGGGGTAAGCTCGGTGTCCTGGGCATGGATATTTGCCGGGACCTCGAGTACTGTTCTCATCTTTGTGATGAATCCGCGCAGTATTTGCTTGATGCTTTCGATCGGTTGCAATGGCGAACAGTCCGCTTTACCAACAGTCCCGAAGCCACCGAGTTACTTGAACCTCTGCAGCTGCGTAGAGATATCGCCTCTATAGCAGTCCACTACCATCTGTATCATTGGAAGTATTCTGAGGAGCTCTTCCAACTGGTCCCGCTTCTCCCTTCCTCTGCAGAATAACATGTTCACTCTCAAACCAAACGGTTTGGTTCATCCTTCCTGTGCCGAGCAGCTAAAAACTGGAACTCACTACCAGCGCACGTGTTTCTCTCCCACTATGATCCCGGGGCCTTTAAGTGGGGCGTGAAAAAGCATCTCACTAAGCCGTCATAGTGTAGGACGCAATACTGCATTGTCTGCTTTCCCAGTGAGTATGGTTGCCCCCACTGTTGGATTCTGCTTGAGTTTTCCATCAGGCTGACCATAGTCACTTTGGCAGCTTCAAATAAAAAAAGTACAATTTTAATAACTACGTTTTTTCTTTTGCCATATTTTGCCAAACTATGGAGATTTTGTGGATTTGATATGCTGCCCATGAGAAAAAAAAACTGTATCTTTAAGCATCTGTCATTGGGTTTTGATAATATTGTTATTGGAAATGCTGTTTTCAGCGGAAACTGCATTCTTTTAAATTAAAATGTCAAATAAGTTGGAATTATTGGAATACGGGTAATTAAAACATTATCTTCTTTTGCCATTCCATGCGTCATGATTGTAGCTTTTACAATGTTGTACCCCAGTTGTGTAATATTTAGCCATGTACTATAACATTGCTTTGGCGCTCAAGATACCCCATTTAATAGTACTGGAACATTAACTTGCAGCCTCAACTTATGGGTAGGCACTCCTGATATTTCTAAAGACTTTAAGTATTCGACAACATCTCCCTCCACGCCTAACATGATCCGTTCGTTTAGTCTATAACTATCGGATTAGTCAGCTGATCAGGATCGATATTATTTACATTTTTATTCATATCTAACCAACAGCTAGCTTATAATGACGATACTTTTGTAGAGAATTTTGAAGTTAAGAAACGCTGTTAATTAATTATATTAATTTGGCTTATTTATTTCTATTAATATAATGAACATACAAATCAGATTGAAGAATATATACTTAATATCTTTATATTTAATTTTTATATATATAATATCATTGCTATCATTGTTAAGTCTTCATTGAAAAAGTGAAATATTTTTTATGATTGTGACAGCCTTGTTTATTCGTTATCAAGACGCCTGACGTAGGTAACGCGCAGGCGTGTGGCGAGTGAACTCCCAGAACAACCTTTCATCCCCCTTTTAAACCCCTTACAACCCCTTTTTCGCATTAAAAAGTAGCCTATGTCCCTCTCAGGCTCTAGACTATCTGTGTACCAAATTTCATTCAAATCGGTGCAACGGTTTGGCCGTGAGGGCAAGACAGACAGACAGACAGAGTAACTTTCGCATTTATAATAATATTTTTTTTCAAGTTGGACCAGTAGTTCCTGAGAATAGCGCGTTCAAACAAACAAACAAACTCTTCAGCTTTATATATTAGTATAGCTGACCCACGCAACGTCGTTTGCGTCTCCTATTGCCGTAGCGTGATAATTTTCCCCCGTTTTTGAAACATTCTTCATTGGTGCTCCGCTCCTATTGGTCTTAGCGTGATGATATATAACCTATAGCCGTCCTCGATAAATGTGCTATCTAACATTGAAAGAATTTTTCAAATTGTACCAGTAGTTTCTGAGATTAGCGCGATTAGCTGACCCACGCAACGTCGTTTGCGTCTCCTATTGCCCGTAGCGTAATAATTTCCCCTCGTTTTTGAAACATTCTTGATTGATACTCAGCTCCTATTGGTCATAGCGTGATGAAATATATATATATATATATATATATATCATCACGCCTATAACCTTCCTCGATAAACGGGCTATCTAACACTGAAAGAACTTTTTCAAATTGGACCAGTAGTTCCTGAGATTAGCGCGTTCAAACAAACAAAAACTCTTCAGCTTTATATATTAGTATATTTAGTATAGATGTATTTATTATACTCTTCTAAGATCTAATACTCATAATCAACAACACATTTATTTGGATAAAGACTAATATTAGGTATTATGTTGATAAAAACTCTTTGACAAATAACTCAATAATAGGTACCAACTCTTAGCGTCTTATACTCGTGATAACTTCTAAACGAAATGTCCGAATGGGGTGAAACAAAAAGTATTTTACTTCTATATAAATACCCTTGATAACATAATGCTTTATTTGGATAAGGATTAATATTCACTACACAAGTGCACTACAAGTCATCCGCAGCAAGTTGGGCCTCAGGGATGTGCTGGCTTCCTCTGTCAAAGTCTGTCACCGACTTGGAGTGTCAAATAGGGACCGTCCGCGGCCTATGCTTATTAAATTTTCGAGTGTGGATGACAGAACGTCAGTGTGGAGGGCTAAGTCAGCACTAAAGGGGTCCTCTATAGCCATTAAAGAGTTCCTTACAAAGAACAGGCAAACTGTGTTCGCCAGAGCCAGGCTACATTTTGGGATATCTGCTTGTTGGACTCAAGACGGTACCATAGTGGTTAAGGTCCCTGGTGGTGTCCGGCACAAGATCGTGACTATTGACGAGCTTAATCCGCTGCTGATAAAATATCCAAGGGCAGAAACGACTTCTTCAAAGCCCAGTGATCAGCCTGCAAGAGATAATAGGTTTTGTAAATAAACCGAATTTAACTTTTAACTTTCACTCAACCTAGTAACATTTACCGTTTGTATATGTTTTGTTATTCCTTATATGCAGCATCCTCAGTCAATTTTGTGTACAAATTCTTTTATTGTTTTATTTACGTAGATTTATAACCATCAATTTCATGTTATAATACCTTTCTTTGTTTATTTTTGATTTGACGTTTGTGAGATTGAAGTGGCATAGACTAAAGGAATAATCATTCATTCATCTCGGTCATGCGCTTAGTGATGTTTGCATAGAGGATGTTTAATTGTACTGACATTCTCGTTACGCTATCTGAAACTGTTTCTTTTTTTTTTTTTAATTATTTGTTACATTTTTGTTTTTAATTCCAAGGTTTTCTAGTGATGTAAGCTGGCGGGTGGTGCAGAGATACAATCGGTGTACCAGAACATCTATCCATAATTTAATTTATATTTATATATCTAACTTTATTTGTTTAACTTGTATATACTTATTTACAGTTCATTTGTATTCATGTCCTCAACTAGTGAATCTTTTGTTTCTGCCTGTGAATCTGAAAGGTCTTTAAGTGATGAAAGCTTCTGCTCCGTAACGGATACTCTTGGTGGTGTTCTACGTGACAAATTTAACAATAACAAAAACAAACAGCTATTTAATGTGTGCCACCTAAATGCCCAAAGTATTCCCAGCCACTTTAGTGACTTGTACGAGGCGTTTCATGATGTCGATGTTCATGCCGTGCTGATCTCCGAGACTTGGCTCAAACCGCATCTTCTTTCCACGTCTTACTCCCTGCCTGGTTTTGTCCTCATCCGGAATGATCGGATAGGAAAGGGGGGAGGTGGGGTGGCTGTTTACTTGCGCAGCGATCTTTCCTATAGGATTATATCCTCTTCCGCTTCTGATTATGATGCTTCTGCTGAATACATATTCTTAGAGGTTTGTGTTGAAGGTGCCAAGGTCGCACTTGGTGTTGTTTATTGTCCCCCTTGTATTGACTATTTCACTGATTTCGAAACAGTTCTTGAATCTCTGGGTTCAGAGTACGTTCATCATATCATCATGGGTGATTTCAATACCAATCTCCTAGCCCATAACTCCAATCGTTCCTGTAAACTCCAACTCCTTCTTAAATCGGTTAGCTTTAATGTTCTACCATTACATGCAACTCACCACAATAATATCGGCGAGGACACTTGGCTTGACTTGATCATCACTTCCAACCCTTCCTTTGTTTCCTCTCATGGTCAACTTGACGCTCCAGGATTTTCACATCATGACCTCATCTTTCTCTCCTACATCCTCAAACCCCCAAAACCCAAACCTAGGATTCTGTACAGGCGTTGCTTTAGACAAATGGATTTCAATAAATTGAGCGATGATGCAGCACATATTAACTGGAGCCCCTTGATCGATTCCACCTCTGTCGATGAGAAGGTGCACGTATTCAACCAAATAGTAATAAACCTATACGATACTCACGCACCGGTTAAAAAAGTTAGGTTAAAACGACCGCCAGCTCCCTGGATGACCAGGGATATACTATTGGCGATGAGACGTCGAAACAAATCTTTTAGTACTTACAAGCGGGACCGTGTCGAAGTCAACTGGCAACTGTATAAGTCTGCGAGAAATCGGTGTAACCAGATGATACGGAACGCTAAACGCCGACACATTTTCGATAATATCTCCTGCTCCTCTCCTGCCGATATCTGGAAGTTCCTTGGAACCCTTGGCATTGGCAGATCGCGACATGTAGACTTTCCACAATCCATAAGCCTCGATTCCTTAAACCAACATTTTACAACCTCTTTGACATTGGACAGTCTAACTGAACAAAATACCCGTAACTACATTAATGGTCTACCGCGTCCTAAGTTAAACTCGTTTCACTTCAGTCCAGTTGCAGAAGTAGAGATTAGGAAGATCATCATGTCCATCAAATCCCAAGCAGTGGGTTATGATGGCATTGGTCGAAGAATGATCATCACATTACTAGTCCACCTCCTTCCCGCTATCTCACATATTGTTAACTTCTCTCTCATGTCTTGCACATTTCCTTCTCTATGGAGAAGAGCATATGTGCGTCCGTTGCCAAAAATCCTCAATCCGTCTCTTCCCACTCACTTTCGTCCAATCTCTATCCTTCCCTTCCTCTCCAAAGTGCTAGAAGCCTGTGTCCATAAACAGTTCTCCCAATTTATTTATAGTAACAACTTACTCAGTCCTTTTCAGTCAGGTTTTAGACCAGGCCATAGCACGGTTTCTGCACTTCTCAAAGTGACTGGCGATATTAAGGCGGGGATGGAGAATACCAAGGTTACTACCACTGTACTGGTTGATTTTTCCAATGCCTTCAATACCGTCAGTCATGAACTCCTCCTTGCTGTCCTATCCCATTTTTCAGTCTCTCAAGAAGCACTGGACTGGTTTTCCTCTTATCTTCGGGATCGCCAGCAGTCGGTTAGTATAGAGGATTCTTACTCTAGCTGGTGTGGCCTTGCTGCTGGCGTCCCTCAAGGCGGTATTCTTTCACCTCTCCTATTTTCTATTTTCATTAACTTTATTACCCTAAAACTTCAGTGTTCCTATCATCTATACGCTGATGACTTGCAGATATATTATCAAACAGAGTTGAGCAATGTATCGTCCGCGGTTTCTATCGTAAATAGTGACCTGGCAGCTATTAAACACTGGTCCGACATGTTTGGTGTATCAGTTAATCCAAATAAATGTCAGGCTATAATCATTGGTAGCAATCGTAATATCAGCCAGCTCAACCTTGCTTCACTTCCACCACTTACGTACAATGGCATGGATATTCCATATTGTGAAAGTGTAAAAGACCTCGGATTGTACATTGACACAACTCTCAGCTGGCGAAAACAAGTTGCATCCGTGTGTCAGAAAGTTACAGGCTCGTTGCGGGCCCTCCACAGACTGAAGAACTTCCTTCCATCAAAAACTAAGGTAATGCTTGTTCAGACCCTAATATTCCCTATTATCGACTATGGTGATATGTGTTACTTTGACCTGAATGCAGATCTGCTCAATAAGCTTGACCGTCTTCTCAACAATTGCATTCGATTCGTTTTCAATTTACGCAAATATGATCACATATCTCAGCATCGCTCCCACTTGAAGTGGTTTCCTATTCGCATACGCAGACAGATACGAGCATTGACTACCCTGTATTCTATTCTATTTTCTCCAAATTCTCCTTCCTACTTAACCACACAACTACAATACTTAGGTGCACACCACGCTAGGAACCTCAGGTCTTCTAACAACCTACTACTTCACTGTCCCCCTCACAGCTCTGAATTTGTACACTCCACTTTCCTAATACAGTCTGTCCTGCTTTGGAACGCGCTTCCTCTCGAGATCAGAATGGCAAAAACACGGCAAACTTTCAAATATATGTTGCGGAAACATTTTCTAAACACACTATCAGATCCACCTTAATTTTATACTCTCCCCTTCTAAATCTTATATTATGTATATTTATGTATGTATAATTGTAAAGATATGTATTTAAACACTTATTTATTTATATATTATTATTTAAACATTTATTTATTTATATATTATTATTTAAACATTTATTTATTATATATTATTATTACTATTACTTATTGTATATGTATGTATATTTTCTTTTTTCTTAATTAAAGTTATTTCTGTGCATCTACCATGGCTAGCTCTGCATCGCCCTAAGGTCGACTGGCAGAAAATGCCTACGGCATTAAGTCCGCCTTTGCCACTTTTGTGCATAAAGATTTAAATAAATAAAAAAAAAAAAAAAAAAATATTACGATACACATTTAACGTAGTTTCTTTCTTCTGACGATTTAATAATTTTTTTGAGCACAAAAGCGGTTATTGTGACTAAACCATGATAGTTAGATATATGCTCTCGCGGACTTTTTTATAGATCTTAATGGGACCTACAAACCCGTAATACATGATTTTGTTCTATTGTCAATACTTTTTGCAGCGCACGCAAAAATAGGTTTTCGATTTCACACCTTGGGTTACAAAATACCAATTTTCTTACGGATCTCAATTTTTTTTGAAATAAAATATAGCCTATAGCCTTCCTCGATAAATGGACTATCCAACACTGAAAGAATTTTTCAAATCGGACCAGTAGATCCTGAGATTAGCGCGTTCAAACAAACAAACAAACAAACAAACAAACTCTGCAGCTTTATAATATTAGTATAGATTTGTGTAACGTACTTTTAATAAAAGCCGTGTTTAACCTCCGGGAAACTAAGGGGTTAGGGATAAATGAAATAATAAACAGGTTTCCCACTTGGAGGTACGCTCCAAGCCTGTTTTAATGGACGAACAGAATAAAACATAATGTGGTAGTCATTCACTTGTTGAGACTCTTAACACCGCAATGTACAAAATGACTCATTTATACCACGCCATCTATCAAACAATTATGGTACCATAAATCAACAAAGTCATAAATTTAGAAGATCATACATTATAGATGGCGTAACATGTTCCATTATTATAATAACAATTTAATTGGTTATACGACAGCCGTTAATGATAGTCGGGGAAAAAATACGCAGAAGTAAATTTCTTAAATAAATGCTGTCATTCACCGACAAAGTGATATAACCAAACCTTGACTGTATTATCATTATATCGTACATTTTTTGCTATTTAAAATTGATGAACCAAGATAGCGCTAAGGGGTCACGAGCTTGTTACTTGTCTGCGGAAAATCACTAGTTTACATTCCCTAATTTCACCTTCCGAACTACTTCAACCACTTTTTTACTCGTCTAAGTAATCGGCTTATGCGTCAATCTTAATCAACTTGACTTATTACAAGCTTTTTATTAACTTGCAATGTATGTATGTATGTATGCTTGTATGTTCGGGTGGAATCTTGCAACTCAATTTTGAAGCAGATATCTTCAATCGATTTTACTGAAATTTCGCCAGCATATATGTATACAGCGTGACAATACAATACTATAATAACATGGAGCTGATGTGATGCTGGAGCTGGAACGTGGCCATAGGAACTCTGTAAAGAAACGTCGGAACATCATCGAGTTTGGACTTGTTTGATTCGTTTCGAGACATTTCAGTAAAAGCTTGTTTTTAAAAAGCTTTTTAATTTAATTTATTTTATGATGATATAATATTTTTGTTCACACTATCAAACCTTTGTATTAGCTTCTTATTTAGCTCACTAATTAACGGGAAACCCGCGCTTTGGCAAATACAGGCTGCCGAACAGAGTGACGTCATGCCTCTACAGAAAACAAAACTAAACTACAAATGGTTTTAGCTTCATTGCATAATTTGTCTTCTCGATGAAGGATGTAATTGACTTACAATAAACTGCTCTCTCAAACAAATACCTACTTATGATCGCTCAGACATGTTTGCAAGAATCCGTGAGTGTTTGTTCAAAGCAAGAAAATCTAGGATTGTACTTCAAGTACTCTCAAAACTTTAGCGGTTGTTATTACTGCAGTAAGTTACTCTGGTTAGAGACATATATACTGTTGACTTTATAATTACACGGAATCTAATTTTATTGCCTATTTAGAAAAAAAGATTAAATTTATTTACATTGTAACACATTCAAAAATTATGGACAGAATTAGAATTGAGTTCAGTTTAGTATTAGAAACAGAAATATTCAAAGAGTTATTAAATTAAAATATATCGTACATTTTTACACTAGGTATATTATACTATTACACTATTTTATACTAAACCAAGATAACCCTAAGGAGTCTAGTACATTTATTTATTAATATTTAATACATACTTTATTAATATTCTTACACTTAAAAAAACTAACTCAGATGGTTTAGTCTATTTCTGTAAATATAATTTTATAAAGTGCCCTTTATTTTAACAACAAACCTCGCAGAGACCATACCAAAATTTCCTAAATGATCTTTTTTTTTTTTTTTTTTTATTTAAAACTTGATAGGTATAAAAACAAAATTCAACAAGACGAATTTATTTCACTGATATTAATGCGTTCATTTAATTATGTTTCCAGACATAATCATCTTATTTCACTAATCGGATTACTCGCATGTGAAAAACTTGAATTGGAATTTTCTTATCCTTTTCAAATGATATTCTAAGTGTAAACATACAAAGTGATATACCTATAAAAAGAGCTACCGAGCTGTGAGTTTAGGTAAATTTATTTACTAGAGTACTAATAAAATATTATCTTTTGATGTATCCACAATTTTGTTCCAGACTGAAGACACATTTATACAAGTAACGGCCAATAACCTGGCGCTGGACATAAAGTAGGTCTTACGAAATTGATACCATTAAATATTTATTATCTACAGCTTGGTCTACACGTGTACCTCCGTTTATCTCTCAAAGTAATGTATTGATGGATACCTTTCTCTGATAACATATCGAAACGGATCTCTTTTGAGATTGTACTGTTATTGGTGATGCATAACATTGTAATAGCTCTTTACAAGTGTTGTACTCACAGTGGGTGTTCAGGACTGTCAGCTTTTTATATGTACATATCTTTCAGTCACCGTCCGGGAGGACACACACAGCCATGATTTTTCACTTCGCCTAACATATCTTTCTCCTTCCATCTTACCCATTACAATCGCATATTGCATTCTATATATTTAGGCTTGCACTTTTGACATGACACGAATATCTATTAATCCATGCTTATAAAAGCGACAATATAAAGTATTGAGTATTTGAACAACATTTATCAAGACTGATGAGATTTAATAAAGTCGAGTAAAACTCCTCGTTAAATATACTTAACTACAGCTGAATTGATAAAATGGCTGAAGTAAAGCCAGAAAATCAAAGTGCTTTCTTCAGTGCCCTTTTGAATCCGCGTTTCATTGAGAGTTCTTCAAGGAGTTGATTAAAGCCCTTGGAGCGATCCTTTTTACGCCTCGAGCTATTCTTCATTACCGACTAGAATAAAATAGTCCCTTTGCTTCTGAAACAAAGCAACCAGTCATACTTTTATCATTTAATTAGATTTGAGTTAAGTCTATCGCATTTTGAATTAATTGCAAGGTTATCCTACTTAATATTATACGTGAACGTTTGTGAAGATATAATTACTGAATGAATTTAGTAGATACTTTTCAGTAATATAGCTTACACATTTTTTTTTTTTTTTTTATGTTTGGCCTGCCAAAATGACTCTACTCTGCCTGATGGAAAGCATTAGCAGAATCCACGAGTGGTGGCCACCATACTCATTGCGAATACAGCAATGCAGTATGGCGACCCACACTATGGCGGCCTAGTGATGCTTGTGCATCTTTTAGTCTAGTCAACAAATATGGAACTTGTTGACTAGACTAATTGGGCCTCCGGTCTCGCACTCACCAACGAAACACGACAGCACAAACGCTGTCATTTTACGTTGATTTTCGGAATAACACATAGGTTATTATTTACGATGATAACCAATAGACACGTTTGCAATCTCAGGCAAAAGCTAGTTCTTTTTATAAAACAGGAATGGGCAAGAAAGCGAGAAAAGAAATAACATTATGCTAAAGACGAAAGAAAATGTTGAAGTTTGAGTTTGTCTAAACATGTCGAGTTTTGTTGTCTAAAAGCATCTATTTTCACATGATCTTTCCTGTATCCACCTAAATACCTCTATTCTGTATTATTTCTAACCAACATCAAACTACAATCATTCACATTCCTTCCTACGGATGACGAAAAAATTAGCTACGAATAATTTTTAGATATTTTCTCTTCAGTTCGCGTGTGTGGTTTTACTCAGGACATAGGACAATGTAAGAATAACATGTTTGGAATACAGCAACAGTTGTCAGCCTCTAAGCACTGCTTATTTAGGACGGTATCGATGGAACAATCCAATATTTACTTGTTATTTAGCTACGTTATTATTAACGAAGCTGGTTCTCGCCCAACTTCTAAATTTCCTTTGAGAAATGTTAACGGAACACGGGGAACCTTCGCTAAATAAATTTAGTTCTCTGAAGCAGTGGTATTTGGTGAACATAAGTATTCTGAGGAAATGTATTACTACTTTATCTTGCTTGTTTTGTTCGGGTTGGTGTTTCTCTAATTAAAAGTGACAGATAATATTAGTCCACTCTTTGTTTAGCTTCGACAGGTGACTGCAAATCGTTTGACTTTCACGTATTTGTTTTTTATTTTTTCATTCCATGAGAGTTTTACCTACAATGTTGAGTTCAAACTATTTTTTTTGCAACTCAAATATTTATGTCGCAATTGAAAGTTATGTTATAGTTCGAACGATCTTAGAGCTGTCCATTGCTTAATTTTATATATAAAATTCTCGTGTCACAATGTTAGTTACCATACTCCTCTGAAACGGATGGACCGATTTTTATGAAATTTGGTGTGCAGATCGGATAGGTCTGAGAATCGACCAACATCTATTTTCTATACACCAATTTTTTTTATGGCAAAACAACGTTTGCTGGATCAGCTAGTTTGAATATAAAAATTATACGATGAAAAAAGGATTAACCAAATAATTAATTTTAAAAAACAGATCATTAGACCTTACACACTATAGTTTTCATAGAACAAGCTCTGCTTAGTTTGAAACTAGATGGCGTTGTGTGTCAGATGTCCGAAATATTTATTTATTTATCTAGTATTCAGTATTGTAGGTTCAATACCATAAGAAATATTTGCTGTTTAGTAGGGGCGACGATACAGTCTAACAAAGCGGGTATTACTGTAGATAGAAAAAATGTGAGCCAAAACTGACTAAGCAGGCGTAACTGACATAATAATATTTCGTTTGACTGAGTAATGAAGCCTATTTATAAAGGCTCTATGAGATTATTTTCCAATCACAGTGTTTAGAAAATTTTGTTATGATTAGTGGTATGGTTAAAGCGTAAATGCGTAACAAACAAACTCATTTTCGCATTTATACTATGAGAAAGGATAGCAAAGAGATTAAATAAGAACTTTATTCCGGTACAAACTATGTTTATCTTTCATAACTTAGTTTGTGAATTGAGATCGCCCGAGGGACTGTTATTGCGATAGAAGAAGTTACGAAGGGAACGCTTTGAAGAGTACTAATCGGCTTTTGTTTGTATTGCATTGTGAAGATATTTAACAATGAACACTTTAGTATATTTCATAAAGATGGGCATGAGTCTAGAACACAAAATAATTACAAATTTTAACAAAAAAAAACCGATTTCAATCTGGACCAAATTTAAATGGGACCATTCGGGAAGCACCAGCTTTCAAATAAAAAAAGAAACATCAAAATCGGTTCACCCAGTCGAAAGTTATGAGGTAATAAACATAAAAAAAAGCGGCCAAGTGCGAGTCGGACTCGCCCATGAAGGGTTCCGCAGCAGCAAGTAACATAATATAATTTTTATTTTATTTTTATATTTGTGTTGATTGAATGAAAGGTAAATTGCAGTTTACGATTTATTAAAAAATTTCGGTGGAAGTTTGCATGGTAATGTACATCATATATTTTTTTTAGTTTTATCAATTTCTTATTTTAGAAGTTACACACATTTTACCACTTTGGAAGTGTCTCTCGCTCAATATCATTTTTGGAGACCTATCCATAGATACCCCACAGGTATGGGTTTGCTGAAAAAAAAATTTTTGAGTTTCAGTTCTAAGTATGGGGACCCCCAAAATTTATTGTTTTTTTTCTATTTTTGTGTAAAAATCTTGATGCGGTTCACAGAATACATTTACTTACCAAGTTTCAACCTTATAGTTCTTATAGTTTCGGAAAAAAGTGGCTGTGACATACGGACGGACAGACAGACAGACGGACGGACAGACAGACAGACAGACATGACGAATCTATAAGGGTTCCGTTTTTTGCCTTTGGCACGGAACCCTAAAAAGTACAGTCGAATTGAGAACCTCCTCCCTTTTTTTAAGTTGGTTAAAAATAAGGTCGTTCAAGTTATTCACAGTTAAAGTAAGCTATCTGGTTTATGAAATTGATTTCGCATTTGCCATTGTCATAAATCAGTGACCAATGGCTTCCGCGTGCAATAAATAACTCGTCTACTTCAGTGTAAATAGCGTCGACGTTAATATCAGTGAACAATGTAATTGAATTCCGCGGCATCGCGCGCGGCTCAGCGTCGCTGCGCATTAGTGTCGGATGGAGGCGCGTCTTGTCCTGGGGCCTGATGTACTGATGCCCTAATGCATTTAACCTACTTTCCTCAAAGTGCAGAACAGTTTAGACGTAAACAGATAGAAAATAAAATATTATATTCCTATAGAAGTAATGTCTGCCAAAAACTAGTTTCTTGAAGTATAACTTATTATGAATGACTTCTTAAAGAGCCGGGGAAAAACTACGATTACTGGTATTGTTTCAATGAATATTTTCTTAGAAATCAACCAAAGTAAGAGTACTTAGAGATAAAGGGGCTTAGAAATAAAAGTACAAAGAGTCTTGATTGCTCTAGGACTAAGCTGCAAAACGTGACTTTGTAGGATTGATCTTCATCTACCGATATTATATTTGTATAAACCAACTTGTAATAACGTTAATAAAGTCTATATTTGCTTGACAAAAGTCACAGACATTATGTTTTATGAAAACGTTTAAATAGTGTCTAAAAGGGTTTACAAACTAAAGCAAAGTAGAAAGTCTTTTGAACGACTTTCAATTTAATTAATTCCGTGAGTAAAAAAAAAATATCGTTGAAAATGAGGAGAGATAAGTAAAATGAAGAAATGTTAGGTACTGTATATGTGTTATGGTTACAGGCAGATTAAATACCTCCACAATATGGCCGCATTCTAAACATTTAGGTCGTAATCCGATATACGTTACGTATGTCTGAATGCGTTCAATCTCGCACAACGTATCGAGCTATTATTCTACTAATGTGTATATTCGGTGTGTGGAAATTTCATACAAATATCTCAATATATTATGTAAAGGTTTTTTATAGAACTTAGGTAAAATCTATAAGGTTATCTTATGTACTTTGATTACTTCCGTAGTAGGTGAGAGAGTCATTGTTCAGAATGTACAACAAGTAAAATTTTAACAAAAACAGAAACCGACTTCAAGGTTCGACTCGATTTCTCTTGGATGACATGATCAGATCTTAGTGTCCTTATCATGGTACCACCATTGGGATATCTCCTTTCCATTAAAAAAAGAATCATCAAAATCGGTTCATAAACACGAAGATATCCGCGAACATACCTACATAAACAAAACATTTATACGGTCGAATTGAGAACCTCCTCCTTTTTTAAGTCGGTTAATAAAGAAAAATTACTCAACATATTTTTATATCCAATAAGTAGCGATCCTACTGTTGTATTTGGAAAGTTGTATATACATAATAATACTACTAAGTGCGAGGGTTTTGATTTCGCGATGCAGGATTAGTAGGTACTCCACGGGTTCGGCGTATCGTCGTTAGAGGGCATTGAAATATAATTTTATCATTGAATGTGAAAATTGCCACAGAAATATTTAAAACTTTTTATTTTAAAATAAGTGTTAAAATACTTTACAGGCGCATATCGCAGTGTCGAAGTATAAATAATATTATCAATTTATTGCATCAATTCAAATAAATATCGGGAAAAAAATAAATATATTTTTATGTTTGGAATGAGGCTTCTCGTCGTTGATAGATAAGTGAATAGTTGTGTGGCTGTGTGACTAAATTATGTACAAAATGCTTACCTATATTGGATATCTGTTCGTCTGCGGGAGGAACTCGATCGACGGTCGGTTGTAAATCTTGTTTTATTGCCATCTATTTTACTGCCGCTTCGTGTCGTGAAATAACCATGTTTATGTGTTCCCCTGGATAATTGTTTGTGTTGCTTATAAATATAAATTTTATGTTTTATACAGAGATGATTGAACAAAGGATTTGTTTCTTCACAAAATTATTACGGAGACATAACATTCAAATTATATTATTTGGGTACACCTAAATAAAATACCTTCTATTAATTAATAGATAACCACCAGGCTCCAATTATATAAACTCGTATTTCATTGCTACTGAACTATGGCTGAACGGCAATAATTTGTATTTTATTACTCACCGCAACATTTATTAATATCACCACAACGCTTCGAACCACAACGTGTATTGTCAATATACCAAAGTTAATCAGTACACCGGTAACATAAGGCTCTGATGATTGTGTGCACTTAATCACTTTTGTTCTCATTTTATGACCGGTCAAGAATCGCTCTGGTACAGGGTAGACCAGGTCCGCTATATATTATTGGGTTATTTATGACGTTTTTTACAGTATTCCTAAATAAAATTATTGGAAAACGTAGAATATGTCTTTTCAATACTTTCCGTATTAATTAACTTTAGGCAAAGGCGCATTTCCATTTTATCTGTCAATTTTTGAGCTGCATAGAAGTATTAGGTACCTATACAATAAGGGCATGTTTATATTGACGTAAATAATTTACGTCATCAACAAATAACATCTACATACATCCATACATACTGTATGGTACAGTATCTAATTAGGTTATGTTCATTAACATTTGCATGTCATATAAAGCAAAACAAACATCTCTTGTAAGGGAGCAATCAAGTATCGCAGTCTCAGCGAGTATCATCCAGCTATTATCGTAAGCGCCCAAGACATCGCAATACACTGCACGCTGCTAGGGCTATGAGGGGAGGATGGGGGGTGAGGTGTGGGAGGAGTAAGCTAGCGTCTGCCACACGTCGCATCCCGCTTTAATTGAATTCGTTGCAACTCCGAAATGTGGTATGTGGTGTAAAACGGAGACGAGGAAGTTATATTTACCACAAAAAAACTTTGGACTGAGCCACATCAGAATAAGGATCATTTTACGTGCAAAGTTTTTTGTGTACCTCTTCAAGCTATAAGCTATATAAGCTTTGGATAATAAATATGAAATAATATTATTACTGTTGAAAAATAGCAAAGTGCGTATCCCAAATTATAAAAGTAAGTAGGTAGGAGAGTAGTCAAATAAATTATGGAAAACAAAAATGCGTTGAGTAGATTTGTTTGTGTGATGGAATATTTCTTTTTCTTACTAAAATTATACATTGAAATATTATCTTTTAAGCCTCTGACTTATTAACTAAAATGTTATTATACAATATGCTAATAGATTCTTCTTTTATAATTATATATATTCTTGTGCTGTAGTGTTATTATGAGAGTATTGTGAGAGTGAGAGTTGTGAGTATTTTTATTTCTATATTTTTATTTCTTGCACTGTTTATTGTGTTGTATTTTGTGTGTATTGTAAATTTTAGTCCTACACTATTGCATTAGATGTAATCTGTAATGATAGTGTATGGTATGGTAGTAAATAAATAAAATAAATAAATAAAAAAAAACTTAATTGGAGACGTATCTATTTCCTTATCACTTGCACCACCAACGTCCCGATTCTGTGGAACATTCACCACTAATCCTGTTGTACAGTGTTTGGCTGCAGTAATTTAGCAGCTACTCCACTGCGCGCGGGTACAAAGGCTCATAACTTGCGGGAGTCCAGTAGACAAGTCGATGTTGTTCGCCAATTAAATATATTTCATTGCTTCTGACTACCGCAGAACGGAATTGGCAGCTTGGGTTACCGTAGCTGCCAGTTGTATTCACTGACTGATAATATAAATGTGAGGATTCTTTTTCCTCTGAGTATCTCGGCCGTATGTGAAAATCGAGCCGACCAAACCTACGTCGAACCGTATGTTGATTTGGTAGATGTGACAACCAATGTAGACCAAGGCTAGGCTTCAACTTTAAGACGTCACAATAAACATTACGTCATAAAGTTTGTATGTTTGGTAAGTATTTGTACCTTATCAGTTACACACTTCTATCATAAGTAGTTAGGGATGGTGCTATTATATATATTTGAGCAAAGTCGAGATGCCATCTTGTGCAATATTTCATGTCTACAGGACAACTTTGTGGTTCATGTAAACTCGTACATGTGCAGTTCACAGATTTATTAATAACACAACAGATGGCGCACTGCAGCCATTCAAATTAATGTCATATTTTGCTGCAAATTTATAAAACACCCTGCAAAAAATGTTACCTACTTTGAGTAATCTGAATATGAACATAAACAAAATAATTTAACACCCTTTCCAGAGTGTATTTCACAAGATTCTTCCCTAAACCACAACAAAGGAAAGGCTTTATCCAGAACATGTAAGGATTATTCCACAGATAACGTTACATTACATAGTATTACAGAGAGAAAGCACTTCGTGGTACATTTTGTTCGCACACCTCACTGCAAACCTGAGCCGATTATCTCAGCAGTGAAGAATTGTGTCCGCGCTACGCACGTCAACACTTTATACCATAATACTTAGTGTATCTACTACATAATAAAATTATGATGTGTATAGTCGGTACTTAGTGGATATAATCGGCTTTAGATATTTCAACAGATACCATATTGTAAATGTAGTTTGTTCACATATGTACTCCTTGCACGATTTAAGAATGTTTACATGTAATTGTGTGCATTAAGTGAATAGCTTTTTACGCAAGTAGCAGTCATAGAAACGTCTTTCACTTTCACCACAGGATGAAATTATAATAAGAAAGGATTACAAGTTGTTGTTTCTAGGAGTGAGCGCCTATAAAAAAATATAATTTATCTAAAAGACCCGTCACTAAGTTTTTGATGTAAATCAAAACAAAACATTTATTATAAAAATTCTTATCTTAAAGCGATAAATATCTTAATAATTTGTTTATAAAGTTATGGTCTACTCCAAAGTTGGTCGGTTGTGTTGGGACCTTTGCCCTGCGCTGAAGGGAAAACCTTTGAGATTTAATCGTCGTTTTTAATTTTAGTTCTTAACGAGTTTCAGAATCACTCATTGGTTGGCTGAACTTGGTCCGCTTTGACATTGTAGCTGATTTAATTTAAAGTTTAAACAGTCACCGTGCACAGAGAGTAACCGAGAGAGAGCCGGTTGGATGTTTGTAATTGATACGCCAATTAAATGTTTAGAGTATATGCTAAAAGAAGTTTTACTTTATTTTACATTTGTGACATTTTATTGATTGTTTTATATTTGGACATATTACATCTTTTTAAATTTTACTGTGAGTGAAAGTGCTATTTGGATTTTATTTTCCATAAGTGGACCTCACAATATAACAATACAATGTCACAATATAACAATGTAAAAATCTTGCAGCTATCAGTAAGAACGGCGCATGATTGGTTAGCTCATGGCTGTGCAGCAATGACTCCAAACCTTTTGTTTTGTTTTCTTTGGTCGACTTCGTTCTCATTCAAGTCTCTTAGTGAAAAAAAAAATTGTAAACCGTATTATTATTTTTTAAAAGGAGCAACAATGGAGTTTCTTGCCAGATTCTTCTCCATGAAGGGTAGGCTGCACTTGGAACTGGCGACTAGAATCACTCGATTTTTTAATATTAAATATTGACTATTCATAAGTGCCTGTAAAATAAGTGCCTATATGAATAAAATCTTTTTGAGTTTGAGTTTGAAGTAACGTCAACCATGGAGTATATCGGATAATGAAATCATGATGTAAAAGTATGAGTTTAAGCTAAAAGAAATTAATCTTATGTAGCACAATTAATCTGTGTATGACTGGACTAGTGATCAAAATGTACTAAATTGAAACAAAAAAAGACGATCGACTGAAGTCAGAAAGAGAAGACCGAATCTTGAAGAAATTGTTTAATTTTCTATTTGCAGCCAGGAAATTGCTTTTAGAAATTATAAAAGCACTTTACTCATAAGCAGGACGTGTACGACGTTCACATACGCGGTGCACGAGTAACGTAATCTATTTAGTTCTGCAGCGTCTTACAAGCGACTAGTTTACTATGACCTTTAAGAATTCGCAAAAGGTTGGTAATAAAAGGCCTGTATTCAGTAGTTACGTAAAAGGCTATTCTACGAATTCCTTTTACGTAGCTGTCGTTGATATGTATTTATTGAAATTCACATTGGTTATAATATAAATGGTTGGGATATTATTTCCGATCAAGGATACCTATTTTAACAAAGAACCTCTTAAAGGTTTCGGAATCACAACTGTCAGTATGAATTTTCAATTTGAAATCATCATCACAGTCAATGTCACTGCTGGACATGGGTTTCTCTTTCGTAAGAAGTTTTTTTTTTAGTATGGCTCTGCCAAAATGACTCTACTCTGCTTGAGGGTAAGCATAAGCAGAATCCAAGAGTGGTTGGTAACTCATAGTTTCCTAATGTCCGTCCGTCCATCCGTCCCTCCTCGGCCTTTCTTCCAAACGGTGTGTGCTAGAAAAATAGAACTTTGCATGGATATGTGTATTAAGCTAAAGTGCTTAAAAAAGATCACGAAAAATATTTATTATATCTCGCGACTTTGAAACGTTGCACAGACGATTTTTTAATTTAGTACCTGTTTGCGTGATATTCAACTTTAAAGCGCATTTTTTTTTTAAAAACAGCGTCTGTGTCCCAAGTCTCTCCCTCTAAAAGATGAACGGCTGTCTAGAAAAATCTGAAAAAATATCCTGATGATAGTCCATATGATGAACTTTCAAGAAAAACTATTAAAGTTTCGATAACTTACTTAGTTCAAGAGTTATAGAGGCTTAACTTGTAACATGTGCTTACTTGGAAAACTTCGCACAAAAATAACGAAATAACAAATAAACGTGTAAAATATTAAAATAAAATCATAACAAACGGGTGACACGCACTTGACCAGTTTTTTCATGCATTCCCCAAAGCGGGTTTTTAATTCAATATCTATGAATTCCAACTTTACTTTTTAAAAAGTACAATATATATTTGTAGCTTGGTAATCAAGGATATAGCTGTTACGAATAAAAAACAAAGGAATTTTTCTTTATCAGCAGGCAGGAATATGAATAATTAAATACGGTGTTATTCGTGTTACTTTGGGCTCCGTTATGAAGTTTATTGTTGGATGTTTCTTATATAAATGAAGTAATTAAGAAAGAAGGAAACTCATTATATTTGACTTCAAAGAAAATTTTCGTGGCGATAGAATACAATGAATGTTTACAACAGCAAGTAGTTTTATAGTTTAACTCGTGAAATAATGTAGTGCGTCGTTTGCATGCACTCGAGGCTCTAACTCCCGGCATTATAGCAGCAATTACGCCCTTGTACTTCTGCTGCACTTCTCTGCCAATGTTGTCTTGTTTCTCTTGTAAAAAAAAATTAAGTTGTGCAGTTACAGTTTAATGTAGTTTGTGTTGATGTTTGAAATATCACGTAGAAAGTCGTTGAAACTATAAATGTAAGCCTATAGGTAAGTAGTATCTTATGTAGATGTGAAACACTTCAAAATTGTTTCACTTATTTGAGATGTATAAATATAGCTTGACTACCACGTGGGGATGAATTCATTAGTTTTATTGTGATTCTGTTGTTATTTACTTGTAAGGTGGTTGAATTTTTTTACAACAAAAACTTTATCATCATCACCAACAACCCATAATGTCCCACTGCTGGGCTCGAGTATCCTATCAGGAGAGGGTAAAACTTTATAATCGTTCTTAATTACAATTTCTTATTATCTCAATTATAATACAACTTAAAGAAATTACTTTAAATAAATAAAAGATTAAGAGCGTTTTCACATTATCCGATCCGATTGCGGTGTCGGGCGCCGATACGATATCGGAGGAAGTTAAATGTATGAAATATGTATCTGTCCTTCATATTGTCCGGCCCGATATCGGATATCGGAGCCGACAAATACATACATTTTACTTCCTCCGATTTCGTATCTGCGCCTGACACCGATATCGAATCGGATAATGTGAAAGCGCTCTAATATTCACATAAATCTCATTCTTTTGTTTTATTTAAACGTGTTTCACAAGAAACATCCTTCGGCTAAATAAGTGACACATCTGTTAAATCATCGTGAGGTAGGCAGCACGGAGGGCACAAAGGAAATATTACACGTCTCCCGGGGCCCCATTGTCTGCACAATAATGGACATTATGTTGAATGACACACGCCCTGCTAAACAGAGATACATGTTTCACATTTGAAATTACAGGAGACTTCAGTTACATTTTTAAACAAGTAAATAAGTTTTAAATATAGAAGGCAATCAAAATACTTTGAGAAGTTAAAAAGAAATCGATTGTTCAAGTGTTCCAAAAATAGGCTTTACATAAATAACGGGTCTACCTTTTATATGAAAATTTTGTTTGTCATTATTCTATTTTGACATAAACGAATGACATATACTTAATTAATAACTCATTTATCATTCAAAACACATAATTTTGTAAGCCAAGAATCCTCTTTAGGCCTAATATAATGGAGTCGGTCTGAATCGCGATATTAACCATAATGATGCTACTAATATCAAACAACAGACCGATTCAACCGATCGATTAAATATCCGTTATATAAAATAATGTTATACGATTTATGTTAATTTGTAAAGTGAACTGTGCCATACAACAGGCACTCTAAACAAATTTTGTGCTAAACGCAATTATTCTCAAATTTAGTTTGTCAAATGTAAATTAACCAAAGAAATTTTTGCCATCTTAAAAATATCCTATTGAAAAGTCGAAAATATAAACATTTAGCCAACAAATACTATATTAAACAACTAGCTGAGCCCCGCGAGTAACGCCATGGGGCAAAGCTAGTCTTAAAATTAGGCTAAGTTACTTCTTTTATCATCAGCTATCTGCTACTGTAAATCCCGTCAAAATCAGTGTAGCCGTTCTAGAGATTAGCTGGAACGAACAGACAGACAAAAAATTTAAAAATTACTTATTTAATGTAAGCATATTCTTCCATATGCATTTAGTGAAAAGCTGTTAATTTGAAATTACAAGTAAAACTTAAGTTTTTTTTTATTAATATAGCTTTTATACCTTAAATATATTTCTTTACAAAGGTTATACCAAGTGCGTTATGCTAAATAAGTTTGGGAGCATTAAAATTCTACCAGATAGTCGTGAACCATAAATTACTCGCCGTGACTGACTGATTCATCAACGCAGTACCTAAATCACCGAGGGCTACAAACTTGAAATTTTACCAGCTGATGCTTTTAATATTGAAAACACCCACTTAAACTTTTTTTTTGCAAATACCACTCTCGAGGAATAAAATAAACCGTTATTTTATGCTTGGAAGTTACCTTGTTACCTTCAAAATTAGAACACGAAATAAATAAAAAATAAAACAATCAAGCAATCATTGATCCTGTTACGCGAGACCTACTTAATTTAGTCCTAGACTCGAGCTATTGCTGTGCAATGTGCCACAAAATATGATTTTATTGATTATTACACAAACTGTAAATACCTTTCAGTGATTTGGTTCTGTAGTTCTATATCGCCTAACAATAAATCTAATCACGAAAAATTATCAGTGTGGGGGACAGGTGTCATGTCCCACCAACACAAAGGGAGGATTCTCCGACCAGGCGAGGTGATCATGCCTGGCGGGCCAACTGCCCAACGGTTGATGTTGGGATGTTGTATATATGTTAACTGGCGCGAGAACTTTCACTGCGCGATTCAGGATTGGTAGTTTCTTAGCTTCCTTCGTTACTCCGTAGTTCGACGTATCTTCGGTAGATGGCGCTGTAGTATGTTATGTTGTTGTTGCGCTGTATGTGGAAGTCGCCACATCACTCCCCTCCAGGACCGGAGGTTGATATATGTTGAGTCAGCTGTCTGTGCTCTGTTGTGGAGCTTGCCAGTGCCAGGAGTGAGTAGTTCCAGTGATTTGGAACTGAGTGCCGCTAGTCCCAGTGAGTCGAGGCTGAAGTCCGCTGATCCCAGTGAGTCGGGATGGCGTGCGGTGCGCGGTGCTGCGGTGAGGTCCCCAGTCTCCAGTGAGTCGGGGCGGTTGCTGCGTAGTGGCTGGCTGCTGCGTAGACGGGAGAGAGATGCTCTTCTTACATGGACCGTAGGTGCAGTGTGCTGTGCCTAGACGCTGATGAGGCCGTAGGGATAAACCAGGCTGGAGCGGTCGCTTCCTGCGTGTGGTGTGTATCCCTGTTGAGGCCGATGTTGCTGGCTGACTGAGAGACTTGCTGTGGGAGTGAACAAGATGGTGGCGTGCTGATGCTGCTTCGAAGGCTGCTTCCAATCACGTCGGGGTCACCACTGTGGAGGACAAGGTGTCATGTCCCTCCAACACAAAGGGAGGATCCTCCGACCAGGCGAGGTGATCATGCCTGGCGGGCCAACTGCCCAACGGTTGATGTTGGGATGTTGTATATATGTTTACTGGCGCGAGAACTTTCACTGCGCGATTCAGGATTGGTAGTTTCTTAGTTTCCTTCGTTACTCCGTAGTTCGACGTATCTTCGGTAGATGGCGCTGTAGTATGTTATGTTGTTGTTGCGCTGTATGTGGAAGTCGCCACAATCAGTAAGCTAGAAGCATGAAGATAAAAGAAAAGCTTATGACGTCATTTACTTGAAACGTCTATAATTAACTTCTTACGCAACGCCCCCGCCTCGTCTTCTATTTGTTTTTATATAAGGAAATTTCTCTTATTAGTTTACACTACATCTTAACGATTTATATATACATATATGAAAAGTAACAAGGTACACCTAACTATATGAAGGAATAAGGTGTTCATTTAACAGCTTGAGGCAAAAACTGTGTACATGCTATTGGCGGTGTGGGTGCCTATGAAAGGCTGGCACTACCCACAATATCTGCTTAATTTGCTTTATGAAATCTGCCACTGCTACAATTATTATTTTGTCCAATATTGGAGCCAATACAAATCATAAACAAAACTTAAACATTGATGTTTTATCTTCATTTATTATGGTAAGTGCTCGTTAGCATAACATTTACTTTTTTAATTTCATTTCCTCTTTTTTTTGAATTGGTAGGAGAAATCTGATTAGAAGAACCGAATCTAAATAGATGTGTGATAAAACCAGAGTAAGAAGAATTATTGGTATTTCCTTTCAAATTAGTAGAAGACATACCTACTGAATCTTATTATATTTAAGTAACAGAACACTGAAATTACAAACAAAATGTAAAACGAGTGAAATTAAATTTCCACGCGAATGATTTGAATAATTCTACTCTAAAACCTGGCGTTATTTCGTTGAAAACGTACTTCAACAGATATTATATTCATATTTTGGCTTAAATTGGCAATATTTCGACAATATGCGGCTTAAGCTGTATCACAGTGATGATTTAAGTCCCGGATCATTGTTGAAATTCGAATCGGATACTGAATGTTGACGGTTAACAATAACTGTTGTAAATATAATACGACTTATATGAAGAGTGGAGACCTTCTATATTTAAATAATTACTGCCATCACAGTGTTGTATTTGTATAAAAACTGACATTACTGGAATTTGAAAATCGAACTACGGAGTAACGACAAATCCTTTATCGCGATAAAGAAATTCTCTGACGATTAATATAAAAACAACGCCGAAACATCAACCGATAACCTCACTTTGTTGGAGGATCTTTCACATGACTAAGATTATATTGTATTCTAGTTCTTGAGCAAAAACAACGCCACTAAAATATATTAGTAATTAATTATCTGTTATATTTTTCAAAGATCTTATTAAAGAATAAAGTTTATAAAAGCTCAATATTTACTTTAATCCATTTTGTTACAGAAGAGAAAGAACAGTCCTTGTGAATCGTAAAACTAATTAAGAAATACAAATATTATTTGTGTTATATTTTATGTACAGTAATACGGACAGAATAAAGGCTGAGTCAGACCTCAGACGGAGCTGGACGACATGAATTGGTGACTTGTAATACGAGCGCGATAGCTCCGTATGTGACATCATCATGACCATCCGAAGGACGTCCAGTGCTGGACATAAGTTTCCCCTAAGGCTATCCACAGTAACTGATCCCATGCTGCCCGCTTCTAACTGCGTGAAATATTGTAAATTAACTATACTCTGTTTATACATTAATTTCCTTATTATCTGACACGTGAAAGTGTCGGTGTTTATACTTTTGTGCGCCTAGTTACAAAATATTCAGGCTAACGTGAATAACTAGTGATAGAAGTTACAATGTAACACCTAAACCTGTCAGGAGGTTCGCAAGTCGCAACCCATGGCCCAGCTAGGAGGCGGGTTCGAACCATGCAGATCACATGTCGCAACCTTTTTTTTTTTTTTTTTTTTAACGTGTGGAAATCCCCTCGGACCGTCACCCCACCGGGGCTTGCGGCGGGGCGGTGTGTCGGACTCGAACCGACTAAAACCACACGCTGTGCCACTCTAGGCCTGTAAAGGGAGGAGTCCGGGAACTGCAGTTATTAACACATCCGGACCCCTCCCAGCGCCTGCCCGCACAGAAGCGGGCACCGTCTGCTGGAAGACTCTCAATTAGGCAACGTACGGCACACGCGTACGTCGCCCCCTCGCAGGTGGCCACTAGAGCGGATGGAGGGGAAAGCCCGTCCCAACCATCCGCG
Source organism: Diaphora mendica (assembly GCA_949125395.1). Lineage (NCBI taxonomy): Eukaryota > Metazoa > Arthropoda > Insecta > Lepidoptera > Erebidae > Diaphora > Diaphora mendica. The sequence goes on from OX421315.1 coordinate 31,455,981, forward strand.
GCTACACTCAGGGCGGCATGAGGCGCTGATAGGCGCGCCTTCACCGCCCGGTTCGCCGGCGGCGGATTGGGTCCGAGTGGACATCGTCCTCCCGGGCCTTCTCCGCCACCTCCTTCTGCGAGATTACATCTTCGCAGAAGGTTGCGACCGTGGTAAAACTGCTATCGCTACCGGCCATGGAGCGTATGATGGCCGGTAGCGAGAGATCTCCTCCGATGACTGCAGTGAGGGCCCGACGCTGCGGCGCCCAAGCGGGGCAAACCGCCAGCGTGTGCTGGGCCGAGTCCTCACTGCAGTCACAGTGGTGGCAGGCGGGACTCAATTCCCTCCTAGCGACCGAGTGCAGGTACTTCCCGAAGCAACCGTGCCCGGAAAGGACCTGCGTCAGTCGGAAGGAAAGGGTCCCGTGCTGCCGCCCTGCCCACTCGAGGATGACCGGCTGGAGGGCCTCCACGGCGGCAAAGCCAGCGCGTGGAGTCTCCAGCCGGAACGACCATCTAGCCATAGTGGCTCGACGGGCAGCTTCACGCCACTCGCGTACCTCTTCGGGCGGAGGGCGGTAGCCATACTCAGCCCGATATTCAGCCACCCGTCGATAAACTTCGGCGAGCACTTCCGCCTCCAGTGTTTGTTTGCGCGTTAGATTTTGGAGCTTTTTAATAAAAGGAATTTCAGGTGGCAACAGCTTGCATACTGTTTACCTTACATGTAATACTAACACTATTGTACCTGAAAATCAGATTTTGAAAAAGAGTAGCCATGAGTTTCTTTGCCAGTATTCTTCTCATGAGCTCTACGCATTTTGGAAACTGGAAGTTATGGATCGACACAGGCAGGCAGTAGATTTTGGTGTTTTCGCCTAACTTACCTCGACAATACAGCACATGCTGTGGCCTCTGTTTGTGTCGATCTATGATTTTTAACTATAGCTTCAATTTGACGTTCATAAGTGTCACTTGGTGTCTTAGATGAATAAATGATTTTGATTTGATTTGATTTGATTTCCAAATCCCACGGGGGTGTTCCGGCCAGGGCGCATGCCACTTCGGTCGACACCGTGCGGTATCCGCGTATGGCTCTGACTGCCAATACCCTCTGAGGCCGCCAGAGGCGGGCCTTATTTAGGGCAGTCAGAGCCGCCACCCACACCGGTGCACCATACAGCGCCATCGACCGGACAACCCCCGTGTACAGGAGTCGTGTTGCGACGCTGGCTCCACCCAAGTTGGGCAAAAGTCGCCCAAGGGCGGAAGCAGCGCCGACCAGCTTTGGACCAAGCTGTCGGAAGTGCTCGTCGAAGAGCCACCTACCGTCGAGTATCAGGCCCAGATACCTCATCTGGGCCCGACCTCATCTGGGCCCGACATGTCGCAACCCTAGACCTACCTAGGAGGCGGGTTCGACCTTGCAGTCCCCTTGACCTGACCAGGGGGTGCTACTCTCCGGCCGACCCAGTCAGTCAATAAGAGCATAAGTACCCAGGGCGCCGTTACAATAAAAAAAAAGAAAAAAAGAAAAGTCAGATGTGTGTGTGGGTGGGTTCCTTATGGATCACTTCAGATAAACAACAATCAGCTCAAACACAGTATATCTATACTTATAATAAGAATGTAACAGGTCCAATTCTGTACATTAAAGATATTTTGAAATATTTTTTTGGAGGGCTCTCTATTATCGATACTGAAGCCAAAACTGTATTTTTTTTCATTTTTGTCTGTCTGTCTGTCCGTCTGTCTGTCTGTCTGTCTGTCTGTCTGTCTGTCTGTCTGTATCTTGGCCGCGCATCACGCCGAAACTACTGAACGGATTCAAATGAAACTTGGCATGATTTTAGTTCATACTACGAGGTAGGACATAGGATACTTTTTATCCCGAAATTCTGCACGGTTTCCTGGAGAGAGGGGATGAAAGTCAAAATATGTACTTGGTTGTAATTCAATAACACATAGTCCGATTTCATTCATTCTTTTTTTGCTAGAAAGAAAAAAAATAAAGGGAAAAGTGTTTTTTTGTCCGCTACTGTACACTGCCAGTGGGAAGCTGAGACAGGTATATAAATATGGCGGTACGAAGTTCGCCGGGTCAGCTAGTATTTTATAAGAACTTACATACATCCTATAATACACAAGAACAACTTTATAATAAAAGTAATCCTTAACTTTCTGCAGGGACATAAGCTGGCTTGATGGGTGGTCAGGCCATCCTCCGCATACCAGCAGACACATCAAAACACATAAGGGAAGCCACGCCTTGGTGGACGTGAGCATCAAAACTTCAAAGAGGTGTAGCTTCTCACCCGTATCTTAGAACTGGTCTTCTCACCCGTATCTAAGAACTGGTCTCCTCACCCGTATCTAAGAAGAAGGTGCTTCTCACCCGCTTCTAAGAAGCCCTAATAACAAATATACTTTCTAAGCATTTCTTCAAACTAATGACAGATTTAAAAATAAAAATTTCAAACAATTTTCTTTACTCACCTAATGGGCACTTGATAATTTACATGATTACTACTTAATTATATAGATAGACACAATTATACTGGTTGCGTTCAAAACAAAGAAGAAAAAAAAAACTTCGTTTAAAAAAAACCTACTTCAAAAACTGCAAAGTATAAAATAACTTAATTTGTATGTGCTACCTATTCATAGGTTTGAATTCGGCGCCAAGCCAAATGTAATAGTAGGTACCACACTCGCTATATTTCGAGACGAACGTCAACGACGTCACCGACGCTTCGGTTGTTTTGTCCTACGCGAAGAGCAGCTATCCCGCTCAAGGTTACGCGCGGCGAGTCCTACTATTAGATTTTGGCTCGGCACCGACTTCAAACCTATGAATAGGTAGCACATACAAATTAAGTTATTTTATACTTTTCAGATTTTGAAGTCGGTTTTTTTAAACGAAGTTTTTATTTTATTTTTCGCTTTTTAGTCTTTCTCAAGTCTCTCATCATCATTTCACCTAAATAACTTGAAAGAATACGACTAAAGGTAACATACAACATACTGTATAGAATAATCTATATATATAAAAGAAAGTCGTGTTAGTTACACTATTTATAACTCTTGAACGGCTGAACCGATTTGACTGAAAATTGGTGGGGAGGTAGCTTAGAACCAGGAGACGGACATAGGATGGACTTTTTTTCTCTTTATTTATTTTTAAGGGACTTTTATCCTATTAGGGTATCCCACTCCCATAAGGCCTTAGCTTAAACAAGTATCAATTTAAACATTATATGCTAGACTGTACAATTTAATACCTTTTTTTTTTATGTCGGTATAACCGTATAGGTATAGATACTTTTTACATAGTTTTTTTTTTACTTTGACCCATGGCGTTAACCGCGGTTGTTGTTGTACCGCGGGTAACACCGCGGGGCTAAGCTAGTAAATAAATATTTCGGACATGATGTTTACAAAATATGAAAGCATGCAGACAATTGCCTTAACTTTATTGCAGGCGCTCACGTAAATTTGAGGGTTTCCTTCAATTTCCTTGGGATCCCATTATCAGATCCTGATATGGTGGCCATGGGACCACATGGGGAGCATACCCTTTTGAATACAAAAATAATTTTCAAAATCGGTCCACAATTAGACTCCCCTCTTTAATCTCCTTTTGACAGCTTCAGCGACACTCTCAATAAGCGTTCACAAACTATTTAACCTTATCAAATTATTTCTAAACGAAATTCACAATAAATCAATACATCTTTTTGAATTACGCCCTCTCTCGCACAATCAGCGAACATCAATCAAATGTACTCATACTGCATAATTGCACAACGAGTCCACAGAGGGCGCTACTTACAAAATCATTGTTTTGGTTATAAAAAAAAGTGTTACAACAATACAGTATATGCAAATATAGTGTACTGTAACGTCTACTACTGTGTGTAGTGTAGTAACATGAAAAAAAATCCCCATAAACTGTATGGCATACGTTTTATTGCAAGTTTTTAAAATTCACAGTAACCACTTTATTTCTATCTCACTATGAATAGTAAATAATGAAGGACCAGAGTGCAATATACTGTATTTATCGCGTGTCCGTGCTGTCCCGGTCGGTGTCTGACCTACCCTTTAATTAAACAGCGATATAAAGCCATTTAGTGGTAGCTCCCAATCTCACTGCCCCGGCGCTCGTAAGGTACCAACCCACGAATATCATTTGTGTCGTTTGATAGTGAACACTAATTTTTACGATATGTACCAGCTAACATTGTAGAGAAATACCGATGTTAGTGAAATATAAAAGAAAGTATTTTTGTCGATTTCTTGCAAACACAAGTTTCATTGTATTATCAAATACATAACAACCGAATGTTTAATTCGGTGGGTTTCTACGTCTTGGTTAATTTATTTGTATTAAGAAATGATTGTTTTATTACTTTTTTATCACCTTCATACTTGAAAAGCTCCATGCTACCCCAGGAATATTAATAACTAAATGAAACATTGTACAATTTTTGTTACCCAGACGACAATTCATTAAAACAATCACTAAGAAAACTCTAACAATTATTATTTTTTGCTTCACTTCTAAGATATTAAAAGAGCAGCTTTGCTTTGTTTTTTTGTTTTTTGCATATAATATACTAATAGATCTCGTAATAAAAGATACTGCAGGTTACAAGAGAAAATCTCATTACTTCAATATCATCAATATATCAAATCAAATCAAATCAAATCAAATCAAAATCATTTATTCATCTAAGACACCAAGTGACACTTATGAACGTCAAATTGAAGCTATAGTTAAAAATCATAGATCGACACAAACAGAGGCCACAGCATGTGCTGTATTGTCGAGGTAAGTTAGGCGAAAACACCAAAATCTACTGCCTGCCTGTGTCGATCCATAACTTCCAGTTTCCAAAATGCGTAGAGCTCATGAGAAGAATACTGGCAAAGAAACTCATGGCTACTCTTTTTCAAAATCTGATTTTCAGGTACAATAGTGTTAGTATTACATGTAAGGTAAACAGTATGCAAGCTGTTGCCACCTGAAATTCCTTTTATTAAAAAGCTCCAAAATCTAACGCGCAAACAAACAAAAAACACTCAGTGATAACGTTGAAGGTTTGAGTCTATTAAACATAGAACAAAATAGAAACAAGGTGCACATCCACTTACATTCAGTTGCAAAATCTACTGTTGAAAATAATTCGTGACTGGATTAAGAGGCTAGGGTTGCAGTTGAACGAACCAGAATAATAGTATTGTCTAAAGAATCGCTGACTAGGCCGACCAGTCACCCCAAGCAGCACCCGTTCACGAGTATGACGCATGGACCAGCCATCATCTCCTTCGCCATATCAGAGGGAAGGAAACGACCCGCCCCACGACGACACCGCAAGCAATGACATTTTAGTGAGCATGACAAACCATAGTCTAGATACTGATAAAAATCACTACTAATTAAATTACCATGATAATCGCCACGCATTACTTTCAACTAACAATGGTTTGTTAATATTTAGCTTTATTAAAAGACAAAGAAGTTTGTGTGTATCTATTTAAATTCTAATGACACCTTAAGCCCATGACTGTTTGTCGTTTAGATAATCGTTGATCGTATAGTAGGCTTTCCTAATAAGGTGATTTTTTACAGTTAGCTTGAATTTATTTGCAGGAAGGTCGATTACATGTATAGGAATCTATATATATAAAAGAGTAAGGTGACTGACTGACTGACATACCCAGAGATCAACGCACGGCCCAAACCGCTGAAGCTAGAATCCTGAAATTTTGCATGTAGGTTCTTTATATAACGTAAGTGAGCACTAAGAAAGGAATTTTCGATATTCCACCACTAAGGGGGTGAAATAGGGGTTGAAAGTTTGTATGGAAGTTCGTCATTTTTTAAGTAAGAAACATGAAACTTTACATTTCGGCTACTGATTAAAAAAGAGTAGAAACGTATTTAAGCGTTTCTGGATATTCTACCCCTAAGGGGTTAAATAGGGGTTGTTATTTCGTATATAGGTCAGTCTGGAAGTCCGTCATTTTTGAAGCTAGAAACATGAAACTTTATTTTTAGGCTGCTGATTAAAAATGAATTGACACGTGTTTCAGCGTTTCTAAATATTCTACCCCTAAAGGGGTGAAATAGGGGTTGAAAGTTTGTATGGAAGTTCGTCATTTTTTAAGTTAGAATCGTGAAACTTTATTTAAAGGCTACTGATTAAAAAAGAGTAGAAACGTATTTAAGCGTTTCTGGATATTCTACCCTTAAGGGGGTGAAATAGGGGTTGAAAGTTTGTATGGAAGTCCGTAATTTTTTAAATAAGAAATATGAAACTTTATTTTTGGGCTACTGATTAAAACTGATTAGATACGTATTTAGGAGTTTTTGGATATTATGCCCCTAAAGGGGTGAAATAGGGGTTGAAAGTTTGTAAGAAGTCCGTCATTTTTTAAGTGGGAAACATGAAAATTTAGTTTTGGGCTACTGATTAAAAATTAGTAGATACGTATTGAAGCGTTTCTGGATATTCTACCCCTAAGGGGTGATATAGGGGTTGTTATTTCGTATATAGGTCAGTCTGGAAGTCCATCATTTTTGAAGTTAGAAACATAAAACTTTATTTTTTGGCTGCTGATTAAAAATGAATTGTTACGTGTTTCAGCGTTTCTGCATATTCTACCCTTAAAGGGGTGAAATAGGGGTTGAAAGTTTGTATGGATGTCCGTAATTTTTTAAATTAGAAATATGAAACTTTATTTTTGGGCTACTAAATCAAAATGATTAGATACGTATTTAGGAGTTTTTGGATATTATGCCTTAAGGGGTGAAATAGGGATTGAAAGTTTGTATGGAAGTCCGTAATTTTTCAAATAAGAAATATGAAACTTTATTATTGGGCTACTGATTAAAAAAGAGTAGATAGGTATTTAAGCGTTTCTGGATATTCTGCCCTTAAGGGGGTGAAATAGGGGTTGAAAGTTTGTATGGAAGTCCGTAATTTTTTAAATAAGAAATATGAAACTTAATTTTTGGGCTACTGATCAAAACTGATTAGATACGTATTTAGGAGTTTTTGGATATTATGCCCCTAAAGGGGTGAAATAGGGGTTGAAAGTTTGTAAGAAGTCCGTCATTTTTTAAGTGGGAAACATGAAAATTTAGTTTTGGGCTACTGATTAAAAATTAGTAGATACGTATTGAAGCGTTTCTGGATATTCTACCCCTAAGGGGTGATATAGGGGTTGTTATTTCGTATATAGGTCAGTCTGGAAGTCCATCATTTTTGAAGTTAGAAACATAAAACTTTATTTTTTGGCTGCTGATTAAAAATGAATTGTTACGTGTTTCAGCGTTTCTGCATATTCTACCCTTAAAGGGGTGAAATAGGGGTTGAAAGTTTGTATGGATGTCCGTAATTTTTTAAATTAGAAATATGAAACTTTATTTTTGGGCTACTAAATAAAAATGATTAGATACGTATTTAGGAGTTTTTGGATATTATGCCTTAAGGGGTGAAATAGGTGTTGAAAGTTTGTAAGGAGGTCCGTCATTTTTTAAGTGAGAAACATAAAAAATTGTTTTGGTCTACTGCTTAAAAATGAGTTAATACGTATTGAAGCGTTTCTGGATATTCTACCCCTAAGGGGTGAAATAGGGGTTGAAAGTTTGTAAGGAAATCCGTCATTTTTTAAGTGAGAAACATGAAAATTTGTGTTTTGGCTGATTCAAAATGAGTAGATACATATTTAAACGTTTCTGGATATTCCACCCCTTAGGGGGTCAAGTAGGGGTTGAAATTTCGTATATAGGTTATTTTGGAAGTCCGTCATTCTTGAAGTTAGAAAAATGCAACTTTATTTATGGCTACTGATTAAAAATGAGTAGATACGTATGTACGAACATGTTCTACCGGAACCGGTTGTGGTTCACGGTGCCGTTCTCGAAGTTGTTCAAAAATATGTGTGGTACTTCTGGCAGACTTTGCAGTTAAGTAGAAACAACTTCGAGAACAAGGTGAACAGGAGAATTCAGCCGGGTTGGGCAGCGTTGGGGAAACTTCGTCGGGTCTTTTCATCGTCAATCCCACAGTGCCTAAATACGAAAGTCTTCAATCAATACCTCCTACCTGTCATGACATACGGTGCCGAAACGTGGACACTTACGACACGGCTGGTACACAAGTTCAAAGTCGCTCAGCGTGCTATGGAGAGGGCTATAATAATAATTTATATATATAAAAGAGTAAGGTGACTGACTGACTGACATACCCAGAGATCAACGCACAGCCCAAACCGCTGAAGCTAGAATCCTGAAATTTTGCATGTAGGTTCTTTATATAACGTAAGTGAGCACTAAGAAAGGAATTTTCGATATTCCACCACTAAGGGGGTGAAATAGGGGTTGAAAGTTTGTATGGAAGTTCGTCATTTTTTAAGTAAGAAACATGAAACTTTACATTTCGGCTACTGATTAAAAAAGAGTAGAAACGTATTTAAGCGTTTCTGGATATTCTACCCCTAAGGGGTTAAATAGGGGTTGTTATTTCGTATATAGGTCAGTCTGGAAGTCCGTCATTTTTGAAGCTAGAAACATGAAACTTTATTTTTAGGCTGCTGATTAAAAATGAATTGACACGTGTTTCAGCGTTTCTAAATATTCTACCCCTAAAGGGGTGAAATAGGGGTTGAAAGTTTGTATGGAAGTTCGTCATTTTTTAAGTTAGAATCGTGAAACTTTATTTAAAGGCTACTGATTAAAAAAGAGTAGAAACGTATTTAAGCGTTTCTGGATATTCTACCCTTAAGGGGGTGAAATAGGGGTTGAAAGTTTGTATGGAAGTCCGTAATTTTTTAAATAAGAAATATGAAACTTTATTTTTGGGCTACTGATTAAAACTGATTAGATACGTATTTAGGAGTTTTTGGATATTATGCCCCTAAAGGGGTGAAATAGGGGTTGAAAGTTTGTAAGAAGTCCGTCATTTTTTAAGTGGGAAACATGAAAATTTAGTTTTGGGCTACTGATTAAAAATTAGTAGATACGTATTGAAGCGTTTCTGGATATTCTACCCCTAAGGGGTGATATAGGGGTTGTTATTTCGTATATAGGTCAGTCTGGAAGTCCATCATTTTTGAAGTTAGAAACATAAAACTTTATTTTTTGGCTGCTGATTAAAAATGAATTGTTACGTGTTTCAGCGTTTCTGCATATTCTACCCTTAAAGGGGTGAAATAGGGGTTGAAAGTTTGTATGGATGTCCGTAATTTTTTAAATTAGAAATATGAAACTTTATTTTTGGGCTACTAAATCAAAATGATTAGATACGTATTTAGGAGTTTTTGGATATTATGCCTTAAGGGGTGAAATAGGGATTGAAAGTTTGTATGGAAGTCCGTAATTTTTCAAATAAGAAATATGAAACTTTATTATTGGGCTACTGATTAAAAAAGAGTAGATAGGTATTTAAGCGTTTCTGGATATTCTGCCCTTAAGGGGGTGAAATAGGGGTTGAAAGTTTGTATGGAAGTCCGTAATTTTTTAAATAAGAAATATGAAACTTAATTTTTGGGCTACTGATTAAAAATGATTAGATACGTATTTAGGAGTTTTTGGATACTATGCCCCTAAAGGGGTGAAATAGGGGTTGAAAGTTTGTAAGAAGTCCGTCATTTTTTAAGTGGGAAACATGAAAATTTAGTTTTGGGCTACTGATTAAAAATTAGTAGATACGTATTGAAGCGTTTCTGGATATTCTACCCCTAAGGGGTGATATAGGGGTTGTTATTTCGTATATAGGTCAGTCTGGAAGTCCATCATTTTTGAAGTTAGAAACATAAAACTTTATTTTTTGGCTGCTGATTAAAAATGAATTGTTACGTGTTTCAGCGTTTCTGCATATTCTACCCTTAAAGGGGTGAAATAGGGGTTGAAAGTTTGTATGGATGTCCGTAATTTTTTAAATTAGAAATATGAAACTTTATTTTTGGGCTACTAAATAAAAATGATTAGATACGTATTTAGGAGTTTTTGGATATTATGCCTTAAGGGGTGAAATAGGTGTTGAAAGTTTGTAAGGAGGTCCGTCATTTTTTAAGTGAGAAACATAAAAAATTGTTTTGGTCTACTGCTTAAAAATGAGTTAATACGTATTGAAGCGTTTCTGGATATTCTACCCCTAAGGGGTGAAATAGGGGTTGAAAGTTTGTAAGGAAATCCGTCATTTTTTAAGTGAGAAACATGAAAATTTGTGTTTTGGCTGATTCAAAATGAGTAGATACATATTTAAACGTTTCTGGATATTCCACCCCTTAGGGGGTCAAGTAGGGGTTGAAATTTCGTATATAGGTTATTTTGGAAGTCCGTCATTCTTGAAGTTAGAAACATGCAACTTTATTTATGGCTACTGATTAAAAATGAGTAGATACGTATGTACGAACATGTTCTACCGGAACCGGTTGTGGTTCACGGTGCCGTTCTCGAAGTTGTTCAAAAATATGTGTGGTACCTCTGGCAGACTTTGCAGTTAAGTAGAAACAACTTCGAGAACGAGGTGAACAGGAGAATTCAGCCGGGTTGGGCAGCGTTGGGGAAACTTCGTCGGGTCTTTTCATCGTCAATCCCACAGTGCCTAAATACGAAAGTCTTCAATCAATACCTCCTACCTGTCATGACATACGGTGCCGAAACGTGGACACTTACGACACGGCTGGTCCACAAGTTCAAAGTCGCTCAGCGTGCTATGGAGAGGGCTATAATAATAATAATGATTTATTTTTCTCATCACAAAAGCTCAACGTTTCTCTAAGGGATCGCATTAATAATGAGGTGATCCGGTAGAGAACCAAGGTCATTGACATAGCCCACAAGATAAGCAAGCTGAAGTGACAGGGGGCTGCCCATATTAGCCGCAGAACTGATAACCGTTGGGGTAAACGGGTTCGCGAGTGGTGACTGCGTCTCGGCAAACGTAGCGTAGAACGTCCACAGGCCAGGTGGAATAATGATCAGCCTAAGACGGCTGGCAGGAGCTGGATGAGAGAAGCTGAGGATCGAACCAAGTGGCGTGCAATTGGAGATGCCTATGTCCAGCAGTGGACTGCGATGACGATGATGACATACGTATTTAAGCGTTTCTGGATATTCTATCCCTAGGCTAGACTGGAAGTCCGTCATTTTTTATTTAGTAGCCTGAAACTTTGTCTTCAGGCTTTTGATTACAAATAAATGAATACTTATATCAGCATTTATGGGAATTCTATTCCTAAAGGGGTTAAAATAAGGGTCGAAAGTGTGTATGAAAGTAAATTTTAATGGACTATTGATTATAAATAAATACGTTTAAAAACATGAACACAGTATTCATAGATACTTACGCAGTTTTAATTAAATACATATAATCAACTTCCACGTGAGCAAAGCCGCGGGCAACAGCTAGTTTTATTATAAAAACGTACACCAAGACCTTCGAACGAGTTGTGTACCTTATGTAATCGATGATAGGTACCAATGAGTTTAGATTTGTTTCTAGTATTAATATTGTGTACATCACTGTTTTTCTTATAGTCATTAATGTTGTGTCTAACAAACATAATATTAGCAAATATATACTGTGATGCAACAGTTAAAATACCTATATCTTTAAACAACTCTCGAAGAGAGACTCTAGCACCTAAATTGTACATTGAGCGGATGGCTCGTTTTTGTAGAATAAAAATCGTTTCAATATCAGCCGCTTTGCCCCAAAGTAGTATACCATAGGACATGACGCTATGAAAGTAGCTAAAATAAACTAACCTAGCTGTGTCCGTATCAGTGAGCTGACGTACCTTCCATACTGCATAAGCTGCCGAACTAAGTCTACCCGCAAGGCTATCTATCTGGGCTCCCCATTGAAGTTTACTATCTAATGTAATTCCTAAGAATACTGTTGAGTCTACAATACTTATGATTTCATTATTTATAGTTAGATTAGTGCCTAGTTGTTTTACATTTGGCATAGTAAATCTCACACACTTTGTTTTATTTGAATTCAGTAGGAGATTATTCGTTGTAAACCAATTCAATACATCATTTAGTGCCCTATTCACATCGTCAAAAACTGTTTTCTTACGATCGACTTTAAAAATAAGTGACGTATCATCAGCAAATAGAACTATATCACAGAGATCTTTTAAATAATATGGTAAGTCATTTACATATATGAGAAAAAGTAGAGGACCCAGTATGGAGCCCTGCGGAACGCCCATAGTAACAGGTAATCCAGATGACCTCGCACCATTGACATCTACATGTTGAATTCTATCTTTCAAGTAGGAAACGATTAGTTCCAAAGCAATACCATTAACACCATAATGCCTAAGTTTAAGAAAAAGCGTGTTATGTTCTACACAGTCAAAAGCTTTTGAAAGATCGCAAAATACACCTATCGCATCTTGCGAATTCTCCCATGCACTAAATATATGTCTCAAAAGAGTTGCACCCGCATCAATTGTTGAACGACCCTTTGTAAAGCCATATTGTTCTTTGTGAAATATATATATATATAATATAATTAAAATGGCTTTCTAGTTGTTGCAAAATGACTTTTTCAAAAATTTTACTAATAGCCGGTAAGATTGAGATTGGCCTAAAGTTACTTGGTTCGGTTGTACAACCCTTCTTGAATAAAGGTATTACTTTACTATACTTCATCAGGTTAGGAAAAACCCCAGAATCAACACATCGGTTGAATGTTATTGCTAGAAATGGTGCTATATCAATTATAATAGTTTCTATTAATTTAACTGAAATCCCCCATAAGTCCCCTGTTTTCTTAGAGTTAAGAGACTTAAACGTTTTTATAATATCTGTGGGGTTTATGTATTCAAATTTAAATAGATTCTTACATTCATTTACATTGGCCCTTAACAACAGTTCAGACCCGGACGCACAAGAATTCAAGGTACTCGTTGTGCTAACTGGTACACTTGTGAAAAAGGTATTAAAAGATTCAGCTATGTCTAAATTGTTTGTTATAAACCTATTATTGATATTTAATTTTAAATCATTATCTCGAGGTTTACAACGTCCCGTTTCATTATTAATAATGTTCCATGTAGCTGTTATTTTATTATTTGAAGACTTAATTTTATCACTTATATACAAAGACTTCGCCACACCACAGGCTCTCCTAAAAATCCTTGAGTAATTTTTTACATATTCATGAAATTTTGGGTCAAAATTACCCTTTTTCACAGCATACAAATCATACAGCCTTTCCCTACTTTTGTATATTCCTGTTGTCGCCCAATCACAGAACGTCATTTTGGGCCGTTGCATTATTGTTTTTGTCTTAAATATACTGGTAAATTCGATTTCTATCATGTTGAATAGGTAGCCGTAAAGCTTATCCGGATCCCTTTGAGTCCAATCTAAATTGGAAACCTTATCCTTAATGTTATTACTAAAATTTAATAATCGGTTACTAGTAATGGGCCTGCATATGGTTTTGTTTACTTTATTTTCTCTCATACAAGGCAATGTAACAAATTGCCCACAGTGATCAGATGTTAAATCACTTAAAATTGACCTATTTAAATATTCCCCATTGCAAAAGATGTTATCTAAGCAAGTTGCCGAGTGAGAGGTAATTCTTGTGGGCTCAGAAAATAAGTGATTCAAGTCAAATGATTCAAATAGGCTTACTAATCGTATACTGATAGGACACTTTTCTAATAAATTAATATTAAAATCTCCACAAACTACCAAAATCTTACTACTGACACATAAACGTTTCAATACTTCTTCCATAACTATCTCAAAAATGCTAAAGTCACTCTGTGGTGGCCGATACACACTAACTACAATATGGTGTTCCAGTTCTACACAAGAAAGCTCTACAGTGCGCTCAGTAGACAAATTTACAATATCTTTCCGTTCTTTAGACTTAATACTATTACGAATAAATATTAAGGACCCTCCATGGATTGACTTCTTTCTTACATACACACTTCTAGCAGAATAAAGTTCTTTATCAAGAATTAACTGGTGAGCCTGAAGCCAGTGCTCTGTGATGCAGAGCACATCGACATTATGTTTATCAAAAAATAATTCTACTTCTAAGTCTTTCCTAGATAAACCTTGAATATTTTGATGTACTATGTTTATGGTCATTAATTTTTTCACTTTATTGATACAATTTTTATTTATTTTTAGATTTCTACTAACAATACTATTATTGAGTAAATGATTTGATATGCAAGAGATAGGCTCTTTTGTCTTAGTAATTAATTTAAAGAATTTATGTCACCATGTGTGGCCAGGCTATTGCCTGAATTAATATTAATAAAGTCATTATTAATTAGCTCAGAAGGAGCAATATGTGAAGCCAAATGTTTGGCTACAGTGTTCTTACATACTAAGGGGGCTACAGTGTTCTTACATACTAAGGGGTGCTCTATAGGAGCTGTCAGGTTAGCCAAGTTCTTGGCTGTTATACTAAAATAATATGATAGCGAAACAGCTATTTGTCTTTTATAATAATGGGGCAGATAATAACTATCTGTGTTCAAAAAAACATTATCATAGACAATCCTATTAATGTCAATTAAATGAAATTTATGATAAAATCTACCATTAATTTGGCTTGTCAAATTAAACATAGTCATGTTTAAACTAATCCTAATATTTTTTTCATGTTGAGACAACCCTTTGCTAATGGGCAGTGTAAATAGTACTATTTTATTTGCATTGAGTTCCGATAATTGTTCAAAGTATTTTATAAATGTTTTTTTATTTACACTACCTCTATTGCCACTAAAAATTATGAGACTAGTATTTTTGTCAAAAGTTGCACTAATAGCATTTTCTAGAATCCTATTATATGCTAGGTTTGGCATACAGAAGTTGCTAAATGCATATTCTTTATTTGAGTTTGCCATTAACATACCTAAACCTTTACCAATTTCATCGCTAAACATTATTACATTACTATTGGTACAGTATAATTGATGTTGAATAGTTGTATTGCTATTCTGTAAATTAACTACACTCTTGTTATTTGCTGCTCTAGGAGCACATGTTACAGGTAAACTGTCTAAAGAACTAATAGTTTCATTGTGGTTATCCGAAAATAACAATGAATCATTCCTACAATTGCATGAATTAACTAACTTACCTATTGCCAAAACTTGTTCCCTACTTTGTTTTTGAGAAATCTCATATTTACCACTAATAGTTCTCAGTTGCTCCTCAAGTTTCTTAATTTCTGTTTGAAGAGCTCGTGTGTCATCAAAGTATTGTGAAGACATGTTATCTACTTCTATGGAGTACATATTAACCTGATCAATTAAATGCAGCCTCTGCTTATTTAATGCTACACTATCTATGAAGAACTTATGTTTATAAATAAGCTTTTTTGTTTTTGTAATAAATCTTTTAACACGAAGGTACTTTTTTAATTTATTCTTGCTACATTTGATGACTTTTTGAGAATGATTAACTCTGAAGGAGTCGTTGTCATTAGTTAGATCTATAATGAGAGCTGAATGGTTGTTAACCACCAATGGTGAATTGGGAGCGACCAGCTCCTCGTACAGACTCTGATTTGATGCAGCTACTATCCTGTCCTTGAAGTCTTCAAATGATGTTATGGTTATCATCTACGGACATTTAACATACTCTTAGCAAACTAAATATAAAACTAATTAAATATGAAAGTCAATACGCATATAAATATCTGAACAGAGGAATACATTGTATCTTCAGAATATTACAATTGTTAATTAAATAAATGGATGTACTCCAACCAAATTGTTGGTTCTTATCAAGTGCAGTTATGTTATCAAAATTATTAAAATAAGTTAAATCACATTCAAGTATTTCTTTTTTATATTAAAGTTGCTTATTTTAGTTACGCTTAATGTAACCCCGAGCGCAATTGTATGTAATTCAGATAGTTCCAACGGTTGCTATCCGGACTACACACGGACATACGGCGACTGATCCTCTATTATACGTCTGCGTGTTTCTTTATTATCTTTTAATACTCTCACACAATTATCCACGTTGGTTATCCCCTACTACTATTAAAATTAGTCACTGAGTATGAAATTATGATGTAAAACAACGTGTTTAACCAAAAGTCTTTACTCATTTCGAAATCCTCACCGAAATTAACTTCATCCTCAGATTATTTGAAACGAAACCACAATTAAAATATGAGACAGAATCTTTTTCTCGAGAAAATTGTGTTTTAAATTTTAAAGATGGCTTCCATAGTTCTTCTTTATAGCTCAGCAAAGAAATTCAGGCAATTGTTCGAATAATACACAACGCTTACGTAAACTTCTTCAAGCATAGAAACTCCGCTCGCCATCGCCAGCTTTCTCTCAGACTTCATTACAATTATTTTGTAATGCTATTTTCATTGTTTGATCCAAATACTTCAAAGGAAAAAAAAACCATTAGCGGCGGTGGTTTTGTCCACTGGAAATTCAATTATTGGAATTCAATTTGGGAACCAATTTTTTGTGCCATCACATCGACATAATAAGCTTTATGTAGTTACCGCTAATCTGATGTGGAAAGAAACAAAATGTACATTATCAGATGCTGTTTTCTCACGTTCTTATTAACAAGGGATGGAGTGCAAATATTTTTGTATTCTGACACTGAGGTAATTCGTTACGCTGGAAATTACTGTGAATAATGAAATGTATTATTTATAAAAGGTACATTCAAATACAACAAATATAACTATACTCTGTCCATTTCTTTATTTTCTTTTTGACAGTTCAAGAAATTTTGAAATTAGTGACGCCCTCACCCATTACCGATTCGATTTGAAACGAATAGCGATTTTATTTATGAAGAACTTTCAATCGATTTAATTAAATATTTTTTGTTGAAATATTAATTATTCCTTTATTAGTTTTTTATATTATATAAGAAATAAACAAAAATATAAATAATAAATCTGTAAATTAGATGAATGAACAGAGTTATTGTTCTTTACTCTTGGTTTGATCCTAAATTCCAAGATTTCGACTTGGTTCCTTGCAAAATTCAATGTTGGAGTCATAGATACTATTTTTCATTTTCTTTTTTTATTAAATTTACAGAAAAAATATTTACATGAAGTCAAATTATTTTTATCATATGATCGATTTAACGTATTTCAAGTACTGTTTTATAGTCTGTGGTTGTTTGTTATGCACAGACCACTTCACTAAAGTACCGTCACCGTCAATAAAGTACGACATTACTGTAGTACATAATTCCGAAAAAAAATATGGTAATTTATAGGCGTGAGCTGTCAAAAAGAAAATAAAGAAATGGACAGAGTATAAATATAATCTATGAACTCTTAGAATATCTTAGAACTCTTCTTACTATCAGAAGAAATTGTTATGACTGTCGGTTCTCAAATTTATATTAAATTAATTCACAACTGTGGACTGTGTGTGTGTCACACTACACACATCAAAAGTGTCTAGGGATCAACATATGTGTCTAGGGATCAACATATATTTTTGCAATAACTTTTCTCCTGATTGATATTAATTAAAATTTTCTTTAAGGATTCATCAAATAAAGTGTTTTCGTTTGTCACAGTAACGATAAACCAAGTCACCTTTGCATTAATAAAGAAATTTGCCATTTTCTTAATAAAGGGATTTTTGACATTTGAACCACTAACATTAAAGTTCGAAAAAAAGACTGAAATAACAGTTTTCTTTAAAATTTTATTAGGTAACTTAAACAATTAATAATCCGTGTTTCTACCGCAAACACTAACAACACAAGAATCGGTTTGGCATACTCAAAATGAGTTCATCCAAATCACGCTGTGGAATGGCCGCCCATGTTCGTTGCAACAACAAAAAAAGGTCTTCTTGCGACTGGATACCCTCCATATTCGGCAGAGCTCTTCTCTGTAGCATATCCCATGCATGCTCAATCGGGTTCAAGTCTGGCGACTGAGCAGGCCAGGGCCAAAGCCACATCTCAATCTCAAGAAATCCGCATAAAAATGCTTGATCCCTAGACACTTTTGATGAGTGTATTTTAACACAAGACTGCTAAAAATCCGCTGTGAAAAATATGATACAAAGTAATTTCTTACCTGAAATTTTTCATCTACGAACTAATTAAAATTTACTAATAACAAGTTATTGTACTTACCTAACGAAATACTAATTAACATTAATAAAACAAAGTAAGCCGCTTTTTACTACCAATTTCATTTCAGCAATATATTCTATAGCTTCATTGCGCACTTACATTTAGTTATAGTTTCAGATTTTATTCGTGCCACGACTTTTAACTTTTGTTACGATGTGCTGAACTAGCATCTTTGTTACATGAATTGACTTTGTTCCAACATAATGTTTGAATTGTTGCAAACGCAGGTCGTAAAACACTCATAGCTGTTTAAAAATTACTAGAACTGCAATTTGCTTTAATCTTCTACAATTAATTTTATTTCACCGGTGTTGTATCCACTAACGTTCTTGGAAGAAGCGGACAGTTTGCATTAACATTTGTCGTAGGAATAGTTTTTCGATTACATTGTATTCTAAGTGAGGTCTTTAGAATTCAAACACGTTTGCATTTAGAAGTTCAGTTGGGCATTCCAGTAATGAAAGAATTCCAAGATTATAATACAGGAGACAACAAGTCTCGTGGGAAACCATTGTTCTCTTTGTAGTAAGTTTTTGTGATGATATTAATAATAGCACATAAAGGTACCCAATGTCAAAGGAATGAATTAATTAAAATGTCTATAAAACAAATTTTATTATAAGTGTGATAATGATTGTCCCTCATAATGTTTGAGTTTATCGTCCTTCAGAATATCTTAATATGAAATAAGCGGTTTCTTTATTTTAATACCTGGGATGTTTTTTACATGGAACTATCATTCCAATTGTTTAGCTACTTACAGGTGACTACATCATGTAATTCAGTACAGTTAAAGTGGAGAGAATCAATGTACACAGTCTGTTTGTAATTTCTAATTAACAGCTTTTCACTAAACGCATATGAAAGTATTTATGTAGTACATACATGAAAAATCAATTATTGTCTGTCTGTTCCGACTAATCTCTGGAACTTCTGGACTGATTTGAACAGAACTCACACTAGTAGATAGCTTATGATATAAGGAATAACTTAGGCTACTTTCATTTTAGGCTAGCCATGTCCCGCGGTATTACTAACGGTTTTTGTTGTAAAAGGTACCTGCAAAGGTAAAGTTGTTGTAAAGCAACAAAATCCGGTGGTAATACCGCGGGTTGTAGAAACTATTAAACTATTTTTTTATGGAATAGGCCGGCAAACGAGCAGACGTATCGCCTGATGGTAAGCGATTACCGCCGCCCATGGACACCCTCAACACCAGAGGCGTCACAAGTGCGTTACCGGCGCCTTTGGGGGATAGGTATAGGGGGAGGGGTTGGGGTATGGACCTCCGGTATCCTCACTCACTCGGGGAAATACAGCGCAAGCACTATTTCCCACCAGTTTTCTGTGAGGCCGTGGTATCACTCCGGTGGAGCCGGTCCAATCAAATCATGTGAAGTCTTCTTTCTCATAATATTTTTTTATAATATCAATTCCATTACCATGATTATAGTACACGTATTTGCTCACTAGCTAGTTTTTTCCAAGTGCCGGTGTGCGCATTTAAAGTTTAATGATATATTTGCATGGTGTTGAACAAACGGAAGCTAGTGGTGTGCGGCGCGGTCCGGTGTTGTTCGCTACATCCCGTGACCGCGGATATACTGCCCTTTGTGTAAAGCACGACTACGTTTAGCCACGTTTTACTTTTGTTCCTCCTACTTTGTTTCACATTGACGCACAACTACAGATTGTACTAGTTCGGTCTGCGTACTTTACTTTACATTTAGTAAGGCATAAATTAAGTTGTCGACGATTATTTTGAAAACGATGACTTCATTATTTACCAAAGGGTCTAAAATATATATATCTTTACTTATAATAAAAATGTAACAGGTCCAATTCTGTACATTAAAGATATTTTGAAAATTTTTTTTGGAGCGCTCTCTGTAATCGATACTGAAGCCAAAACTGTAATTTTTGTCTGTCTGTCTGTTTGTCTGTATCTTGGCCGAGCATCACGCCGAAAGGCCGAATAAAAACGATTTTATTCATTCTTTTTTTTTCTAGAAAGAAAAAAAATTAAAAATTACGGGAAAAGATTTTTTTTGTCCGCGACTGTACACTGCCTGTGGGAAGCTGAGACAGATATGTAAATATGGCGGTGCGAAGTTCGCCGGGTCAGCTAGTCCTTGATAAAAGCCTTTAATTTTCTATTTGGGTTTTATTAATACACCTCTACTAGTAGCAAAACGCAAAATAATCTTGGGAAAGCTAAGAAGATCGTTTTAATACGCCTTTGTCTTTACCTATGAGGATATAGGCCGTAAGCGCGTGTTTACATGATTTTCTTTTTGTTACTTTTAAAATCAAAATATTTAATCTGTAGATATGAAAGTGAAGTATAAGTTCATGTAACGTCTTAGAAAGAGACTTGGAAATATTTTCTTTGTAAATGGATGTTTATATTCAAATTTCTAAAAAATACATAGTCTATTGTGTTTCATACGGTAGACGGGACTTTATGTACCTTATTTTCAGCAAGTGTACTCCGTTAAAAGGCTCTTTGTAAAATATTTAGCTTTTGTGAGTTAGTGCTAAGCAACATTGTACCGTGTCTCCGCAGCCGGGGGGAGCGGATCACCCGCCCTATTTCCCAGCCTTAATTAAAGTGAACAAAATTTCTTCACGAAACATTTACCTTTTATGAAATTTTCACCATTCACCTAATCAACGCGGCGGAGCTTTATACAAACTACAGTTGTTTGTCTTTACGACGATCGAATTTTCATTGTCCTAAGTACACACGACACGAAGTGATCATTCCTTATTATTATACACGTTGTATTATTTTAAAGGCGATGGTGGACGGGCAATTTCGCGCCTGTCTGACTATATTAATGAGATTACGAGGAATAGTGAAGAGGCCTATCTCTTAAAAGAAAATTCAATTTCTTTAGACGAATACACAATTTAGGACGGCTTCATAAGCTGCTCCTCGGGACGGGTCTTTATCACAATAGTACATTGTGATAAAGTATCTATAACTTTGGTTAGCTCGAGACGAGTCTTTTCATTTTGTCCTTGAGATTTTAGATTTAGTATTTGTATAAAAAGGTTTTCTCGGCATTACCATGAAATAGTAACTATAAGGACATGTACATTATTACGATAAGATTCACTTGTATCTCTGTCTAAGGACGACTTCATTTATTGTTACGCTATCATTTCTATCACCAACGTTAAAAGACGGTGGGTGTTGTTGGGCCAAAGACGGGTAAAAGGGGGAGAATGAGGTAGCATTGTTTCATCCAAACGTGCGGAAGGTAATTTCACAGGTGTTTACCGGCCCGCTAATGGGTTTCTTTGTGGCGCCGACGACGACTGGAGATAAATTAGTTATTTTGATACAGGGGTTGGCCCACAATATTAATGGAACTCGAGTTTAACTGTGGTCGCCGTATATTGTTTAATCCAGTTGTCTCTACAACTTTACAGCTTATAGAGATCTTTCAGCACATAGTGCTCAACCAAAGTGATATCAAGACTTCATATACAGAGTGCAGACGTACTTGGACCTGTTTCTTGAACTGCACTTGTCTACTATATTACTGGCGAAGACCAATTAGTTTTAACATGTCACTGCAACATTACCTCCGACTGCTGACCTATATGTGTACTACTACCTCCATCCATATTAAACAGCGACTTTCCAAACTTTTTTGAGCTAATATACTCTTTTGATTTTACGCCTTATTAAAGTACGTGTTGAGCTTACATCTCAGCACTAGAGCAGATTTACTAACAATAAAAAAACATATCTCAGCAGGATGGGTAAAACGATAGAATTGTGTACAACAATAAAAATATCAACAATAAAATGATATTCAAACCGACACGCCACCCTCGCTTAGTGCTTGTCGATAAACGATATATAATTCGTTTATTAAACATCCCCCATTCCCATAACAGATTATGAATATAAATAAAATTCCGTATTTTCATTTCACGAATGTTTTTTTTTGTCATAAATCTTGGTAATCGACGTTCACTATGTAAACAATATATTTTTATTTTCACCGAGTAAGCTAAATCCTTCGAGAAACGATTACAAGGCACGTCGTTAAAAACAAGTCATAAAAAGGGTACCCGGGTCAGAGATTACCATACGAGCATAGCGCAAGCCTTGTGTTATATCTCTTTAGTGTACTAGTGAGACGATTACGAAAGTGTATGAGGAACTTCAGAGACGAGCTGCCTGGCGAGGAGATTAATACAGCGCTTTAGCTATTTTATGCCATGTTTCATGAGTTTAAAAGCTTATATATATTTATTTACAACTTACTACACTATGTCTATACACATATGTATCCGCGAAATTAATGCTCTAGGCATTCTCCACCAGCCAAGCTATGGGGGTGTTGAGATCTAGTAAGGTAAGTTCATCGAGATTATAATTATCATTATTCTTCAGCTTCACATGATTCCTTTACTAGGGTTCATTTATTTCTGAGATATGTCCTATATTTATATCCTGAGATAATTTACAGTCAATGGTTGCAACACAATTTATATGTATATACCTGCTGGTGAAACGTATACATATGTGTCTAGGCAGCAATTCAAATAAAATGCCAAATCCATTCCACTAGTTTTCTTTACGACAGGTAACATATGGACATAATTGGCACGAGTCCGGAAATGTAACAAACTCATGAAAATATATGTAGCTACTAGCTACATATACACTAAAGCAATAAAGGGCTACAACTCTCTTAGAAATGTGATGTATATTTGGTTTGTGTAAAACTTTTATCTTTCTTTTCACTAAAATCATTTGAGATATTTCAAGTACCAAGAAGCAGGAATGTTTGTTTGTACAGTTGACATGGTAATCACGTATAATGAAAGCACGCTTAGTTCATTCATATATGTGAATCCTTCAGAACGTGGCGTCGTTAGTGGCATAAAACACTCTCAGACTGAGCTGGGCCGGCAGCGCATCCAGCTAAATAAGTAGCTTTTTGCACTCGAGAGTAGATTGAGCGCTGCGCCCCAGCCTCCGAATGCGTCCATGTGTAAGCATGTATGCAGCACTTGCTTGCCACCCTTCAGATTAACGTTGTTAGTACGTTGTATGTACTAGCTTTAAAGTGCTTTAATCGCTTCTTGAAAATATTAGTCAAAAGTCTAATGTTTGCTATACCGTCTCTATATGAGTGTGAACATGTGCTCGCATTTTTGTTCATAAACTTTTTTTTATGTTTGGCCCGCCAAAATGACTCTACTCTGCCTGATGGAAAGCATAAGCAGAATCCAAGATCAGCGGTCATCATACTCATTGCGAATGCAGGCAATGCAGCATGGCCACCCACACCATGGCGGCTTAGTGATGCTTCTGCAACTTGTAGACTAGACTATTTGGACCTCCGGTCTCGCACTCACTAACGAAACACGACAGCACTGCTGCTGTCATTTTACGTTGATGACTGTGCGAGGGTAGTACCCGTTCATGCTGAAATGAGCGTGGCTCTACTACCTTTACTTTACTACCTTATGACATAAAAGGTTGATCTACGCAAAATATACACAACTATTCAAATTATTATGAATAATCACACTGTCATAGAATTTTCTGTGATTAGAGTTTTAAGTGTACAATAAAAAGTATTAGGATTATGTTTTCGATTCGCAATAGACAAAGGCCTTCTATTTGCTATAATGACGCAAAGCCTCTAATGGTTTTTGGCTCTGCCTTGCTAATAAATACGTTTAGGTTTATAACTAAAAATTTTCACTTGTTTTAAATGTATTTAAATAGTTCGGTATCTACTTTTTCCCGAACAAATGTACAAAAAGAGATGGCAGAGAGTGCCTTTTGCTGTTACGTAGACTGCAGTAGTATTGAATATGCCCGGAGCTAACTGGCTTCCGAGTTTCTCCTCTCATATTGCTCCGTACTTACACTACACTAGGAAATTGATTGTTCTTGGATTTAATGTAGCTGTTATTTTATAGAACATTTTCAATAGAAGGTTACATGGTTCATTGTAATACCTACATCCTATTAAACGATTTCGACATAGCACAAGTAACGTGCGAGTAATTTATAAACATCTAATTAACTAGCTGACCCACGCAACCTCGTTTGCGTCTCCTATTGCTCGTAGCGTGATAAGTTTTCCCCTGTTTTTGATACATTCTTCATTGGTGCTCCACTCCTATTGGTTTTAGCGTGATGATATATAGCCTATATCCTTCCTCGATAAATGTACTATCCAACACTGAAAGAATTTTTCAAATCGGACCAGCGATTCTTGAGATTAGCGCGTTCAAACAAACAAACAAAAAACTCTTCAGCTTTATATCTTAGTATACATTTATTTATTTTCACATCCTTTCAATTATATGCTATACTTTCAGGATAACATAATACATAAGGCGAATTTAATTATAAGCCAAACTAGAAGGAAATAATATATTTCCCATATAAATCTAACTAAATTTTAATATCTATACTTTAGCGCGATTGCAGGTAGAAACACAAGTTAGAAAAGTTACATACATAGTTAAAAAAAAACACCATCCAAGCACTCCTCTATACCAACTATTATTACTATTTCTTCGTCATATAAAGTAAAAAAATATCATATTTTTATGAATATGCATACACCGAACAGCCTGCTCTATCCACATCAAAATCACGTAACACATGTAGGTGCACTCAAATTCAAAGAGCGAAATTGAACTGTAAGCTTTCTCGTGATATCCAAAATATCAGCACGTAGTTGAAACAAGGTAAGATTTTTAGAGCGGGCTGCGCTATCAGTTTCCCGGTTGAGTGGGTCGGGATGGAGCGCACCGTCTACGCGAGATTGCTGCGCCGCGCGGACCCGTACCGAACCTACCCGCCACTTGTACACCGACGTTTTATCTCTAGATATTGGACTAGATATTTGTTCACATTTATTTGACTCCAAATTCATTTGCAGTGAAAAGAAAAATATTTTCCTGTATTAACAATATAACAAGTATCGTACAATTGGGTTGTTTTTCATGCTACACTATTAAAGTAACATTTTTACAAAAAAATTGACTAGATTCAATTTTTTATTCATTCAATACTTAGACGAAGGCAAAATGAAAATTACATATTTCGGTAACAAAAGAAACAAATAAAAAGTAAAGTAATATTACTTATCCTACAAATAATGAATACTTCATATTTTACTCCTAATTATATCCCATTGCTAGACGTACGTAACGAAACTCCATCCAATAGCCTTCAGCTTGTGGATTAATTATATTTAGACGTACCCAGGGATCAGCCATAAAGTACAGTCTAGAGAATATCAATATTCCAACACCAGCTTAGGCACACGCCTCATCAACATAACTTCGTTGTGATGCTTCACACGCACTGCTATTAATCTCAGTACAATAGTTATTTTCTTTCTTCGTTCTTTTAAATACTGTCTTTATCCAGGTTTAATTTTCTGAATAATAAGTAACAAATAAATAAAACATTAATATAAAAATCAATTATTATTACTTAACAAAAAAAGGTCATCCTAAAACTTAAAACTTTTCATAAAATTTATATAACCTATCAATGGGGCCGTTATTACCAACCTATTGACACTTCATTGATTCGCCATTAAAATTGGTTTAGTCCTTTAGACGCTACACAAGAACAAACAAACAGACATAGACTGCCTAAAATAGTACCCTTCCTTTTGGCTTCGCCCTAGTCGGATAAAAATAATTATTTTTCAATTATACAATTTGTACCTTTGAACTATCTGAAGTTTCAACCAAGTGTATGCTTGACCTGTTGATTCCATCACTCATGATTAAGTATTCTTGCACGAAAATTACTAATAACACAACCTGTCTTAAAATGAAACGGAAAAATTCATCAGCAACTACTTCCACAGGTTTAACAGGTTTAATCTTGGGTAGATTAGTTAAGGCGTAAATATGCGCAAGCAAATCATTTAAAATGATATCTATAACACTATTTAGTTCTGCAAATATATTAAAAAGGAATTCAGAGGAGAAAAAGTTACACTTTATCATTATTCGATATAGTATTGGTTCGTTACACAGGAAAATGTGATGTGGGGTCAGTCGTGAGATGGCCCGAGGCGGACCGAGCTGCTTAATGGCTCGGGTTGTTGCGATAAGAGTGTGCCAAGTAAAATATATCATGCATGAAGTTTGACATACATATTAATAAATGAAATTAATCAAAATGTGACGTTAAATGATAAGTTTGTCTCGATCAAGACTTAATGTTACAGTTTTTTGTTAACACCTAATACGATAAATATATATTTATTATATATTAAATTAATTAAAGATTAAATATAAACTTATATAAGTTTGATCTTTTACGGAGCTGCAATTCGTAGACAAAATATTCAAATTGTGCAACAAGACTGCCTCGTTGGTCTCGCGGTTGGCGTGTCGGGTCGGACCAAATGTTTGTATGATCTACAAATACTTGTTTCGGAGTTTGGGTGTTTTCTATATATAATATATATGTATTTACAAAAAAAAGTATATATGTATTTGTATCAGTTGTCTAGTACCCATAACACAAGCTCTGCTTAGCTTGGGACTAGATGGCGTTGTGTGTTAGATGTCTGAAATATTATTACTATATTATTAAGGCAAATTATCCAAAGGCTTTGGCATTTAATTTTTTTTTAAATACACGCAAGCATCAAAGCAGTAACGAACATGGAACCTATTTTTAAACTACTATTAGATTTTACAAATTCAATGATCATCTTCATAATCACAAATTTAATTATTTAATCTCTAACTAGTTTAGCTACACGACTGTCAAATGTAGGTACTGCAGTTAATACCAGTGGTGAACTCATAGTCAATCACGACAAACGGTGCGGTATTATTGCGGTTTATCCGGCAATATCCGGCGACATAACGTATATCCCCTGTGTGTGTGTTGCTCACAGATAAGATAGAGGGTGCTATTCACAATGATGCTTTTGAAATTAACTTTTTGCGGGAAAAAGCATCATTGGGATGTTTTAGTGGTTTTCACAGAAAAATTATATATATTAATTAATATATTACTAGACGTAATCACCTGAATATTTATTAAAGTGGGTTTTGTTGCCATTGACTCGGATATTGTTAAGCCCAAGTTACTCCTCACTACTATAACATCAGTTATCTGCAAGCGAAAGTTCCGTCTAATTCGGCCCAGCTGTTCCAGAGATTACAAACAGATGTATAAAAATATTCAAATATATTTTTTTGATGTAAGTACCATATATACTTATTTGCAATTTGTAAAAAGTTGTTAATTTGAAATTACGAACATACATTCTATTTGATTTATTTGTATAGATTGTAGTGAATCCTTTGTGTATGAAGCAGTGGATAGAGCTTGAAGGGCTAATTAGCTACCAATGACTTCTTTAAAATGCTGATCCGTATACTAAAGTAATATTGAAATAAATACCAAAGTATACGGGTTAGCATTCCGTAGAAAGGAGAAAGGTCGTCTAGCAATAACATTATAAAAGTAAAAAGTGACCATGACATAAACAGAAACCGAATAAGTTACGGTTAAAATTCGACCAATGGAAACTTTCCTTCACATAATACTCAAATAACAAATGAACAAAACCTCAAACTGCAATCAATTTAAGTCAATTATTTTCGGCCGGATAAACATGATATCGGCATCATATCGTTCGTCATTCGACAGTCATAAAGCGAATGTGATAGGAAATGCAGAAAATTTAGTTGAAAGCTTTCAAATAAACGCTGAACAATTTAATACATTATATTACGCATTAGAGATGCGTCAGTGGACGGGCCAATTTGGGAATTACTCGGCATTGTGTGTGGTGTGGAACGCTTGCGGCCGCACGCCTATAGAACAATCCAATAAGTGGCGAACTGGCAACATGTATGTTCTATATATTCATATAAATATATCTATACAACTAGATAGACAATGGCTATGCCTGACCATACATGAATTAATGTAATATAGTGCCATTATCGAACTAGCATGGCAATTTCGGTTAGTATTTACGTTGATCAAGGCGAAACCATATATTATAAATTAGTTACTAATTTATCTCGACTTCCTCGTTGGTCTCGCGGTAGGCGTGTGCGACTGCTGATCATGAGGTCTTGGGTTCGATTCCCGGGTCGAACCAAATGTTTGTATAATCTACAAATATTTGTTTCAGAGTTTGGGTGCTTTCTATGTAGGTATAATATGTACGTATTTACAAAAAAAGTATATATATGTATTTATATCAGTTGTCTAGTACCCATAACACAAGCTCTGCTTAGCTTGGGACTAGATGGCGTTGTGTGTGAGATGTTCGAAATATTTATTTATTTATCATCTGTGATCCTTCTACTTACTGTAGTACTATATCTGGGACTGTATTCCTATCCTAAGATATGTAGACAAGAATGAGCCGTTACGGACTGCTTCTACAAGTAAAATCGGAACAAAGATATTATGAAATATTGCCTAAATGATTAAAACAGTAGTAACAAAACACAATGTCTTGTGATTAAAAGAGAAAATCTCTCTAGAAGCAATATTTATTCTCTAACAATATATTGTAGACAGCTATTCTTGAATAGCTCTGAAAATAGCTTCTATAACAATGGTATAGACGAGACTCTTTCGAGTCAGACAAATAAAGGACACTCGAGAAAAAATACAGTTGTTTCATTTCTCTTGTTCATCGAAGCGAAATAGCCGTGAACTAAATTAAATGCACCTATTTCTTTTTTATGCATCTTTAGTTTATTATTTTAGGATTCAAACATTGCAAGAATTTAATATGACTTATATTTAAAAAATCGTGCATATTTATCATGGATTATTTTTTGTTCCTGTATCCCTGCGTTCTCCATCCCACAGTAGATTACTGTGGGTTTATCTACATTTTTAAGCTTATTTACACTTCACGAAAGGTATTTCTAACGTTCAAAATATCATGGCACAAGTACATTTCGTAGAAAGTGTGTATGAGGATCGGAACCAGACTAATTTACAGCCCATGGGCATTCGCTCCACGACAAATTGAGTCACAATTAGCCAGCTCTCACCGAAGGCAGAACTCGGCATTAAATAATTTTCAATAGCAATTCTCAAAAAAAAATGTATATTAATTCCGAAAATTAGATTATTTGACGTTGTACTTCAATGTTGCTTATAGAAGCCAAAGCATAGTTACACAATATAATTCACAAACAAAAACTCAAGATTTATCTTTCATATGACATTATAAGTCTGAAGCTTAATTGATGAATGAATCTAGTAATATGTTTTTGCATTCTATATACAGTATAATATTATGTAAAGAACTCAACGCAACGTAAAAGGTTATACTTCTGCATTTTTATAACGTTGTTATAATGTTGAAGTGGTAGTGATTACAGGCTGTTTCCTCCTCAGGATGAGTAAAACGCCAATTTTATAGGTGTATAATAGCTCTGTTACGTGATTCTGCAAAAAAAGAAAATGTTGAATAAAAATTTCTACACCAACTCGTCTGGCAAGCGTAGTATAGTAACCCAAAACCCCTTATCAAAGCAGTTTACCAAAAAAAAAACGTGTGGCACTCGGGGACTGCCGCGGTAAAGCTATTGCATAGCATTTTTATCAACTTATGCAATTATATATTTTTTTAAGCAGTATGTTCGTGCGTGACAGTGACACAGATTCGTCTCGATTCGTGCGAGCTTCGGGTGTCAGGCTTTTTTGTTACGTTACGGAATTTCTGCACAAAGACCCCAAAGCCCGCGATGAAAGCTATGCAATAGCTTAAAATTGATTATGATGACGTCATTATATTTACAGATGAACTTAAACTTGAGGTATACCATAAGTATTTCATGAATACCTGAACGAATAAATGAATGACTGTTTACTCTACATAGGGCAATGTGATTTAACTGACGATAACTTTTCTTACAACATTGTGATTTACTCGATAATTATTTTTATTATTCTGAGTATCTGGCTCGTGTCAGGTTGTATTGCCCGCATCTAATAATTTCCTAAAACATAAGTGCACCTCAAGTTATATATTTCAACATTTTATGACTCCTCCGCCTTCTGCTTTGTTTTACTACTAATGTGTTAATGGCACTTAGGTTTTGGAAAGTAATTTTTAAAATAGTTTTGTAGTTTATTAGTAATTTTAAGTAGTCTTAGTAAATTTTACTTGTCTATCTACGAGTAACATCGAGTTTTGGGTAATTTACCAAGAAGTACATATCACAGTATCTTAATCATATATATTATCATATGCGTAGTACTTCTTAAAAGGCCGGCAACGCACTTGTGACGCTTCTGGTTTTGCGGGTGTCCAGGGGCGTCGATTAATCGCTTACCATCAGACGATCCGTCTGCTCGTTTGCCAACTATCCTATAAAAAATATTCTTAAGTAAAATAAGTATCAATCGTAGTGGAGTGCAACTGCAAAGACCTATGTCCAGTTACCTGCAATAGGCTGATGATAATGATGAAAAATGAATACAATCACCAGTGTCATTGATATAAACTAAATATCTGTGCAGAGAAAATTTTTTCGTTAGTTATGTGCAGAAACTTTAACAGTCAAATTAAATTGAAGCAAATTATGACCACAAGTAATAATTGCTTGTTTACTATTGCCTCAGAATCACAGTACCCCGAAAGGGATACCTTTCCGGGTTGCATGGAAATCGAGACTAGTGCCCGAGAGATTATTGCACTTGTTCGTTTAATGTTTAAAAGTGTATGCTGCATGGCTGTCGGTATACCTACATGATTAGGCCTATACGACTCAAATTATATCCAATTCATGGTATTTGCTTCCTTCGAACAACTATAGTATTAATTTACAGGAACATAGAAACAACAAAAGCATCTAATACGAACCGGTCAAGTGGATGATTCACTAATAGGGCAAGTCCTCCTCTGACCTCTTCACAATCCAATAGACTCCCGGCTCTCTAACTATCTCTCTGTAAATTAAATTTGTTGACGTCCAACAATTAGTTGTGAACTCGCTGCTCGGAGCTCCTTGCGA
Source organism: Diaphora mendica (assembly GCA_949125395.1). Lineage (NCBI taxonomy): Eukaryota > Metazoa > Arthropoda > Insecta > Lepidoptera > Erebidae > Diaphora > Diaphora mendica. Next base: position 31,487,145 of record OX421315.1, read on the forward strand.
CGTCTCGGATACTCTGTAAATAAAGCCTTGTTTATTGGTTGCTATTCAATTTTAAGCTCTCAAAGAGACATTATAATTTATTAACATTATACAAGTTTGAAACGGAACAATCAATGTTTACTTCACAATAAAATACCAAAGTGTTAAGCTTATAAACTATTTATGTTAGAAGACTGTGCTTGCATGAGTCAGATATAAACTCAATATTACTCGGTTCTTAATAATTTAAATATAAAGGGAGATATTATATGCAAAATTTATAACGGTTGTATACACGAAGAACCATCAGAAGGCAACAAAAACATATCACACACAAATCATAACTTCCAACTCTAGTAGGCAAATACATAAAATAGATGATACGGGGATCAGTGACTATTGGCACAGAATTTCCAATTAGGCTCGCAGCATAATCCCACTGGAGAGCGTCAGAGAGCGGGCCGCGCTGTGTTGGGTCGTTGACCCCGTTCTAGTCTTCCAATATCCTTACGAACAAAGCCGATACCCTCTTCAGCATATTCCAACTGTTTTAAACATACAGCCTATTGAGTTTGACTATAACACAAAAAATATTCGTAAAAATTGCAATGTGAAAAATGGCGTTTAAAAATGGCATCCATGCTTTTAAGATTATATTATTATTAATTAATATGATAAATAGGTAGGCTTATAGGTAGTAGAGCCACGCTGATTTCAGCACGAATGGGCCGGCTCGACCGGGGCGGTACTACCCTGGCACAGAAAATCAACGTAAAATGACAGCGTTCGTGCTGTCGTGTTTCGTTGGTGAGTGCGGAACCGGAGGTCCAATTGGTCTAGTCAACAAGTACCATACTTGTTGACTAGACTAAAAGATGAAGCAGCATCACTAGGCCGCCATAGTGTGGGTCGCCATACTGCATTCGCAATGAGTATGGTGGCCACCACTCTTGGATTCTGCTTATGCTTTCCATCAGGCAGAGTAGAGTCATTTTGGCGGGTCAAATATAAAAAAAAATAAAAAAAATTAAGAATGAATAGCTGTGGGTAAATGTGAACATGCATCACTACATAGTATAAAACTAAGTCGCTTTCTCTGTCCCTATGTCCCTATATCCCTATATCACTTTGTTTGCTTAAATCTTTAAAACTACGCAACGGATTTTGATGCGGGTTTCTTTAATAAATAGAGTGATTCAAGAGGAAGGTTTTTATGTATAATAAATGCATAATATAGTATGGAAACACTGTTAATTTTTGAGGTTTCTAATGTGATGTAGCAAATAGACACATTTTTTTGCGCTTACATTGCAAACGTTGGCTGTACCCTACGAGATAGATCAAAATAATGTACTACAGTATTGTACACCTTAAAAAGATCTACAAAAAAATCCGTGACGATATATGTCTATCTCTTAGGGATAACCACCAACATCCATTTTTTATTCCTTTTTTTTACGAGAAATAATGGCTTATTTAGGAAGCGATTTTAAGCATTACAGAATGAATCCATATACAATTAAGTAAATGAAATACATTGTGCATTTAATATAGATCAAAATGGCTCTTTCCAGTATCTGATTTAAATGAATATATTCGAAGATATTACAGATTTAAAATGCACGAATCGTGTCGTCGGCGGGGGCATCTGAAATCCACCCGTGCGAAGCCGGGGCGGGTCGCTAGTAGAGTAATAAATTATTTAGCGTTAATGAGGCTCTCACTAATTGTGTGAATAAATCTGTCTACTAAGTGTTGTAATCGCATCTAAGTAATCCTATAGATCAGGTTATTAATCAAATATTAGTATTTACATAATTCACCACTATATCAGTCGAGGCTCAGATTTCAGAGATCAGAGAACACCACAGTTTATGATCGACTTATGTTGTGTCAATGCCTTTGTGTTTAATATTTTGTGCAATATATAATCATCAAAGCATGAAAGTTGCTTAGTTATGTCAAATCAGATGACGATGGTCTAGTGGAAAAGCTTTTTGCAAAATCATTACTATAGTCTAGAATAAAACATATTTATTATTGAAAATCGTAAATATTTGCCATATATATTTTTTGCAACAGAACGTATGCAATAGTTCTTGCGGTTCAGTAATAATTACAGGAAAAATGTAACTTTGCGAAACAATATCAAAGGAACACTAGATAATATATTATTCAATAAGTAATATTAAAAAGTAAAGAAGAAATTTTGTTATTGTTCATAAAAATGGTTCACGCCATAAATTCGCTACATAGTAAACGTTATTCACGCTGACAACACAGAAGCCGGGACGCTCTCGACGTAATTAAATCAACCATTTAGGACCGGTCCGCGAAATTAAGGAGCGAAAAACCTCCCGTCCTGCCGTCCGGTAAAAATTAGAACACTCAACAGAAACCTTCATTAGAGGGTATAAATTAAATCAAGAACGTTTGGAGTCGCGCTCGGTCAGCGATGGTGGTGGCCCCACGGTGGAATGCGCTGCGCACTGACCGATCTGTATAAACACCGGCCACAATACAAATACGCGGCGGTGGTCACATGCCGCGCACGTATCGGTCGCTCTAATTACTCACGTGATTGTTGGCGCGGCCCAGATTGCATCTGATTTAGAAGTGTCCAGCGGACATCTATTTTCTAAGGGAATGTTTCATGTTAAATAATGATAGATTTCACGAAATCTATTCTCTATCTATACTATAATATTACAAAGCTGAAGAGATTGTTTGTTTGTTTGAAAGCGCTAATCTCAGGAACCACTAGTTCGATTTGAAAAATGTTTTTAGTGTTGGATAGTACATTTATCGAGGAAGGCTATAGGCTATATATCATCACGCTAAGACCAATAGGAGCGGAGCACCAATGAAGATGTTGCAAAAACGGGGGAATTTTTTTACACTACGGGCTGTAGGAGACGTTAACGACGTTGCGTGGGTCAGCTAGTTCTGTAATATTTCTGACATCGATTATCTGACACAAGAAGCCATCATCTAGTCCCAAACTAAGCTGAGCTTTTACTATGAGTACTAGACAACTGTTATTAATACATATTTAATGTATTTGCAAATAAATACATATCATAGGTACATAGGAAATACTCAAACTCTGAAACAAATATTTGTAGACTAAACAAACATTTGGTCCGATCCAGGAATCGAACCCAAGACCTTCAAGCACAGCAGTCCTATACGGTATCATTGCAGCTAACGAGGTAGGTAGTCTCAGTATTTGTTGCACACAATGCAATATAACTTTAAACCTAAGTCACTAATTATAAACATGTCTAATTCAATTTGGACTAATCAAGTGAAATAAGAACATGCAAAATACACCTTTACCTCTGTAAAGTTAGGTTTTATTTTAATTGTATGCCAGCGTGGAAAGTTTTTAAAGAGTACGAAGCGCTTGTCGTGGACTCGCTTCCTGATGGATGGATGTAATCTATTATTCTGTCTGGCTCATAAGTCGGGATATACCCGCCATTAATACACTTGTCTCACTAGAGCGGTGTCGTGTGGCCGCGTGATTGATCATCAAAATGTGCGGATATTTTCAAAATAATTGCCTGCATGTCTGTCTGGATTAGAGAAAGACGCTTGCAACGGATAGCTCCAGTGAATCACAACTATTTACCGTTGGCCTTGCGTGAACAAAGTGAGCGACTGAATTAATCGTTGATTTGCAATACTTGAACTGAATCCGGTACAATGCAGATTGTAATTGTGTTCCCTAAAGTGTAAAACAATCGTAGATTCTACATTGTTTTACATTTGGTCATAATAGATATCTATTGCATTCATTCGACTTCATTTGACTGCCTCTGGCGCAGTGGTAGCGTATGAGACTGCTGTGCTTGAGGTCTCGGGTTCGATTCCCGGGTCGGACCAAATGTTTTTATGACCTGCAAATATTTGTTTTGGAGTTTGGGTGTTTTCCATATATAATATGTATGTATTTACAAAAAAAAGTATATTATATGTATTCATATCAGTTGTCTAGTACCCATAACACAAGCTCTGCTTAGCTTGGGACTAGATGGCGTTGTGTGTAAGATGTTCGAAATATTTATTTATCCATTAAATGTTGAGCTTATTATTTACAACCATACTAAAAGTAAATCAGTAGTTGCGAAGCTAGTTTCTTTTCTGACCACACGCTTGCCTGATGCTTAACATCCATATAATATAATTTGTTTTAAAAAGAAACAAAAAAAGATTCCTACATTGAGGAAAGGACAAAATGGAATGCGGCACGGTATTAAAAATGTCATGGCTAAAAAACACTGCTCCCAAGTAGATGTATAACTATCCTGTGACTAGATGGGACACTAAGATTAGAATATCTACTGTCCAATTACTTTTTATATTCTTACAGTTAGTTAAAGCCACACAGGCGCTCATAGCCCAGTTGCACTCGGTGATTAGAAACAATCACCGTAGGTAAGCAATGACGGCGCAGTCAGTACCTGGATGGGTGACCGCTAGTGGCATGTTACCATGAGCGTCTCCGTGTATCGGAGGTCACGTTAAGCAGTCGGTCCCGGTTGTTATCATATGATAACAGTGGTGAAGCTTAGTTGGAGGCCTTTGGGCGGCTTAAAAACATCCAACAGCAAAATCACGTAGCCACAACGTTGTCTTGCCAGTCCCCAACCCGCACGCAAACGCATTTAACGCAAATAATTTAATTATCTATCTGCGGTGCGTCATTAAGCAGAGTGAGCTGCTGAAGTAAATCCGGACTATTGGTAGAATTTAAATGTTTAGAGCTGGGCAGCGGGGCAGCGCGGCGGCGCGACCGCAGGCGAACGAGCGCGCTCGTTAACGCCACCACATTCATCCGCATCACGGGCTAATGCGACGGGATAACTGCGGTTTTGATCATTTGACGGGCGAACGACAACGATATTGTTATGATTGAATTAGCCCTACATTATGTGACACACAACCGAACGCCCTCATCAACTTGTGGGCAAAAGCAATGCAGAGGCCGTTTCAGTGCTTTCTATATATTTATATTTTCAGTTATATGGAAGATATAGAAAACATTGCCTACGGAAAAATGATAAATTTATATAACAAAATCGTGTGAAAGTATGATTGGAGAAAGGGTAGTTAGTTTAATTTCCAACATGAATGAAATAACCGTGGATTAAAACTTTCCGTTTAAATTAAAAATCATTTGGATAAATGATTAGCTAGATTACGAGGTGGACTCGGAATAGATTTGGTATTTTTTTACTATAGTTACATAATAGACTTCTATAATAATATTAATATATTCACTGAGCATATTATTGAAATGCATACCGATAAGAAGAGCTGGGGTATTTAAACCAAAAATGTTTCCATATCGAATATCATCTCGAAGCAATCCTTTTAATAATGTCACTATCACCTGCGGATACGTTGGCGATACAGAAGTCAAATTTCTTTCAGAACAGGGTCATGTCAATCTTAAAAAGAAATCAATTCAATAACGTTATTTGAGACAGGAATATCGCTTATTAGATCTCAGGGATAGGGTACAATATAACTCCATGCATGTCAGATTTCAGAAAAACATAATATGTGATGTAACAACTTGCAAGTAGTATTCTACTAGTATTCTAGGATTATTTATGTCTTTGAACTGTTTCTACCTACTCCGTTTGCTTCTGGTACTAAAGATAAAAAAATAGCATGCCAACTCATTTTATTCGATATAATATTCTATTTTTTCTTGAGATAAAGAAAATGTATGTATAAATAGACTCCAACTCTCTGTAATAAATATTCAAGTCTTCTTAAATCTATGCAGTTCCTGCTGCAGTATTGCTGTCTGCGGTCTCTATTAACATCAGGCACAGGTCACGCAATCCTAACATATTTTTATTACAAGTTTCCCGTAAGAACACCTCTTTCTTTAGCCCTGTCGTGAGAATGTGTCGTACATACAACGAACTGAATCGCGTTGAAGACGTAGACATATTTAATAGTAAAGTGTCATCACACGTTTAACTAAGTCACAGTGTTCGTAGTGGATATTCCTTTAATTCCTATTATTTGTTTTTGAGATGCTTCTTTCTTCTGTATTATTTTATTTTCTTTATTAAACAATCATTTATTGTAGATTAGTCGTAAGAAATGTTTGTATTTTGCCTTCACTCATGTTGTGTATGCTAAATTTGGATTACTGTCTAGCTTTTATGTTACTGTCTTATAACGTCTAATAACATGTACTGGCAGTGATCTGTAAGTGTACCTTTTATAAATAAATAAATAAATAAAAAATACCCAGTTATGCTAATCCCAGTCCCCAGTACCCAGTCTTTAGCTAATGAACGATCTGAGCTCTGCCTTCCTGTCGACATTGCAGAGCGTCAGCATTACATAAGCTTTCGTACCGAACCACGCGCATTACGCGTGGGGATTGCGCGACAGAGCGCAGTAGGCTGCGGTCGCGGTAATTGCCGCCTAATACACTCCGCATCGGCACAAATATGAACACTGCACACTGATGCCATGTGCTTGGTTATGGTTTTAATGAACATTTTGTCTATATCGAAACTTTAATATCGGTCTCGTAAACTGGGTAACAAACGCCTCCCCCACAATAAGCCTTTGCTAATTGCCTCTTCAACGACCCACTTCGAGTAATAGTGTATGTTAATGAATAGATTTTATTAGTTTCGCTCCGCTTTAACTGCGCACTGGGAGCGAATTGTCTTTCTTTAATTTAAAATTATTATTAAATGGCGAGAGTTGCTGTCATTAAGCTAAAAGTATTACTTAAGTATCACTTAAGGCTGTCGTGTCTCGCGCATCTGTCTCTACAAGGTGGAGGAGGTTTTATTATTTTGCAACCGGACGATCACTGTTCGTGGTATTATAATGTGAAACATTTAAATTGTGGAGACTATTCGATGTAGATATATATTTGTTCCACTATCCAGTTATTCCGAATGCTCGCTAATGTAATTCTATAATTATTTTAATTTTATATTAATATAATTAGAAACAGGTGGGACATTACCGAATTTTAAATATAAGTAAAATTGTATACCTGTAACGGACAAAAATAGCATATTCTTGAATCAAGTTAGTTCCACTTCTCAACGTTCATTCATGCAAGAATTCCATTGTACATTGCATGCTGGAAAGCCGAATATGGCATTCCAAACTGCTTAGTGTAACAAAAATGTAACCCATTACCCGTATTCGCAATAAATAAAGTATGAATTTGTATTTTTTGAGGGGTGGAAAATCCCAAAATGTGGATTTTTCAAACGCCTTAAATACCTTTTCAGACTAACAGGCGTGAATGTATGTGTTACCATGTGAAACATAGTCATAGCATCGACGCAACTCAATTACTGGTACCGATACGCGCCTTATAACATTACCCGTTAGTACGTAGAAGCTATATCTATATCTGCACAATACATAATGTAATTATTTCGCTCGGCTGGTTAGGCTGTAGGTACTTACGCTGTCGGTATTGTGACGTAAAGCAAGTAGCCCCTATAGCTCTACACACTATCTAAAGACGCAATCGGGTGGAAACTCTCCCAAATGTCTGTCTACAGTACGGGTGTAATCATACACATCTCTGTAGCTATGTATTTTGTTAAGAATAAAAACGTACTTCACACATTATGAATGATAATATTTATTAGCAGTCCAATTTTACATCATTGTAAATATCAGTGAAAGCTGCACTAGGCGAAGCCTGTATCGCAGCTTTCAATCAAAAGCGACTTTCAGTAGGACTAGTTTTTACAACAAAATATGGAGAAAACATGTATTAAAATTTAAAAATGTATCTGAAGTTGTGAATGAATGTATCTAATGTGTGCTAGTGTAGTATGTGTGAGTATTGTGTGCATGTGAGTGTATTGTGTGCTGACGTCATGAGGTTAGGTGGCTGTTATAAATTTCTTCATGGGTTGTGTTATGTTTCAAGCATAGAAATCTATTACCTTATTTAGATTTCTGTGGTTTCAAGTCATAATTATCTGCAATTATATTATATAAGTATGGAAACATGTTTTTTTTTATCGTTTAGCGAACCATGTAGTCCTTTTAACAGGTCCCTACTTTAAAGATTATTCGCTTCAATATTTTCATGTAATTAGGCGAATTCAAAACCAGCTTATAAGCCGAGACAATTGCGTAAACTATGTAGAGCCCCGGATGCTCAGTAAACCAGCCTCTCGATACTGGTCTGTCGTTTGATACCTGATGGGTTTTATAAACATAACAGCAGTAACTGATAACATTTCTACAATACCAGTAAATAGTAGTAATAAGTATTAACAACTAGATTTCGTAACCAGATCACATAGTTCTTCTTATCGATTACCATAAATAAATAACTTCGGTCAAGGCACCCACTAATGAATTCATACGTAGAAGTGAACTCTTTAGGAATGTTCATTAGCAAAAGAAAACAACGCTATGCTTCTGAAGGTAACTTCCTATTGGATTTATAACTCCTTTAAAAAACTCCTGAAAAAATAAAAAAGATACTCTTTCCTATTGGATGTGAATCCAGATGTCGTCGCAGGACTATTTAGCATAGTATTGCGTTCATTTCAGCATTTCATTGCCAGCATTGGGTAACAGATGTACAGGAACAGCTAAAATTAATCGATCGAAGTATATACATAGCACATAGTTATGCTATGATTTTTTTTTATGAAATAAACGTGCAAACGAGCAGACGTATAGCCTGATGGTAAGCGATTACCACCACCCATGGACACCTGCAACACCAGAAGCGTCACAAGTGCGTTGCCGGATTTTTGGGGATGGGGGGGGGGTAGGGGTAGGGGATTGGGGTACGAGGCATGGGCCTTCGGTGTCCTCACTCGGTAAAACACAGCGCAAGCACTATTTCACACCGGTTTTCTGTGAGGCCGTGGTATCACTCCGGTTGAGCCGGCCCATTCATGCCGAAGCTTGGCGAAAGTGTGTAGAGTAAGAAACACAGATATTTAATACGTATTGATTTGAAAATATCACTTTTATAAATATGTTCTACATTCTTTCTTTAAACTAGGTCGTCAATCAATAAAATTGCAAATTAAACAAACCACGACAACGCGCGACCCCATACTGCGCAACAGACAGTCCCCAAGCTGCAAGAGCTGGGGTTGGAAGCTCTCCCTCATCCGCCATACTCACCAGACCTTGCACCTACCGACTATTACTTTTTCCAAAATTTAGACAACTTTTTAGTGGGTAAAAAATTCAATTCCCGAGAGGCAGTACAAAATGCCTTTGAAGAGTTTGTTGCCTCCCGTCCAGCTGATTTTTACAAGAAGGGCATCAATAAACTGCCAATGCTTTGGCAAAGATCCGTCGATTGCATGGGTGATTACTTCGAATAACAGAAATAAAAAAGTTTGAAAAAATAAGTACTTTCACTTATTGCATACAAAACGGCAATTTCATAGGTTAATACCTATTATATACATAGTTTATGTGTGCCTTTGTTTAATTTCCCCTTAACAGTGAACTTAACAATAGATTGCAATGTTCTCGCTATGTAGCGACGTCTCTACATAGAGTCTCGTTCTGAATCAATGACGTGTAGAAGTACCTCCGCGCCTGGAGGCTCTACATTGCCACGTGTGTTCGTGTACCAGCACTATCACATATGTAAAGACGAGCTCTACCTACTTAGAATTACATATTAGTCTAGGCTTATTTCCTCATTTCGTATTCGTTTGTCTGGATGTTTCTACCTATATTTTATATTATTGTTATGGTTATTTAATGTAAAGCAAATAATATATATAATATGATCAAAGATTTTTCGGCTAGTACCGAACTCTACCTTTTAAGAGCCGCCGGCATTTGTATGTTATGTTCAGTGGTGAATACAATATTAAGGCAGCCATTAATGTTTCCGGCGTAAAACGTGTAATTATACGATAAGATAAAATATTTCACGAAATGTTAATTTTCTTCCATCAATATACCAAGTATTGATCTGTATGTCAATTCATGGAGTAGAAAACCAGTGTTATTCAACTCTGTGTTTAGAGTCAATTCCAAATACAGAGTTGAATGACACGATAACGGAGGGGTTGTGAATTCAAATCCTATCCAAAGTCATACATTTTTTCAAGGTTCTGTTTACAATTCGTAATATAAAAGCAAAAAACACCTTGAAATAACCAAAAAACTCAATATTTAGGGTTCCGTAGCCAAATGGCAAAAAACGGAACCCTTATGGATTCGTCTTGTCTGTCTGTCTGTCCGTCCGTATGTCACAGCCATTTTTTTCTGAAACTATAAGAACTATAATGTTGAAACTTGGTTAGTAGATGTATTCTGTGAAGCGCATTAAGATTTTCACATAAAAATAGAAAAAAAAAAGAAAAATTTTGGGGGTTTATTTAGAATAATATAGAATATATTTAGATATTCATATTTAGAACTGAAACTCAAAAAAAAAAAATTCATCAAACCCATACGTGTTGGGTATCTATGGATAGGTCTTTAAAAATTATTGGTAAAATGTGTCCCCCCCCCCTGTAACTTCTAAAATAAGAGAATGATAAAACTAAAAAAATATATGATGTACATTACCATGCAAACTTCCACCAAAAATTGGTTTGATCGAGATCTAGTAAGTAGTTTTTTATACATACATCATAAATCGTGAACCGCTATTTACCTTTCATTCAATCAATACAAATATAGAAACAAAAAAATAATATGTTACTTGCTGCTACGGAACCCTTCATGGGCGTATCTTTTTATGACATAGACAAGTATCATATACATATATAATTGATGACCCCTATGTAGTGTAAACAAGCGTACGAGCACCTAATGGTAAGTGAGTACCAGCGCACAAAAATTTTAGTGCAACAAGTGCTTCGTTGGCCTTCGACGTGAGAACATTGTCGATTCCGTTGACGTTTTTTGTCTTATAATGTACGCAATAGGATATAAACATTCACCGTTTAAAATCTATAGACTTCAGTAAATATAAATCTTATATCTAAAACTTGCTGATCCGGCCAACGTAGTTTTACCATAAAAAAATGGGGTATAAAAATAGATGTTGGTCGATTCTCAGACCTACCCGACCCACAATCGGTCCAGCCGTTTCAGAGGAGTATGGTAACTAACATTGTGACACGAGTATTTTAAGATTATCGTTATATAATATATTTTATGGTGAAACAACGTTGGCCGGGTCAGCTAGTATAAATATAAAATTTTTTGACATCTAACACACAACGCCATCTATTCCCAAGCTCAGCAGAGCTTGTGTGATGGGTACTAGACAACTGATATAAAAACATATTATATACTTGTTTTTGTAAATACATACATATTATACATAGAAAACACTCTAACTCCGAAACAAATATTTGCATATCATACAAACATTTGTTCCGACCCGGGAATCGAACCCGAGACCTCAAGCACAGCAGTCGCATACGCTACCACTACGCCACCGAGGCAGTCATTGGGTGGGTCAAAGTATATTGGGTGAATATGTTATACTTGTAGGGGTTTTAGTGATTTAAAAAAATAGTACAGAGCTAACAACCATGGCCAATTCATAACTCTATATTGGCGAGGGTGTTAATCATTTGGAGGGGCGCGAGCTGTTATTTATCTCCACCATTTCCTTGCTCCGGGACTCTACAAATGGCCGCTCCACGATTTGTTTTATCAAAAACTGTATTATTCAAATGGTTCGTAGACCCGGTAGAGCCAGCAGAGGGGAGGGAGAGAGTGACGCGGTCCGTCCGGATATTAATATCCGCGTCGGAGGATGCTCGCGGATATTACGTCCGTTACGTAACCGTTGCTTGTAGAGCCGTTGAGTCGCTCTACACCGTCACTTGTACAATTCAATCGGTATATTGTCGTGTCACTCAGATATTTTATAAGCTTGTTTATAAACTCGATTGTTAAAAAAACGGGCACTTAAGCAAAGAACTATTTTATAGTTACTATTAGTTTGTTTGACAATCTTAGGTATTGTTATCCTCAGAATTTTATAAATTAATTAGGAAGGAATAGTTTTCATCAGTTTTATCATAACATTTTGATTAAATTATTGAGAAATAATGTTTAAGCTCAAAACACTATTATTGTACCTGCTCGCTAAATAAAAATGAAACGCGTTAATTTCTTTGTTTTTCTTGAATACATTAAAAGCAGATAAAAGTTTAGTATTGAGTGTGACCCCCTCTTGCTGCAATCGCGGATTGCATTCGTCTGGGCATGTTAGCGAGTATATCTTTTATGGTTTCTTGGGGAATACGTTCCCACTCCGCGGTAATCACATTCTTTAGCTCTCTGATGGTCTGCGGAGCCGGCTGCACTAATCTCACTCATCGCTTCAGAACGTCCCAGACATGCTCTATGGGATTGAGGTCCGGACTTCTAGCTGGCCAGTCCAAACGACGAATTCCGACTTCTAGCATATACGCTTCCACATCGCCAGACCGGTGGGCGCGAGCGCTGTCGTCCATAAAAATTGAGTTTGCGCCAAGAGCGGTTAGAGCGGGTTGTGCATAAGGAAATAGAACTTCCGTTATGTATCGGTGTCCAGTCAGTGTACCGTTTTCGATGAAGACTAACTCCATACGATTCATATAATTTATTCCTGCCCAAACCATAACAGAGCCCCCTCCATAAAGTGTGATTTCTTCAAAACATGCCTCTGCAAAGCGTTCTCCTCGTCTACGTAGCACTCGCCGACGTCGGTCTTCACCATGCAGAGATATCCTGGCTTCATCGGAGAACAATACCCTATCCCAGTCTTCATGAGTCCATGACGCACAATTTCGAGCGTAGCTAAGCCTCGATGTCCACGGAGTAATTTAGGGCCGCGTGCCGGCCGATGACTGTGTATATTAGCAGCGAGAAGCCTCCTCCTGACCGTCCATAGACTAATTTTCACATTTCTTACTTCTTCGAGGCTGTTCTTGAGGTCCACATAATAAGATTTGCGATTTCTCAACGCTTGACTAACTAGAAAACGATCATCTCGTGGTTCGGTACATATCTTTCTACCAGAACCAGGCCTTTTCTTGACGGAACCAGTCTCTTGATAGCGCTGCCAGGTCCTTTTAACAATCGACCGACTCACATTTAGCCTCAGAGCCACGAAGCATTGGCTGCAACCTTCTTCAAGCAGCGCAATAATTTTGCTCGCTTTTATCACTTTATCTACCATTTTCGAGATTGCTAAACAGCAATATCAATACTTTTAAATGTCAAGGACATCAGATAATTTAATAAAAATTGACAAAAAGTTAATTAGAGTCGATATTAACTATAGGGAATTCACGCCACAAAATGTAGTTAAAAGTTGTTTTCTTTGAAAACCAGGCTCAGTCAAAAATTTTAATTTGGAATGTACTCTTATAAACATTATGGCACTTTTATAACTGGCCAGTAACATTTTCAAATGATTAAAACCTTTTTGGTATTTTATTTTTTTCAGCCAGGAAGAAAATCGAAACCGCCCGTTTTTTTTGCAAATGAATGTATATGTGTATCAATATACATAATAAAATAAAATAAAAATAAAAAAGCCTGTATTTCCTTATCCTTAATTTCCATTTCAAATGTATTTGTTAGTATTTATTGAGTTATTACTATTTTGCTTATTACCTAAACGTTAGTAAGAGTTAGTTTTTCCTATTGGATATGGACCCCTCCTCGGGTGAAGGCCTCCTCCAGTCTTTTCCACTCATCTCTGTCCTTACTGATAGTTTGCCAGTCCCTTCCTATTATTTCGGTTATATCGTCAGCCCATCGTCTTTTCGGTCTCCCTACCCTTCTTTTGCCGATTGGCCCTTTCCACCTTATAGTATTTACTGTCCACCTGTTGTCTGTGTATCTCGATACGTGACCTGACCACTGCCATTTCAATTTTAGGGCTTGTGTGAGGGCATCTGTTATTTTTGTTTTCTGTCTGATTACTTTGCTCCTGACTTTTTGTATTTTTCTTATGTTTAGGATACTTCTTTCCATAGCTCTTTGTGTTGTTGTGATCCTTTGTTTTGCTTTTGTCGTGTATATCCAAGTTTGGCAGCCATACAGAAGACAAGGCAGTATACAGGTGTCTAATACCGTTTTCTTAAGGTTTATCGAATAGTCTCCTTTTAGAATTTCCTTGAGTGACCAAAATTTCTTCCAGGCTATGTTTGTTCTTCTTTCAATTTCATCTTCGTTATGCGTTTTTAAAAATGATATTTGTTTGCCTAAGTAGATATAACTGTGGACATAATCTATAGATTTTTCTTTTATATTGATGGGCCATTCTCTGCTGTTTGTCATGATTTTGGTTTTTGTGAAATTCATCTCTAATCCTACTTTTGAACTTGCTTGAGCAAGAGAGCGGAGCATTTCTTGTAATTCGTTTGCTGTTTCAGACAATAAGACTATGTCGTCCGCAAATCTGAGATGGCTTAGATAGCTGTTGTTTATTTTTATGCCTCTAGTTTTCCAGTGTATGTTGCGAAACACGTCTTCTAAAACCGCAATGAACAATTTAGGCGACAAAGGGTCCCCCTGTCTAACTCCTCTTTCGATATTAATTGCGTCACCCCTAGATTCTAGCATGACGTTACTAATGCTGTTCTTGTATATGTGTTTTATAATATTTATATATTTTGAATTTATGTTTAAATTATTTAGTGATTTCCATATAGAGTTGTGGCTTATGCTGTCAAATGCTTTGCTATAGTCGATAAAACCTAGATAGAGTGGCTTATTAAACTCTTCGTATTTTTCTATAACTTGTTCCAGTGCCTGTATATGGTCTAGTGTGCTGAACCCAGAGCGAAAGCCGGCTTGTTCTATTGGTTGTGCATTTTCAATATCTTGTGTTATGCGTTTAAGAATTATAGATGAGAAGATTTTGTATATGTTTGCCAGTAAACTAATTGGTCTATAGTTGTTAATATCGAGAGGGTTTCCTTTTTTATACAGTAGTATGATGTCTGACGTACACCATTGGGTTGGTACGATTTCTGCTTCTAGTATGAGATTGAATAATTCTGTGAGAGGTTTGAGTAAAACTGGTGCACCTATTTTCAAAGCTTCATTGGTTATTCCATCGGGACCAGGACTTTTATCTGATTTTAGTTGTTTTAGCTGGGCATATATATCTTTTTCTTCTATCGGTCTAACTGTATCAGTATTACAACAATAGTGTAATTCGTTGGCTTCCTCAATGCTTGAGTCTTTGTTTTTGTATAGCTCTTGGTAGAAAGTAGTTGCCTGCTGTATGATTTCTTGTCTTGTTTTGGTTTCTTTATGTTGGCCTTCTAGTTTTTGTATCCAAGTTTTTCTTAGGTTTAATTCTTTAAATGCTTTCTTTGTGCTTCTGAATTTGTTTACATTTTCTGTTATTATCATTTGTCTGTGCTTACTATAGTCTCTTTTGGTCGCTTTGCTAGTTTCCTTATATAATTTGCTTAGTTCATTCTTTGTATTAGCGTCTTTATTCTTTCTTGAAGTTAGTTCACTGCGCTTGTCAATTAAGGCTAATGTTTCTTCGCTAAATATTTTGTGTCGTTTTTCTCTTTTAGGATTGTTTTGGCTAGTTAAACTTTTTGTTATAGTTACTTCTAGCGCATCATAGTAAGATTGTACGTTTCTGGTATCTACTAGTTTGTTTTCGATGTTAAATTTGAGGCTGTCTATATAGCGTCTTGTTTCCTCTTCAGTTTTCGGAATTTTAGGTGGTGGTTTAAAGTCTCTTCTACTTTTTTTCGATTGGCGCAATAGAACTGTTGCTCTAAGTAGTCTGTGGTCTGATGGAAACTTTACGTTATTGAGGACTTCATAATTCTGGACTATTTTTGGGACATTTGTCATGATGTAGTCGATTTCGTTTTTAACACTTTCGTCTGGTGACTTCCAAGTCCATCTTCTGCTGGGCCTTTTTTTGAAATAAGTGTTGATTATTGCTAGTCTATATTCAAGTGCATATTCTAGCAGTCGTTCGCCTCTTTCGTTTCTTTGGCCTAGCCCATACTGTCCCATGACCAGTTTTTCTTCCTTTTTGGGTTGCCCTATTTTTGCATTGAAGTCTCCTAATACTATGATTTTCTCGTCGGCTAGCGTGTGAGCTTTTTTCAAGTCATTGTAGAACTTTTGTATTTCTGTATCGTCTGATCTTTCTGTGGGTGCGTATGCCTGGATTATAGATATGTTTAGTGTGCCAAATTTCATTTGTAATAGCGCTACTCGCTCTGAAATGCCAGTAAAGTTAGTTATATTATTTTTCCATGTCTTTTTTATTAGAAATCCGACTCCATACAATCCCTTTGTTTCGCCTATATAGCAGAAAACATAGTCTGAATACTCTTCAATGTGGCAACCCATTTTTCTTGTTTCTGAGAGTCCTAGTACGTCGCAGTTTATATCTTTCAATGCATTATTGAGTTCTAAGTATCGGTGTATTGATGACAGAGACCTGACATCAATATACATAAACACATGTAAAATTTCAACTTTTTAAACTCCACACACTACCGTTTTTTATAAACCATCATTTCGAAATGAGCACAATGACGGCGTTGAGGGATTCATTTCATTTCATTTCAATATCCGTATGTACACATGAACATCTATTATCATATTTGTAACAATACATTATAGTAATGGCTCAATGTACTTGTTGAGCAAAAAAACAGTAGACAGTCGACTAATTAAATAAATGCTATCACAAAGATTAAACTTAGAAGTGACAGTTCACAGCAAAGCTTGCAACATCCAGAATTTGACCGTGGGAGAGTCACGCTTCGGCATGAATGGGCTCGACCGGAGTGATACCACGGCCTCACAGAAAACCGGTGGGAAATAGTGCTTGCGCTGTGTTTCACCGAGTGAGTGAGGAATCCTTCACACTATCTCCCCCCCCCCATTCCCCAAAGGCCGGTAACGCACTTGTGACGCCTCTGGTGTTGCGGGTGTCTATGCGGGGCGGTAATCGCTTACCATCAGGCGATACGTCTGCTCGTTTGCCGGCCTATACCATACAAAAAAAAATGTATTTTGTAAAATCAATAAAACTGAGATTGCCACTGGCAACATAACTCGAGTTTCAGTTATAATTCTCGGGTTTCCCTCTCTACTTGTTGTAAATTTAGAATTGAGTTTAACGTCTTTTTAACCGACTTCAAAAAGGATGAGGTTCTCAATTCGAGTGTATTTTTTTATGTTTGTTGCCTCAGAACTTTTGACTGAGTGAACCGATTTTGATGATTCTTTTTTTATTTGATCCCATGTGGTCCCATTTAAATTTGGTTCAGTTCTTGAAGTCGGTTTTAATTTGTTAAAATTTGATATTGTGTTAGCGTATTTGATATTATTATTAAACATATTATAACAATATAGTAAGTAAGTAATTACAGGTGCGACGTGAACGTGAGACAATATCGCTCCGGGCCAAAGCGATATTAGATTCTTTCAGCGGAGGCTTTATATGACGCGGCGGGCGCTTCACACACGCCTTCTGTTTGTATTTCTAGATAAACAAGTTATTATGTACGATCTTAGTACAAACATTACTGTAATTAAATCACAAAGAAGTATGAACTGAAATCCAGATATTTTTGAAAACTTACAGTGAAATTAATAATATATAGTAAATATTTAAACTTTTAAAAATACAATGATTATGGTAACTGCACGGGCTTAGTGGTATAAGCGGTCGTCACGCAGCTATCTACTGCACTATGTGTTGTGGGCTCAAACCCCACATGGGACAACGATTTGTGTGATCAAAAAAATTGTTGGTCTGAGTCTGGGTGTTCTGCGCGTCCGTTACATGTATGTTTTCAAAGTCCCCGCGACACGAGATGTATGTATATACATCTCGTGTCGCGGGGGCTTTTCCGGCGGGTAGGAGTATTCCTAATGCAGGAATTATCTTTAAAAAGGAAACACTCCTGGATACTGCTCATGCTTACCATCGGGCAGGGCAGAGTCATTTTGCAGATGACTATATAAAAAAAACAAGGGTTTTAAAGTTTTCCAAACAAATAAATACTACAATATTTGTTTTAAGTACATAATCAAAGTAATGAAAACTGTGTTCATTGACTTTGTATATATTTACGACAGCACTTATGCAGTATTTTCAACTTCATAATAAAATATATGTAACTAAGTAACACCGACTATAATACAGTTTAACTGTGCTAGCAAATATCGTAGCCAATTCCCACAGGAAGAGTTCTACGATATATCATACACCGTCTACTTGCTGCTACAAGTGTTACGGAAGCATTTCAAGTGCTACGGAAGCAGCATCTACGTATTCTGCTACGAACATACGACGCGGATGGCTATTTCTTATTTCATATATTTTACGATCCGACGACAATATCTGTACAATTTCAGATTTACTGGAGTTCAAAGATTTTCATTTGATACGAGATACATGTGGTATTTGTTGGTAGGCACACGTGGACTGTTTAATGAAAATGAGCTAGATACTGTGTAGCGTCAGTGATTGTATACAAACGTAGTTTGATTGCGGTGACCGCAGGTGGCGTCTACATATAGATACATGTGTTTAAAATTATGCATATGTACGTGTGTGGTCACAGCGTGATTACCTGCGCGTTTAGATCGTTGACAACTCGTGATTGTGTGTTCGCTTGGAGCTCAAAGCGGACGTTCGGATTTCAATGGAGCTTTATACTGCTGGCTCTCGAAATTACACCACATATTAGAGGACTCACTATATCGCATCAAATGGCTATTCCAACTATACTGCAAATGGTAAATGTTTGTATCAGAGAATATTAATATGTAGATTATTATATTAGTTATGAATGAAATGAATTACTTAGTGTGTTTAAAATAAATATCATGTGCAGGTTCAATACAGTTTTTTTTCATCGCTCAGTTGAGATCAATGAATGAAATAACAAAACAGATACGTTCCAAGATATTTAGATACCTATCACGGGTATTTTTGGACAAAACATTGAATATATTCCAAACAATGTAAATAGCAGATCCCAGCGTAACTCACAACCGTATCACAGCGTACGTCGTGAGACACAGTATTGCACGCGTGTTCAGATAACGTACAGTAAAACACACGTCGTACGTGTGGCCTTTATCCTCTTTGTCCGTTCGACGTGAACACTTATTATCGTAATATTTTAAATCCATAGGTGTGCTCGTATCGTAGACATCTCACGTTCATCTAAATGCTCTCTACCTTTTTTACTGTACTTTGTTAGACTTTATTACAATAAAATCAAACAAAAGCTTTGCTAGCGTTATCGTAAATTTCGTAAATTAATTATGATACCTCAGGGCCAATATCTTTTTCTAGATAAAAGTGTACATTGCCTTTGTCGTACCTTAACAATGAGTTTACAAATTCTCATGATAATTGATCTTAGAATTAAAGTGTTACAACACAATGAAAAGAAACACTCTTTACTAATTTTTTTGCTATAATAAATTTTTTACATATGTTTTTATTACTCGGATTACAAAAAATGCAATAATACCTTTTATTTTTCTCCGACGTGCATAAAAGGTGCATTACACTAATCGCATCACACTAATATTTAAAGGCGAAATTTTGTGTGTATGTTTGTTACTTCTTCACGCGAAAACTACTGGACGGATTTGGATGAAACTTTACAGGGATAAAGCTTATACATCAAAATAACACATAGACTACCATTTGCCGCGATAACCGACATACACGCGGGCGGAGCCGTGGGCAACAGCTAGTAGTCATATATATTTGTTCTAAATGAAGATGTATTTCACATCAAAAATAGCTCAAATCGTATAAAATTCATAAAACAAGTAAAATACCTAGAATATTGGTATAAAGTGAAGAGACTAAGAAATGAAGTGGGACAGCCGAGGGAAAGATGACTCGTTTAAGTGCCAGATTTTATTTGAGTAGAACAAAGGCGCTCCTGTTAATACTCATAAAGTCTTTGAAACCTCATTTCACAACGACGACGCGCCAGAGGAATTATATTACGAGGAGAAGATGGGACGTTCGTATCTCTACACCGGTACTGAACAATACTTGCAGGTTAATTAAATTACGTTGACATAAAAAATCATTGAGTTATTTTGTTTGTGAAACTTGATCAGAAGACAAATAATACCTGACTCAATATTAACATTATAAGGTGGAGAAGAAAGTAGAAATACAAAATAAAAATTCTACTTTTCAAATGTGGACTCATCAACATTGAAATACATGTATCATACCTCTGCTTGGTACGTGTTCTTTGTAAAAAAATACTGTGAACTATTTCAAATCTTGAACGATAAAAGTAATAACTACATTCTATGTTTAATTGTTCCTAAATATGTTAGTGCTATTTTAGATTTATTCTTAAAGAAAGTTGCCACCGGGAAGAAAAATTTGCCCACGGCTAAATATAGCAGTGTATTCAGATACCAAGTACATTGTTAAAGATGTAAACTTAAAACTCCTAAACATTTTCCGAATTGTCTATGCAAACAGTACATAATTCTTACATAACATTCATTTATGTCTGTGTTTGGAGTCCTTTGTTTTGCTATCATTATATTTAAAAAAAAAAACCTCGTATTATATTTAGTACTAGGTTTTCCATCCGCATGTATCTCTCATTTATCGCGGTAAATCAAAGTGTCTTAATGTCAAATTTTATTGGATTCCGAGAGCCGGTCTAGTCGTAAAAGCATAATCGACAAACAGACAGAGTTCCTTTCGAATTTATAATATAAGTATGGGTTTTATATTTGTGTCTCGAATATTTTTTACTCGTGAAGCACCTTTTAGCTCACCAGAAAACAAAGAGTTACAATGTCTTCGCATTTCCCGAAACTCCTGCACAATTATTTCGTACGTGACATTACGTTTTACTTGCTTCCAGTGAGACAGCTGCTGCGAGACACATGCCTTTGTATACAATTGAGTGCGTCAGCCATATGTTCCTACACTATTTGTTACAAACATTCACTACCGACAGCTAACAAGAGTTATTCATTCGTCCTAAATTATATTCCGTCTCAAGCAGCTTGTTGACAGCACAGTTTACGTGTATTAGTTTCTTCTAAGGACCTGCAAGAGACCGAGTCTTATGTCTATGCTTGGTCAATATTCCTCCACTACAGTGTATGATAAATTAAAAGATAATAGCACTGAAGAGCAGTCTTGATCTTCCTGAAGAAAAAAAAGACATTCTAAACGAGCATCCTTGAAAAATGACTACGTGCCTCTGAAACACTGAGAGGTGCGCATTATGCTGACAAATTTTATAATTTCAACTTCCACCGTTTGACGTCCAGCTATTATTATCCATGATATATCTTCTGCGTTATTAGCCATTTATCTTACCGTTCCCTAACCTTAACTTTTTAATAATTCTTGACGTTTTGAATTACTGCTGTCTGCGCTCTTGGTCAGGTCGAGCGAGGATAAATTGAAAACAATTAAACTAAGACAAGTTTCTTTCGTGAAATGCTGAAGGTTTAAAATGCGAGTTGTCCTAAGTTACAGAAAAAAATTCGTAAAAAATAAAAAAAAACTTTGATTGAAATATATCACACAATAATTAGAAAAAATGCGTGGAGTCCCTCCGTTAAACGTAGCGTTAAACGTTTAAAAACTTCGTAATGTGCAATAGTGCTTTCATACCCCCTCCATGGTAGCGATAAACGTTTGAAAACTTCGTAATGTGTAACAGTGCTTTCATACCCCCTCCATGGTAGCGTTAAACGTATGAAAACTTCGTAATGTGCAACTGTACTTTCATAGACCCACCATGGTAGCATTAAACGTTTGAAAACTTCGTAATGTGCAACAGTGCTTTTATACCCCCTCCATGGTAGCGTTAAACGTTTTAAAACTTCGTAATGTGCAACAGTACTTTCATATCCCCTCCATGGTAGCGTTAAACGTTTATTGCAACCGTTAAACGTTTAACGCTACCTTGTTGGTAGTCGTATTAGAAATTTCACTTCAAAAGACACATCTCACAAATAATAATAATAGATCCCTTTATTAAACACTAGATTCAGTCCAAGCTTAACATAAAATTAGAGAAGTACAATTGGCCGGAGGTAATCTCTGGCAACCCTAATGTTTAACTATATGAGAAAATGTTCTTATAAGAACTACAATATTACTACTCCAGTCTACAATATTAAGAAAGGCATGTCAACATTTCATCAAGTGTACACGGACGTTATTAATATCATCGTGAGTTTTAATACCTGGACCGCAAAGGCTCTTCTACCGGCTCAACAAACAAAAAACAAGTACTACATAATAGTGACGTTATGGCTTGTTAAAGCCTCTCACAGGCTTTATTGCGCATTTTGCAAACTCTCCATAATTATGCTGTATTGGACGATACTTTAAACAGCTTTGAAATGTAAAATAAAATTTACAGCGAATGTTCACCTTTGCTACGGAGAATAAACATTTAGCTTGAATAAGCGTTTAGCTTGGAACAATATTATAGTACAGCTTTAGAGTTTAGTGAACAAGAGTATCAACAGCCTGGGGGCCAACAACTCTTTGTGACAACTGCCATAACTGATACATGTAGGGAACAACAGAGTACTTCAGTGATTACAAATTAAAGTGCTACTTAAGCACCAATTTAGGTTGACTACTACACAATATACTTAATTTATAATTATTAATATGAATAAAATACACGAGTTTCTATTTACTGTTGCGTCGTCGGTACAAATATTGTAGCGCCGACTTGTTGTTAAAATTTGAAAAATACGTAGCTATTTATTGTTGACAAATTAGATGAGACGCGACTGTCTGGAGGACTAAAGGACAAACGTCACTTACAATTCGTTTAATTTTCCGACATAACTACATAGTTAATGTGTCAAAATAGTTTCGATGTCCAATTCCCATAATAACCGATCTAATGGTATGAACGAAATACAATAATGGCATGTCTGTGTATTGAAGGCAAATGTATTTACAAAGCGATTCTGAGGAGGAGAAACTAGTACGTGATTACTAGTGATTACGCCGAATTCAGAATATTGTGAAATATTCATTTTGTTAAGTAAACGGATGTATATTCTTGTGTATTTCATTTTCTCATATTAACGGTTGTACTTCAAACGATGATTACTGACACCCACGTTATTCTAAACAAACCTATTCCTTCCTGTCTAACAGAGCTAAATGCGAATAATTACAGATAGGAGACTTGGGAATTAAAAATGGGATTAGAAAGTTCCTGCCGCTACTAATATTTTTATGTAAATGCCAAAGATCCGAATTTCATGTTGTCTTATTAAAATAATAATAAAGGTACATTCAATTTTCTATAATCCATAAACGTTTCTATTATGGGAACATATTTTAAGCTGGGTCGACATCATAAAGCTTTGATACATTTAACTTTGAAAACAAATAAAATATTCTGGGTATAAAGGGACAAACAGACGTTTGAAAAGTATAAAGAGCCCTTTTTTCAAACGGCGCTCATGAATTAGTAAGTACAAGTGCATATTATATTGGACGAGGTCACTGTTGAACTGAGCCCGTGACAAGTGATGGACGTGCGAAAAGCACAAAGCAACCTGTCAGACGTGCGCCACACACAACACACACACATAATTATACATTTAGCAGTATATATAACAAATTT
The DNA here is from genome assembly GCA_949125395.1 of Diaphora mendica. Classification (NCBI taxonomy): domain Eukaryota; kingdom Metazoa; phylum Arthropoda; class Insecta; order Lepidoptera; family Erebidae; genus Diaphora; species Diaphora mendica. The sequence goes on from OX421315.1 coordinate 31,510,772, forward strand.
GTGTTATTCGCTTCGGCAATTATAATTCTCATACATTTATAGTGATCATTATTCTTTGTTTGTGCTCTAATAAATGATATTTATTTTAAAACCTAAATAATTTCAATGCATTATCTATAATATATATAACCTAAAGTATTTTTAGCTAGCTTTAGTTATCACCGCCGTTCATTGACATCTGCAACTGCCGAGTCTGTGTAAGTGGAGACTGAATGAGTCCCCATTAGAATCAGGGAGGGGATGTTATGAAAGTATTGCTTAATGGTGATTTTCTGTGAATCCATGGCATCACTATCGCTATCACTATCGAGTATCCCTATTTGAGTTAAAGTCCCTTCCACGCCAGAGTGCTACACATCTTATAGTTGTTATTATGTTTTTAACCGACTTCCAAAAAGGAGGAAGTTCTATGTTCCACTGTATGTTTTTTTTTTTTTTTTTTTATGTATTTTCACCGATTACTCCGTCAATTGTGGACCGATTTTGAATTTTTTTTTTGTATTCGATAGGGTATGCTTTCGAGGTGGTCCCATTGCCAGCATATCAGAATCTGATGATGAGATCTCAGGGAAATCGAGGGGGACCCTCAATTTTTATAGGCACATTCTATGTTTTTCGTATATTTTCTGAAGTTTCACCGGTATTTGCGTCTGGTAATCATCATTTTATGATGATGAGCTGATGATGTAAGGTACGATTCCTTAACGGTTAGGAGTTGGAGGATAAATCTTTAAATTTCATGTGTACATATGTTACCTTTAGTCGTAATCTTTCAAATTATTTAGGTAAGCTGATGATGGAAGGTGGAAGGTACAACTCCTCAACGGTGAGGAGTTGGAGGATAATTCTTTCAATTTCATACGTATCTAAAGAACTTCAGTCGTATACTTTCAAGTTATTTAGGTGAGCTGATGATAGAAGGTTAAACTCTTCAACAGTTAGGGATTAGAGGATGATTTTAATATTACACGTACGTATAGACTTTAATTTGTATTCTCGATGATAAAATTTGATGAAATAGTTCAACTTACTACTTGCCTACGATTGTTTGCACTAAAAACTAAAAAATAAAAGCTTTTTATATAAAAAAAACCGACTTCCAAAAAACATCCAAGGAAAACTCTCTGCCAAAAAAACACTTAAAAGCGTAAAATAAACTAGTTCTTCATAAATTACCTATACCTAATTCTTAATTCATTTAAATAGTAGTATTATAATGTGTGCTAGGTACCTAAAATCTGTTTGAAGTCGGTGCTAAGCCAAAAAGAATACAAACGAACAATTACAAAAGTCTAAGCGATAGTCACTTGGCACCGACTTCAAACAGATTCTAGCTACCTAGCACACATTATAATACTACTATTTAAATGAATTAAGAATTAGGTATAGGTAATTTATGAAGAACCAGTTAATTTTACGCTTTTAAGTGTTTTTTGGCAGAGAGTTTTCCTTCGATGTTTTTTGGAAGTCGGTTTTTTTTATATAAAAAGTTTTATGCAGTAGAGATAAAATATTACGAAAATATTATTTAAAGATAGCCTTTGTTAAAAATACAATATGTAAGTACAATATGAATCTCCTGGAAATATGCCTCTCATTAGAAAGGAGGTTTTGACATTATTTTTTTTTGAAAGACTACTCCCGCACTAGGAATAAATCTTGTGTCGCGGGAGACTTTACAAACATACATGAATTGGACACAAAGAACACCTAGACTCAGAACAATAATTTGTGGATCACACAAAGTGTTGTCCTACGTGGGATTTGAACCCACGACACTTGGCGAAGTAGGAAAGTAGGAAATTGATGTATCATAATTTTTGTCTTAATTAGACTTTTTTAATAACAAAACACTTATATAAGTCCACAAAAATATTTAATTAGGAACCACTTTAAAGTCAGTTAGCATAATAAAGAATCTAAATTCCGTGACGGTTAGGGATCAAAAGATTTATTTCGTTCAAGAGATAAAACTCTCCAGCGCGAAGAATTAAATAATTTAACACAGAGATATTTCACTTGTTTTTTTAATGAAAGTATTCAGTTTCCTTACTATATAAGGTCTAGTTGCCACAAACAATTAGATTAACATCATAAATTGTAAAGTGTTTCTTAATATATCTTAATATTTGAAAATAACTAAATAAAAACAAATAGCGTATGTGAAACAAAGTGTGATAAAGTTGTGTTTTGTATTATTTAAAGAAAGAGAATATATTAGCAACATTTATTATCAAATCAGGAACCGAAGATCGACTATACGTTCATTCAGGTTCGTCCAAAAGGTATCGGCCGGATAAGTACTAAGAAAATACTAGAAACTTATTATTATCTACAAATTATTGCAACCTAATGGAGTTTCGTAACATTACCATTTACGTATATATTAAACCAAAGTATATATGTATTTATATCATCTGTCTAGTACCCATATTACATTGAGACTAGATGGCGTTCTGTGTCAGATATCCGGAATATTAATTTATTTATGTAATTTGCAATTTACATGTTAATTAATTATGTTACTTAGTAGGCATATCATAAATTTGAACAAAAATCAGATTGATCCGAACATCAATCAACACACATACAATCCTGATAATGTGTAGTGAGCTTAGTGTAGCCAAACATTAAGTAAAACTAATGTAATGAGTTAATCGTAGAGGCGAGCCTGAGTTATGGACCGCTTTATCATGCACAGAGCGGCGGAGCTGACCCCGGCCGTCCCGCGCACTACTGCTGACACGTACACACACACATAACTAATTACATGCTCTTCTACTTAGGCAATTGAGTTCTAAAATGTATCATAGACCTGAATGCGCACATGTAGTAATAAATTTGACCGAGCTATTTTTTTTAGCGTTCCGTACCAGAAATGGAAAAAAAACCGACTTCAAAAGCTAAAAAGTATGAAATAACTTAATTTGTATGGGCTACCTATTCATAGATTTGAAGTCGGTGCCAAGCCAAAATGTAATAGTAGGTACCGCACTCGCCGCAAAGAACGCGAAGATACCCCATGGGGAGCATACCCTTTCGAATACAAAAAGAATTTTTAAAATCGGTCCACAATTGACAATTGGCAATCAGTGTACATACATAAAAAAATACCGATGAAATTGAGAACCTCCTCCTTTTGGAAGTCGGTTAAAAAACGGAACCCTTATAGGATCACGTTGATGTCCGTCTGTCTGTGTGTCAAGACCGTTTTTCTCAGGAACGCGTGGAGGTATTTAGCTGAAATTCATATGAAATACTCAGGTCTACTGTCCCTTAAGGGAGGTATTCTGTAGGTTTTCATTCCCTTGCGAGTATCTAAAATTTGCAGCATAAACAGCTGTATTTGTTGATTGCGTTGGCTTAAAAGTTTGATTTTTCACAGCTCCAAGGGGCAGTAGACCTGAGTATTTCCTATGAATTTCAGCTTGATACCTTCACGCGTTCCTGAGAAATAGGGTCTTGAGAGACAGACAGACGGACAACACCTTTTTTTTGAGGTACGGAACCCTAAAAAAAAAATGGAAGACTTGTATTGTAATAAACACAAATAGAACCACGATAAGGAAATTATTCTTACTCTACTCATTCTAGGTGTAAAATATGTAACTAACTTCAAAGTCTTCACTACTGTCTGGTCATATAAGAATTTCAAAATCGGTTTGAAGAAAGTTATTACATTAAACCACGCTTACACATCTCTTGTTACAGAAACTATTCAAAACTGAAACCTATAAGTCAATCGAATAAAAAAATATTAGATGACAATGGAGATAGGAAGGTATAAGGAAAGCGACCCCGCGCCCGCCGCGACCCGTCATACGATGTCGAGAATATTCAATATCACAGTCATTGCTCCGCACAATGCCGTCGCAGATAGAAAATAATAATTGAAACCGGCTCTCCTTGGTATCGTCTGTGGAGAGCCACTCGTGTCGATGTGTTGTTCGGTTGCGACCGAACTGAATAAATTGCTCGAGTTTTCTGTGCAGTGGGTGCATGCACGCGATTCAACATCACAATACTACTGAGCAGTTTTTTGTGTTTTTTGGAAATTGGAAATGCACAACTAACCCCTTTCGTAATTTATCTCTGTTCAATTACAATTTATTTCGATATAATACTGTTACAAATTACTAAACAATTCTAATACTTACGGATACTTTTACATTCAAATTTTGTTTTCAGTTTAAACATACTGTTAGGTGTATCCCAATTCTAGCGATAAATGATGCAGTGCGGACCTATAAAAATACGGTTACACTCTCACTTATTGTTGTAGAAGCGGTCGGTAAGGTGTTTTAATAGGATCGCAAGGCATACATCAACTCTTGTCGTTTAATGTTATATCGTTGTAAACCTATTGCGTTATCGTTGTAATGTCGATCTGTATGTATTTCGTGAATTGCTTGTAATCATGAATTATAAGATTCGTTTGGTGTGAACTGTTTAGTGATTTAATTATAAATGAGAACTGAGGTTAGGCTACCTCCAATTTGTTCTTTTATTTAATTCTCACTCCTAGTTTATAGCAATACATTATCATTTGAAATAGCTATACAATCAAAGAAAACTCAATTTTATTTAGTTATTTCATTTAAAAGACTTACAAGATAAAGAGTCGGTTATTATGTTTCGACTTAAAAATTGAATAGTAGTGAGTATCCTACAGGTATCGACAACTTGTACGATACTGACGAAAAGTAGCGTAGTTTATAGCTTAGTTAGTGCGTAACGCGTGTGATGACTTGAAACTACGCTACTTTTTTGCTTCAACAAGAAACGAGGCGGTGCGTTATCTACCTTTTTTTATTTGATCTGAGAAGTTGATATGGAGAACAACGAAATCTAGAATAAAGTTTCAAGAAAAGGAAATTCAAAGTGTCAAGTACTCATGTTACAATCTTCTTCAATCTTCGCAGACGTGCGTACAATGCATGCCAAATCTTAGGGTGAGACGGTGAAACTATCGCGCTGAAAGTGAAAAGTTCATTTTATTAAAGATATTTATAAATATACGGGTCCAATATGTTATGTTCAGAATATATTGCAAGCGTTACCGATTTTTTCTATGAATATATGTGAAGATTTTGAAATTCTAATCTTTTAGTTCAATACTACGTGAATAAGCTGACCTTTGTGCGGATTAAAAGACCCTTTACACAAATTAATCAAGTCCAGCTGAAAAATGAGAAGCATTTGAAACTCAGTCCGGAAGCCGTCCGGCGACCACCAATCGTCACCGGTTCCTGCGTCACCAAATTATTTATTACTAAGTCTCGTGTAACCGGTGTAACACAATACTGTTTAAATAGTCAAACTAATTTTCAAAGTGAAATTTAAAACACTGACTAAATTTGAGCTATTCAAACGCTGCCATTTTGCCAATGACGTCATTGTCGTTTTGTGTTTGTTTACTATTCAGTGTTTCAGTTACTTTATACTTATTTATAGTTTTAATTGTTATAAAAATCATGGAAGTTAATTTTTCTCATAAACACTACTAACACAGCATGAGTTTCGACGCCGAAAATTTCGATAAAGTGACCTGCGACGTCACCTTTCGTTTCGACCAATAATGACGCGTTTTGTAAGTTTGAATTTCTCTTTCTTAATTTTCACTTTTTATTTAATATTTCCTTTGGGCTATATCGATGATTAGCCCGAAGCCCAAAGGATTAGCATATTTGCCGTAGAACCGATAACCGTTGGAGTAAGCGGGTTCTTGAGTAGAGGACGACCACAGGCCAGGTGGAGTGATGATTTGCGCAAGACGGCTGGCAGGAGCTGGATGCGAGTAGCCGAGGATCGAACTAAGTGGCCTGCAATTGGAGAGGCCTATGTCCAGCAGTGGACTGTGGTAGGCTGAAGATGATTTAATATTTTCTGGGTTTAAATAATCACTGATTAAAAATAATATATTTTAAGTAAATTGTAAATACAATAAAGAATCTACAAAATCTACAATATTTCCCATAAGCCTATTCTATAAGCTTGTAGATAAAGTTGTTCCAACTACGTCACTGAGGTAGATCCTGCTACATCAGGATAAAACTATTGCAACGTAAACATTCAACTTTCGAAATAGCGATATGACATAGCCCGCGGCTGGATTTGAGCGCATATTTTCTCCTAAATACTTTGCCTTCCAAGTTCGAGCTACAAACACATAACTCGTCGTACATAGAACTGGAACAACTGCAGTTAGCTCGGACTGCGAGCAAAGGGTAGACGAACTTCGAATAGTTTTTGAGGTTTGCACTGGAAAAGCGCAGTTCTGTATTGGATAGCCGATAGTACGTTTATTTAAATTGAATTCACTTTTGGATCACTTTGAACATTATCTTAGATTAGCTTTCGCCCGTGGATTTGCTCGGACACCATTTTAAAGATTTAAAATACATATACAATTTCTTTCTTTGTACATCTAATAGTAACTGGGTATTTCTCAAGTAACTCATTATTCAGTTCACTTCGGTGGCTGTTTTTTTTTTTCTAATTTTCAATATATTAGTAAGAAATTCAAATACTATATTTTAGTTGGAAAATATCTGTACTGGAGGCACTCTTATTGGATGAACGGTTACGAAGAAGTTTTTTTTTTTTTAAATGTCGTCCACCGTAATCAACTTTATTTTCACCGAAATCAAAAATGTTAATTATGTTTTCAAATTATTCATTCAAATGTATTTTATTATAAATTCAGGTAAGCAAAACTAATACCGTTAAGGGACTTCTGATATATATTACAATAAAACAATTATTTGATTAATTACACGTTGTTTATTACGTTACATAAACTTACTACAATCAACTTTGGCATGAAGCTTAAAAAAGTTAAGTGTATAGTTCCTACTTCTTCATTTCTTAAATCAAAAAGGTGGGGTCTTTACATTTCTTTGTAATTTTTTTTTTTTTTTTTTTATGTTTGGCCCGCCAAAATGACTCTACTCTGCCTGATGGAAAGCATAAGCAGAATCCACGAGTGGTGGCCACCATACTCATTGCGAATGCAACAATGCAGCATGGTGACCCACACTATGGCGGCCTAGTGATGCTTGTGCATCTTTTAGTCTAGTCAACAAGTATGGAACTTGTTGACTAGACTAATTGGGCCTCCGGTCTCGCACTCACCAACGAAACACGACAGCACGAATGCTGTCATTTTACGTTGATTTTCTGTGCGTGTGTAATTCATGCAAGATGTATGAATATCACAAATATTCATGCGGTATTTAAGTCTACGTATAATAACTTTGCTATGTGGCTTTTTATTAGTCTCTAGAGCCGGTCACCTCATGGATGAAAGGCAATAACGATGGGACGAATCATCTAAGGGGCGCTACCTTTGCCAGTTCTTTCCATCTATTCGCGAACGGTTATCGCTCAATTTCTCACAGGCCAAGGTAACTTTAAGAGAAAACTACTCTTTTAAATTAGTCGAATAACCTTTGTTACACATTGTGGCAACGCTCAACAACTGGTTCTAGCAGTTAACAGTCAGCTCATCATGTCCTCTGGGAATGTAATTTTTGGTACAATGAACGTAACATAATGCTATTCAAGCTTACAATTAATATCTGGGGCGGTATACTATGTCGATCTTGTGTTAACTTCGATGAATTTCCGTGCGTTTAGGCTATTCTACCATACATACGATGGTAATCGAATAAAGCTCACTTAGGACCCATAATTTTCTTATCTGTGGTACTTCCCGGTTTGAAAAAGGTGTCTGCCTATTTTGACTTCATTTTTCTACCTGTTTACTAAATAGGGAACTGGACTTTTTTATTCCCAACTCCTCCGGTTTTCTTCTGATTAGTTTCCTTGCGGGTTCCAAGTCAGCTTATTTTCCCTGGGACTTGCCGAGTGTCATAACTCGGTGTGTTGATCCTGGTGTACAGGAGTTACAGTGGTAGGTTTGAGGGCGGGATTGGTCCCATTAGCCTTTAGAGTCAAAAGCAACTCCCTATCAGTCATAAGAGCTAGCAACTCCAGTCTGCGCGTTTGAAGCAAAACTGGCATCACTAGATGGACACAATGGTACTGACAATTCCCGATAAGTCTTAATACGTTGTGTTAAAGAAGATGAAATGATTGGCTGACTCTATAGTAATAAATCACTGAAGGAACTTGATTGAGTGCTAAGCCGAGTCCTTACTATCGGTGGCATTAGTTGGCGTTGTTATAAAAGTTTCAGTTGCGATTGTGAAGTTATCAAAGGATTATCATTTGTATCGACTACTTCTGGTATGACTATTAAATCTTCTTCAAGGCATTTCAACTCTCTGAGCCTTTTTTCGGATTATTTTTGTCCGTAGATATTCTACTCCTCTCTATATGTATGCGTTGTTAACGACGAATTAATTCACTTACAGGCTTTCCTTCATTCTTCCTTTCATAATAACGCTTCCTGTCTTTTTCCTTGTGTATTGCGTAAAGTTTTGGATGACTCTTGATTCGGGCTTTCCGACGTCTTAGCCAATCTTTTCTTAGCCAAGTGACCTTGCTTAAAATCTAACATAATGAAAATGCTAGAAGAAGATAAATATTTTATGATTTACGACCTTAAAAAGTTAGTAGAAGGTGGACACAATTAGTGGAAGGTGGACACATTGCCACGGAAAACACCGAATTCAATACCACTGAAATCATAATATTAAGGTATTTTGTAAATAACGTTAAAAATAATTTAAAATGCTAATTTTAACATTTTCTACTAAAATCTATTACATGTAATATATACTATTTTTATATTTTAATTAAGATAGTTTAAAGTATCAAAGGTAGTAGAGCCACGCTGATTTCAGCACGAACGGGCCGGCTCGACCGGGGCGGTACTACCCTCGCACAGAAAATCTACGTAAAATGACAGCAGCAGTGCTGTCGTGTTTCGTTGGTGAGTGCGAGACCGGAGGCCCAATTAGTCTAGTCAACAAGTTCCATACTTGTTGACTAGACTAAAAGATGCAGTAGCATCACTAGGCCGCCATAGTGTGGGTCACCATGCTGCATTGTAGCATTCGCAATGAGTATGGTGGCCACCACTCGTGGATTGTGCTTATGCTTTCCATCAGGCAGAGTAGAGTCATTTTGGCGGGCCAAACATAAAAAAAAAAAAAAAAAAAGTATAAATGAAAAAAAGGGGTTCACCGAAATCAAATTTTTTGTATACCAAGCCAGCGAAAACAGTTACTTACCTCTATAAAAAGGTGACCATAAGACGTACAGCCATGGTTTATTCGTTGCTGTCGTGACACCACTGATGCTTCGGCTAACGCCAATAACTATCCTCACAGACAGTTTAGTTTAAAAAATATGAGCAGATCGGTGCGCGCCACTGATATCAACTCAAAACGTCGGACGTGTAAACAATCTGTTGTATCTTCTCTATTGTGGCATATCATTATTTACTAAAAATATAAAATGAACAAATAACTATTTGGTCATTTGTGAACACATGCAAAATAGCGTAATTTGTTAGAGGAAAAAAATAAAAAAATAATTTCCGCTGCAACGTAGGGTTCGGACGCGCCACCGAGGTCAATATTTTAGTAATTTTTATTTTTTATTACTTACTTCTACTCAATTTAAAAAAGGACATCCCCCCCCCCCATTATTTTCTAATTTTCTATTACATGTAAAAAAATTGAAATAGTAAGTAATCAATTTAAAGAGATTTCGATCTGGACACGTTTTTTCAAGCGTTCGGAGAATGACTCAACTACATTGGTAAAACTGTAAAATAACTTAGTTTTGAGTGAACATTTGAACCTACTTAATTTTAAAGTTCCATCTAACAAGACCAATTTATAAACCTTAAGACCACGAGCTACGACTGGTTCGAAATAACTGGTTTACAAAACTTCACTTTTTGAAGGTGTCAGGTAGAAACCACCCACATTTTTTCAAGCCCCATTTACCAAGAAATAAAATCTCGGTCCAAAAGATCTCATTAACTGAAGTTTGAAACAGACTACTCTTAGCAAGCTTCTAACAAATTATATAATTATGTACACATCTTAACAATCTAGTGATGTAGTTCAACGCCGAGATTACTAAGTACCTACTGTTCGCCAAGTACTTGTATATTCTAGACGATGGATGTTCAGCCCTTCCACTGATTGTTGAACTTAAATTGAGTTTGTTTCTCTCTTAATTAGTATCACATTAACAGCTCCTTTTGAATAACTTGTTGAAATTAGTTAAAAGCTTAAAAGCGTGGGATATACAGACGCCAACGCTTTCCCTAGAAACAGTATAATATCATCTATTGGGTTTACGAAAAAACTGTGGTGAGTATTGTTGTCGGCTGTAATCTTCAATATCAGAGAAACATGAATACACTCTCTTGCGTGATATACTCAATTATGAAAATACACAACCACTTTATATTCCATAAACTGTGAGAAGCTATGTGTTTATGGTGTTTAATCCTCTCGAGTGCGGCGCAAAAACAAGGTTAATAAAACTAAAGTTTTAAAATTTGCATCCGATCGCCTTATCTCTGCGCTCCGACATAATGAAACAGTTTAATTATCCTCCTTCGGCCACTCTTCCCCCTGGCGTCCCCCCACCCTGAGTCTGGTCTCCCGCGGGCGTGAGGGGTGGGCGCGGGGTGAGGAGCAAGCGGGCGCGCTGACCCGGAAACGATGCGGCTCCGGCCGGATATTAATTTCTCCACTCGAACGCACCCCGCGCAGGTGACGAACACCGGAACGCTTTTCAGCTAATTTTCATCTATACGCGCTTTGTTAGTGCCTCTAATGCGTCGCCTTTGTTCTTGAACACGTACTACGAGATGTGCCACTTATATGGCGCGTGTTATAAGGCTGTTGTGTTATCAACATTCATGGCAGAAATTAATATTATGTGCAAATATGGAACATCCTTCGAAAGCTTTGTTTGTCATCACAAAGCATGCCCGTGGCCACTGTTGCTTAACCACGATTATATAAACCATTTCATAATAAAAAAAATGTACATATGTATTTATATAAGTTATCTAGTACCCATAGTACAAGCTCTGCTTAGTTTGGGACTAGATGGCGTTGTGTGTTAGATTTCCAAAAATATTAATTTATTTTATTTATAATTATATTCTGCACTTTATAGTATTTTTTTTATAATTATAGTACAATATATTATTGGATTACGGTGATTAATTTTTCACGGAGATATAATAATTTAGGAAGCGTGTAAGCGATTACTAGATCCAAGAGCAGTTCGGCCGGCAGGCTTACGTCCCAACGTCATTAGCAGGTGCGCTGCACGCGGGGAACACGTTTGGAATTAAAACTAAACGAGAGCAGCTCTGACTTATATAACATCGTGTTATTGCCGAACGAACTGGTCCAATCCAAGCGCATTTAATTAATGCTTTTCAGTTGAATTTTGTACAAAGAGACGTACTACTATTGTGTGATGTAGTACACTCTTGTATTTTATGAATATTAAGTGGAATTATCGCACTCATAACTGACGAGCTCTTGATGGAAATGAGTCACATTTGTGTGATGAATACCAAAATGTAAATAATAGACATTTATAACATTTTGGTTATATGCGAATTCCAGTCAAATGTAACTGATTATAAAAACAAGTGAATGTAGTAGTGCATATTTGCATTTGTATTGTGCATCGCTGAGAGAAGGAGAATTTGCAGAAAAAAATATGTGTCTTATATCATCGTTAGGTTGGCAATCTTAGACCACTCACGTAACAAATAACCGTCGCTAATAAATATCTACGCAGAATTAGGTTTCACAATAATAACCTTTGCTCGTAAAACTATGATTTAATAAGTTTTTTTATAATAGGTCTTTACCTATGAAATTGCCGTTTTGTATGCAATAAGTGAAAGTACTTATTTTTTCAAACTTTTTTATTTCTCTTATTCGAAGTAATCACCCATGCAATCGACGCATCTTTGCCAACGCATTGGCAGTTTATTGATGCCCTTCTTGTAAAAATCAGCTGGACGGGAGGCAACAAACTTTTCAAAGGCATTTTGTATTGCCTCTCGGGAATTGAAATTTTTACCCACTAAAAAGTTGTCTAAATTTTGGAAAAAGTAATAGTCGGTAGGTGCAAGGTCTGGTAAGTATGGCAGATGAGGAAGAGCTTCCAACTCCAGCAGCTGCTCACGACAACGCGCCACCCCATACTGCGAAACAGACAGTCTCCAAGCTGCAAGAGCTGAGGTTGGAAGCTCTCCCTCATCCGCCATACTCACCAGACCTTGCACCTACCGACTATTACTTTTTCCAAAATTTAGACAACTTTTTAGTGGGTAAAAAATTCAATTCCCGAGAGGCAGTACAAAATGCCTTTGAAGAGTTTGTTGCCTCCCGTATAGCTGATTTTTACAAGAAGGGCATCAATAAACTGCCAATGCGTTGGCAAAGATGCGTCGATTGCATGGATGACTGCTTCGAAAACCAGATATAAACAAGTTTGAAAAAATAAGTACTTTCACTTATTGCATACAAAACGGCAATTTTATAGGTAAAGACCTATTATATGAGTCTGTCAAAGTGGCTCTACTCTGACTGATGGAAAGTATGAGCAGAATCCAAGAGTACTAGTCACCATACTCAATGCGAATGTAGGCAATGTAACAATGCACCATGGTGACGCACACTATGGCAGTATTTTCTATGAGAATATTAACTGAATAATTGTTAATACGAATTAAATCTACATTTTGTGCAATTAAAGAAGGCGGTGGTGAAGGAATTACTCATTACAAATAATATTCATGCGCGGCCATTCAACTGATCTCGTCATCGCTTCCACCTTGTTACCGTTGTACTTTCAGAACGTAACTTAATAGGACAGACACGGCGGCTACCGCCCTCATTCCTAATCTTACATTATTAAATTTGTATCCGTCAAGCAATGAAAAGCAGAGTTAATTATAATATTAAGATTATGGTAATTGACACGAGAATGATTTAATAATCTCTTTGGAAAATACTATGAGACACAAATTCAAACGAAGTATTAATGAACAAAAATTTCTTATGAATTAAAAAAAAAAGTGGCCAAGTGCGAGTCGGACTCGCCCATGAAGAGTTCCGCAGCAGCAAGTAACATAATATAATTTTTGTTTTATTTTTATATTTGTGTTGATTGAATGAAAGGTAAATTGCAGTTTACGATTTATGACGTATTAAAAAAACTATTTATCATTCTCTTATTTTAGAAGTTAAAGGGATGGGGGGGGACACTCATTTTACCACTTTGGAAGTGTCTCTCGCGCAAGCTATTCAGTTTAGAAACAAATGATATTAGAAACCTCAATATCATTTTCGAAGACCTATCCATAGATCCCCACACGTATGGGTTTGATGAAAAAATTTTTTTTGAGTTTCAGTTCTAAGTATGGGGACCCCCAAAATTTTTTTTTTGTGTAAAAGTCTTAAAGCGGTTCACAGAATACATCTACTTACCAAGTTTCAACATTATAGGTCTAATAGTTTCGGAAAAAAGTGGCTGTGACATACGGACGGACAGACAGACGGACAGACAGACAGACATGACGAATCTATAAGGGTTCCGTTTTTTGCCTTTGGCACGGAACCCTAAAAAGTCTCTATAAAAACCTTATCAATTACCTAAACAAAAACCAGGTACTCTCTAACAATCAGTCAACAAATACGGTTATAACAAAAATTTATAAAAACATGAAGGTCATTTTTCAGGGTACTTTTCTCGACCTGCCAAAGGCTTTTAACACTGTCTCTGTTACAGAACTCCTACAGAAGTTGAAGGATATTGAAGTAGGAGGATTGGCCCTAGATTTGTTCAAGAGCTATCTCAGCAACCGCGCACAGAGTGTTATCATAAACGACGTTTTCCCTGCTTAAGTAAACGAGCTCAAACTCTGCTTAATTAATATTTAAATTTTGAGGGTGGTTGTCTACATAATATCGTAACACCTGGGATGAGGTTCTAAAAACTGCTTAATCTCAACTTGCTGGTTAGAGCAAAATCTTCTTAATCTCAACTTCGATAAAACCATGTGCGTTCGTTCTCTCTTGGAACAGCAACTCAACCCCCAGAATCTTATTCTGTCCGCGGTCATTCCTGAGAGAACATTGTCAATTCTAACTGTAATTAATTAGAGTATCATATAATTACCCGCACAAATAGTATTCAATAAATGTGCATTATAATTGATAGCAGATTAACATGGAATGTTCAAGTTGATAGTATAATAACTCGTAGCGGAAAACGTATGTACCTTTTTAAGAAGTTGAGATTAATATCGAATCTAAATACCATCAGGAATGTCTATTGTGCGCTAGCTCAGTCAATCGTAACTTGCTGCATTGCAGCATGGGTCGGAAACTCTAAAACCTACTTGTTGGGATTGAAAAGAACGCAGAGAAGTGTCTTAAAAGTGATGGTTAATAAGCCTATAAGATTTCCCCATCAGAACTTTAAACACAATGTAAAGTAACAAAAAAATACTAAGCCAGTTACATGACATTTTATATTCTTCTATGGTGATTTATGAGCGCTTTTCCAGCATGCTCAGACACTTGGTACCCTTAGATAACTATTTTTGTACTAAAAGCACTTTCACTTCTTGTAACGCGAATTTTTCTTGTAAAGGTCAAAAACTTGCTGTAGTACACATCACACAACGAACATTTTTTCTACATAATCTCACTTAGTGAACGTACAGAGCGGGTAAAAATAGAAAATTTGTCCAAAGGATTCTAAATTTTATGACACTTTAATTAATAGTTCTTTGTTATACAAGAGTGCAAAGTTGCTTTTTAACCGCGTGCTCAATTTTGATGACCGAGCAAGCGAAGGATTCTAAAAAAAATAGAATCCTGAGCGTCAGCGAGGGAATCAAAAGAGCACGAGGTGAAAAATATTTGCACTCGAGTGCAACACGTAACTTTTCATTCCACCTCAGCGAGGAAACAAATAAATGCAAAAAAAACATTAACATTAACAATCACAAGATACTTTTATTTCAGTTTAGGTATTAATATTTATTAGGTACTACATTATGATAGGTAAGTATTACAGATTAATTTTTAAATTATTTCAAAAATACTTAGGTACTCGCTCAACCCCGCGGTGTTATCCGCGGTTTTTGTCGTACCGCGAGTAACACCGCGGGACAAAGCTAGTCTAAAAAAGTAGCCTAAGTTACTCCTTAGAATATCAGCTATCTGCCAGTGAAAGTCACGTCAAAATCAGTTCAGCCGTTCCAGAAATTACCCGGAACAAACAGACAGACAGACCGACTGACAGACAGACAATGTAACAGAAATTATAAAAATATATTTTAGTATATGTACCGTGTATACATACATATGCATTTAGTAAAAAGCGGTTTTTTTAATATTACAAACAGACATTTCAATTTTATTTATTTGTATGGATGTATAAATGAATTAAGAAAAATTTGCGAAGAAGAAAATGGTGCGGGCAGAGCAAATTAAAAAAAAAAACTACAAAAAGAAGGTTCCGAGTCTGAGTTTTTAACAAATTAAAAAATATTGTATGATTATTTCGGCACATGGAGGTAGAAGGAAATAGGTACTTATAATGATGTTTTAAATTCACAAACTTAGTGCACTCGAGCGATGTTCTAAATTCAATTTACTTTATTCCTCTAGAGGATAAAAACGGCTTTTGCACTCAGATATCGAACGGCAAAAATACTCTTTACGAGCTGGTGGGGTAAAAATGTATTTTGCTGTAAGAGTTCATAGTTTAATTGCGTCTGTAGTCTTTTGAGTGAGAGGTGAATCAAAATTCTATTCTTTTCAAAAACTTTTTTAACACTACATAAACAAAATAAGAAATTATGTACGTCAAAAACTAGTTTTTTAACTTAGACCTTTCATGAAAAAATGATTATACTCGTATTATGTTTTATTCAAATTACGAACTTTTAAACTCAATAAATTGAAGAGAGTACTTTCTGTTGTTGCAAACAGAAGTTTTAAATTTGTTAATACCTTACACTTTTATTTAAAAGTAAAAATTAAAAAATACAATGCTCCGTCTCAATGCGTTGGACAAAGAGATGAACGCAAATATATTAAAACTAGCTGTGCCTGCAACTTTGTCCGTGTATAATTGTGACTTTGGGTAACACTATATAACCTTTCATCCCCCTCTTTTAACCCCTTAAAACCCTTTTTTCGCATTAAAAAGTAGCCTATGTCCTTTCTCAGATCTAGACTATCTGTGTACCGAATTTCATTTAAATCGGTCCCGTAGTTTTGGCGTGAAAGCGCGACAGATTTACTTTCACATTTATAATAATATGAGGTTGAGGTATGAGGATGAGGTATTCTTCTAATATAAACAATACTCTCATCACACTGTATATAGTATTACTATGTCATTTCTACAAAATGAAATTATCAAGGATTTCTTGTTACACAATAACGTTGTCGAAACTAGAACATCCATATATACACGTAGCCAATCTCTTATTCAGGAGCGTTAACATAGACAAGAAAACAATCCGGACAGCTCAATCGAGATAAGCTCCACGTAATAAATAAGAGTGGTGAACATCGGGATATATACGTATTAGGTGGCGGTCAGCATCTTGCGAATAATACTTATTAAATGTGGGTCGAGCCGGTTTTGGGGAGCTTAGCCGAGATATGATGTCGACCGCTTTGACGTAGACCTATATACCGTAGAACTATATCCGTATACAGTTATTGTTTTTGTAGATATTGCCAGTAGAAAAGATTAGTATAATCTATCATTATTTCTAATTATGTCATCGTTGACACAGCTATTATTTCATTTTTTTTTTGCAATAAAATAGTTATTTTTATCCCTCCATCTCGGAAAGAGTATTTTTTCCCTTCGATATCTGAGTGCAAAAGCCGTTTTTATCCGCTAGAGGATAAAGTAAATTGAATTTAGAACATCGTTATGTGTACGTTTGGTAATTCAAAACATCATTAATCCTATTTACTTTTACCTCCATGGTGCCGAATCATGTTTTTTTTTTTTTTTTATATTTTAGCTGCCAAAATGACTCTGCCCTGCCTGATGGAAAGCACAAGCAGAATCCAAGAGTGGTGGTCACCATCCTCAATGTGAACAAGGACAGTGCAGCATGGCGACCAGCACTATGGCGGCCTAGTGAGATGCTTTTTCACGCCCCGCTTAAAGGACCCGGGATCATAGTTGGACGGAAACACGTGCGCTGGTAGTGAGTTCCAGGTTTTAACCGATCGGCACAGGAAAGAAGAACCGAATCGATGAGTGCGAGAGCGTATGTCTTCCACTCTGAGACGGTGACTTTTGAGGCTGGCACGTGTTGTCCTGTAGAGGAAGGGAGAACGCGGGACTAGTTGGAAGAGCTCTTCAGAACACTCCCCATGATAAAGACGATAGAGGACTGCCATGGAGGCGATATCTCTACGCATCAGCAGAGGCTCAAGGGACTCGGTGGCTTCAGGACTGCCGACAATTCGGATTGCTCGCCGCTGCAACCGGTCGAGAGCGTCGAACAGATACTGAGCGGCACCATCGCAAAGGTGAGAACAGTACTCCACGCACGAGCGAACCTGGGTCTTATAAAGAAGACACAGGTGCTCCGGCGAGAAGAACCGTCTCACCTTGTTTAGAACACCTAACTTCCGCGAGGCCGCCTTAGTGTCGCCCTCAACATACTTGCGCGGGTTTAGGTCGCGGCAGATGCCCATGCCCAGGATATCGAGTCTTCCTTGTAGTGGTAGTTGAGTATTCTGAAAAGTCGGACGGGGAAGGAATGGAGATTTTTTGGCAGAAAGCGCGCACACCTGTGTTTTCTTAGCGTTGAACTCGACCAGGTTCTCAGAGCCCCATTGAGAAATGCGGCACAGAATATGGTCGAGTTCAGCGACAAGCTCCTGTCGTTTTTCCTCAATATCTGCTGACTTTGCTGCAGGACGTCCGAAGTATCTCCCATGAACTGTGATGTCGTCTGCATAGCAATGAATGTTGCCAAGGGCTAACATGTCATTGATATGCAGAAGAAACAGCGTGGGGGACAGGACGGAACCCTGTGGCACTCCGGCGTTAATCGACTGAAAGTCGGAGGCCACACCGTCGCAAAGGACTCTGATGCGGCGCTGGTGCAGGAATGCGGCAACCCAGTTGCAAAGTTTGGGGGGCAAGCCGAAGGCCGAAGTTTGGAGAGAAGCGAACGGTGCCAAACCCTATCAAAGGCCTTGGCCATGTCGAGGCTGATGACCAAAGATTCTCCGTGCCTGTCAATAGCCTCACACCAAAGGTGTGTGACGTACGCTAGAAGATCACCCGTGGATCGTTTCGGTCTAAAACCATATTGACGATCATTAAGTAGGGAGTGATCCTCCAGGTAGTGGATCAATTGTCTATTGATGATCCGCTCAAACACTTTGCAGATAATGGGGGTGACAGTTATCGGGCGGTAGTTGGCTGGGTTGGAGCGGTCACCTTTTTTGGGGATGGGTTGAACATTCGCCTCTCTCCAGGCATCCGGAACAGTTCCCGAGGAATATGACAGGCGATACAGGCGCGTCAATACCGGAGACAACTCTGGTGCGCAGTTCTTAAGAACCACCGCTGGGATACCGTCGGGTCCACTAGCTTTCCGGACGTCGAGTGACCGAAGCTCCGCTCGGATATCACTCAGCCGGATGCGAATATCCCGCATTGTAGCGTCGCAGGCCGGAATGGTAGGCGGGTGCATGCCACGGTCATCGATTCGGGAGTTAGCCGCAAAGAGATCTACAAGCAGTTTCGCTTTCTCCTGCGGCTGGTGGGCAAGTGATCCGTCAGAATATTTCAGCGGTGGTAGCGAGGCCTGGCAGAAGTTGGACTGCACGGCTTTAGCCAATCGCCAGAACTTTCGGCTACCCGTAGGGTATGCAACGAGTTCTTGGCCAAGTCGTGCAATGCGCTGGGCATCCACTGTTAGGTAAGCCTTCTTGCATTCCCTAGTGGCTTTGTTGAACGCTGCTTTTAATCGATCCACGTCGGGGTGGCCGTGAGCGCGGGCCCTGGTCCATGCGCGGTAGGCCGATTGCTATGGTACAGAATCCTGAGCGTTAACGAGGGAATCAAAAGAGCACGAGGTGAAAAATCTTTGCACTCGAGTGCAACACGTAACTTTTCATCCCACCTCAGCAAAGAAATGACTAAATGCTAAATTCAAAAAGAAAATGGCGCGGGCAAAGTAAATTAAAAAAAAAGTACACCAAGAAGATTCCGAGTCTGAGTTTTTAACAAATTAAATAAGATTTTATGATAAATTCAGCACTATGGAGGTAAAAGTAAATAGGTTGTTCTAAATTCAATTTACTTTATCCTCTAGCGGATAAAAACGGCTTTTGCACTCAGATATCGTTTGTCAAAAATACTCTTTCCGAGATGGGGGGGGTGAAAATATAATTTCCTTCATATTGCTAATAAAACAAAAGATAGTAAATAGGAGTGCAGATTAAGGTCTTTGTAGAGTAGCTTCTTACTTTCAAAACGTTTAACTACTAAATTATATTAAATGCTATGAAATATATTTAGCTTTAATTCCGCGAGACAAATATCCAGGTCTGAAAGCAGGGCACAAATCCCACCGTCACGCATACTCACATGCACATATGGGTATCATGCATATGCACACATACAAAACAAGTGAGAAATAATTAGCATGCCATGCAACCAAACCTATACTCGACACGTGTTTCGCCCCTCCACGGAGCATTCTCAGGAGATGCTTCCGTAACTAAATTTATTAAAAATTACATTATCTAAGGGATCCAAGATAATTTGTCTTGCCTAAACCTCGCCTAGTGTCGTCGTTCTTGTGTAATTGAATTGAATAGGAATCAGTTAAACTTTGCAAGTTAATTTCAATGTCATTTAATTTAATGCTTAAGTGTGTGCATGCCCTTACGGTGTCAACATTTTCATTGCTCTATAGAATACCAAATGGAGGAACATCGCAGGATTAGACAATCAAGACGCTTCGCTCTAACTGCGCACTTGGCCAGAATCTCAATTAGACTGATAAACTATATCTGCCCTCCTATATACCGACCTGTATATTTAGCTAGATATTATTACAAAAGAGACACTGACATGTAGGTACTGGGTTCAATACCATAGATTCAAAGAGATAAAATTACAAGAGGGATTTGAATATGACTCTTGTTGTACACCAGGTTATTTGATACTTGTGCGGTAGTACTTTGTAGACGTATCCCATGTAATATACCTTTTCAACGACCTATTAAACGCCAAGATGTTTACTAGTCTTTAATCTCAGATATTGTTCCTTCAAAGCTTTGGTAGGATTAACAAAAAAAATCACGTTACTTTCAAGGTATTGTATATCAAAAAAACATACCTAATTAAAGTTTAGCAAAAATTGTTAAAGTTATAAGAATCGAAAATGAGTAAAGTAAGTGTCTACATTTGCTTAATGTAATGTAGCGATGCTAAATTTGCGTAATGTAGAGATGCATAAGAGACTGGTGAAGAAATATTACCTGGGAGACTTCAACGACCTGTAACCGACCTTGTTCCTAATTGGGTCACAAAATTCCACTTGAGTTAATATGGATTATCTATTAAATTGATATTATGGTTATTTATTAATATTTCTATTTATTCATCCACACTTGGTGGTACTATTAATCTGTATAAGATGTACATATACTTTTTTTTTTTTTTTTTTTCTTACTATCAACTTTTAATACACCAGGCGCTGCCCTTAACTTTCCACGTCTTTCTTTACATCCCATGGTTGCCTGTAAGAGATTGCCTTAAGGCGATAAGGCCGCCAATTGTACGTCCTAGTTTAGTGTTACCTATGTAATTAATCTGGTGTACAATAAAGTGATTATTATTATTATTATTATTATTACATTCCATGAAACTAGGCGAAGTCAACTGAGAACGTGTTGAGTTACATTTCACTTTATAAATATTAATTTTACCACTTAGTCATTTAATTCAGCTGTTACCTCAAAAGATAGGGCGAGCTGATCATGGTAAACGTATAGCATATGTGTGAAACAAAAAAGCGGCCAAGTGCGAGTCAGACTGGCCCATGAAGGGTTTCGAAGCAGCAAGTAACATAATATAAAAGTTCTTGTAGTTCTTTGTAACTTTGATCGATGTTTTAATAATAGTGTATTTTATTTGCGGTTTACCATTTATTAAAAAAAATCTACTTACTAGATCTCGTTTAAACCAATTTTCGGTGGAAGTTTGTATGGTAATGTACATCATATTTTTTTTTTAGTTTTGTCATTCTCTTATTTTAGAAGTTACAGGGGAGGGGGACACACATTTTACCACTTTGGAAGTGTCTCTCGCGCAAACTATTCAGTTTATAAAAAAATGATTTTAGAAACCACAATATCATTTTAAAAGACCTATCCATAGATATGACCCACACGTGTGGGTTTGATGAAGAATTTTTTTTGAGTTTCAGTTCTAAGTATATATATAAATTTATAGTTTTTTTTATTTTTGTGTGAAAATCTTAATGCGGTTCACAGAATACATCTACTTACCAAGTTTCAACAGTATAGTTCTTATAGTTTCGGAATAAAGTGGCTGTGACATACGGACAGATATGACAAATCCATAAGGGTTCCGTTTTTTGCCTTTGGCACGGAACCCTAAAAAGCGTACGTCAGAGCCATCCAACGAAAAGCACCGAACTATAGACTAAGTGCTAATCCTGTGCCACGATATGAATACTTCTCACGCTGGTTTACTAGCCACGATCACCTCACACGGGGAGGGAACATCGCTATCTTTTGATTTTTTATTTTATTTTTAACTGCATGAATTATTTTATTTTGCACATAGTTTGATCATATTATCCTAAAATATTCAACATTGTTTATTTTTCACAGCTCCAAGGGGCAGTAGACCTGAGTATTTCCTATGAATTTCAGCTTGATACCTTCACGCGTTCCTGAGAAATAGGGTCTTGAGAGACAGACAGACGGACAACACCTTTTTTTTGAGGTACGGAACCCTAAAAAAAAAATGGAAGACTTGTATTGTAATAAACACAAATAGAACCACGATAAGGAAATTATTCTTACTCTACTCATTCTAGGTGTAAAATATGTAACTAACTTCAAAGTCTTCACTACTGTCTGGTCATATAAGAATTTCAAAATCGGTTTGAAGAAAGTTATTACATTAAACCACGCTTACACATCTCTTGTTACAGAAACTATTCAAAACTGAAACCTATAAGTCAATCGAATAAAAAAATATTAGATGACAATGGAGATAGGAAGGTATAAGGAAAGCGACCCCGCGCCCGCCGCGACCCGTCATACGATGTCGAGAATATTCAATATCACAGTCATTGCTCCGCACAATGCCGTCGCAGATAGAAAATAATAATTGAAACCGGCTCTCCTTGGTATCGTCTGTGGAGAGCCACTCGTGTCGATGTGTTGTTCGGTTGCGACCGAACTGAATAAATTGCTCGAGTTTTCTGTGCAGTGGGTGCATGCACGCGATTCAACATCACAATACTACTGAGCAGTTTTTTGTGTTTTTTGGAAATTGGAAATGCACAACTAACCCCTTTCGTAATTTATCTCTGTTCAATTACAATTTATTTCGATATAATACTGTTACAAATTACTAAACAATTCTAATACTTACGGATACTTTTACATTCAAATTTTGTTTTCAGTTTAAACATACTGTTAGGTGTATCCCAATTCTAGCGATAAATGATGCAGTGCGGACCTATAAAAATACGGTTACACTCTCACTTATTGTTGTAGAAGCGGTCGGTAAGGTGTTTTAATAGGATCGCAAGGCATACATCAACTCTTGTCGTTTAATGTTATATCGTTGTAAACCTATTGCGTTATCGTTGTAATGTCGATCTGTATGTATTTCGTGAATTGCTTGTAATCATGAATTATAAGATTCGTTTGGTGTGAACTGTTTAGTGATTTAATTATAAATGAGAACTGAGGTTAGGCTACCTCCAATTTGTTCTTTTATTTAATTCTCACTCCTAGTTTATAGCAATACATTATCATTTGAAATAGCTATACAATCAAAGAAAACTCAATTTTATTTAGTTATTTCATTTAAAAGACTTACAAGATAAAGAGTCGGTTATTATGTTTCGACTTAAAAATTGAATAGTAGTGAGTATCCTACAGGTATCGACAACTTGTACGATACTGACGAAAAGTAGCGTAGTTTATAGCTTAGTTAGTGCGTAACGCGTGTGATGACTTGAAACTACGCTACTTTTTTGCTTCAACAAGAAACGAGGCGGTGCGTTATCTACCTTTTTTTATTTGATCTGAGAAGTTGATATGGAGAACAACGAAATCTAGAATAAAGTTTCAAGAAAAGGAAATTCAAAGTGTCAAGTACTCATGTTACAATCTTCTTCAATCTTCGCAGACGTGCGTACAATGCATGCCAAATCTTAGGGTGAGACGGTGAAACTATCGCGCTGAAAGTGAAAAGTTCATTTTATTAAAGATATTTATAAATATACGGGTCCAATATGTTATGTTCAGAATATATTGCAAGCGTTACCGATTTTTTCTATGAATATATGTGAAGATTTTGAAATTCTAATCTTTTAGTTCAATACTACGTGAATAAGCTGACCTTTGTGCGGATTAAAAGACCCTTTACACAAATTAATCAAGTCCAGCTGAAAAATGAGAAGCATTTGAAACTCAGTCCGGAAGCCGTCCGGCGACCACCAATCGTCACCGGTTCCTGCGTCACCAAATTATTTATTACTAAGTCTCGTGTAACCGGTGTAACACAATACTGTTTAAATAGTCAAACTAATTTTCAAAGTGAAATTTAAAACACTGACTAAATTTGAGCTATTCAAACGCTGCCATTTTGCCAATGACGTCATTGTCGTTTTGTGTTTGTTTACTATTCAGTGTTTCAGTTACTTTATACTTATTTATAGTTTTAATTGTTATAAAAATCATGGAAGTTAATTTTTCTCATAAACACTACTAACACAGCATGAGTTTCGACGCCGAAAATTTCGATAAAGTGACCTGCGACGTCACCTTTCGTTTCGACCAATAATGACGCGTTTTGTAAGTTTGAATTTCTCTTTCTTAATTTTCACTTTTTATTTAATATTTCCTTTGGGCTATATCGATGATTAGCCCGAAGCCCAAAGGATTAGCATATTTGCCGTAGAACCGATAACCGTTGGAGTAAGCGGGTTCTTGAGTAGAGGACGACCACAGGCCAGGTGGAGTGATGATTTGCGCAAGACGGCTGGCAGGAGCTGGATGCGAGTAGCCGAGGATCGAACTAAGTGGCCTGCAATTGGAGAGGCCTATGTCCAGCAGTGGACTGTGGTAGGCTGAAGATGATTTAATATTTTCTGGGTTTAAATAATCACTGATTAAAAATAATATATTTTAAGTAAATTGTAAATACAATAAAGAATCTACAAAATCTACAATATTTCCCATAAGCCTATTCTATAAGCTTGTAGATAAAGTTGTTCCAACTACGTCACTGAGGTAGATCCTGCTACATCAGGATAAAACTATTGCAACGTAAACATTCAACTTTCGAAATAGCGATATGACATAGCCCGCGGCTGGATTTGAGCGCATATTTTCTCCTAAATACTTTGCCTTCCAAGTTCGAGCTACAAACACATAACTCGTCGTACATAGAACTGGAACAACTGCAGTTAGCTCGGACTGCGAGCAAAGGGTAGACGAACTTCGAATAGTTTTTGAGGTTTGCACTGGAAAAGCGCAGTTCTGTATTGGATAGCCGATAGTACGTTTATTTAAATTGAATTCACTTTTGGATCACTTTGAACATTATCTTAGATTAGCTTTCGCCCGTGGATTTGCTCGGACACCATTTTAAAGATTTAAAATACATATACAATTTCTTTCTTTGTACATCTAATAGTAACTGGGTATTTCTCAAGTAACTCATTATTCAGTTCACTTCGGTGGCTGTTTTTTTTTTTCTAATTTTCAATATATTAGTAAGAAATTCAAATACTATATTTTAGTTGGAAAATATCTGTACTGGAGGCACTCTTATTGGATGAACGGTTACGAAGAAGTTTTTTTTTTTTTAAATGTCGTCCACCGTAATCAACTTTATTTTCACCGAAATCAAAAATGTTAATTATGTTTTCAAATTATTCATTCAAATGTATTTTATTATAAATTCAGGTAAGCAAAACTAATACCGTTAAGGGACTTCTGATATATATTACAATAAAACAATTATTTGATTAATTACACGTTGTTTATTACGTTACATAAACTTACTACAATCAACTTTGGCATGAAGCTTAAAAAAGTTAAGTGTATAGTTCCTACTTCTTCATTTCTTAAATCAAAAAGGTGGGGTCTTTACATTTCTTTGTAATTTTTTTTTTTTTTTTTTTATGTTTGGCCCGCCAAAATGACTCTACTCTGCCTGATGGAAAGCATAAGCAGAATCCACGAGTGGTGGCCACCATACTCATTGCGAATGCAACAATGCAGCATGGTGACCCACACTATGGCGGCCTAGTGATGCTTGTGCATCTTTTAGTCTAGTCAACAAGTATGGAACTTGTTGACTAGACTAATTGGGCCTCCGGTCTCGCACTCACCAACGAAACACGACAGCACGAATGCTGTCATTTTACGTTGATTTTCTGTGCGTGTGTAATTCATGCAAGATGTATGAATATCACAAATATTCATGCGGTATTTAAGTCTACGTATAATAACTTTGCTATGTGGCTTTTTATTAGTCTCTAGAGCCGGTCACCTCATGGATGAAAGGCAATAACGATGGGACGAATCATCTAAGGGGCGCTACCTTTGCCAGTTCTTTCCATCTATTCGCGAACGGTTATCGCTCAATTTCTCACAGGCCAAGGTAACTTTAAGAGAAAACTACTCTTTTAAATTAGTCGAATAACCTTTGTTACACATTGTGGCAACGCTCAACAACTGGTTCTAGCAGTTAACAGTCAGCTCATCATGTCCTCTGGGAATGTAATTTTTGGTACAATGAACGTAACATAATGCTATTCAAGCTTACAATTAATATCTGGGGCGGTATACTATGTCGATCTTGTGTTAACTTCGATGAATTTCCGTGCGTTTAGGCTATTCTACCATACATACGATGGTAATCGAATAAAGCTCACTTAGGACCCATAATTTTCTTATCTGTGGTACTTCCCGGTTTGAAAAAGGTGTCTGCCTATTTTGACTTCATTTTTCTACCTGTTTACTAAATAGGGAACTGGACTTTTTTATTCCCAACTCCTCCGGTTTTCTTCTGATTAGTTTCCTTGCGGGTTCCAAGTCAGCTTATTTTCCCTGGGACTTGCCGAGTGTCATAACTCGGTGTGTTGATCCTGGTGTACAGGAGTTACAGTGGTAGGTTTGAGGGCGGGATTGGTCCCATTAGCCTTTAGAGTCAAAAGCAACTCCCTATCAGTCATAAGAGCTAGCAACTCCAGTCTGCGCGTTTGAAGCAAAACTGGCATCACTAGATGGACACAATGGTACTGACAATTCCCGATAAGTCTTAATACGTTGTGTTAAAGAAGATGAAATGATTGGCTGACTCTATAGTAATAAATCACTGAAGGAACTTGATTGAGTGCTAAGCCGAGTCCTTACTATCGGTGGCATTAGTTGGCGTTGTTATAAAAGTTTCAGTTGCGATTGTGAAGTTATCAAAGGATTATCATTTGTATCGACTACTTCTGGTATGACTATTAAATCTTCTTCAAGGCATTTCAACTCTCTGAGCCTTTTTTCGGATTATTTTTGTCCGTAGATATTCTACTCCTCTCTATATGTATGCGTTGTTAACGACGAATTAATTCACTTACAGGCTTTCCTTCATTCTTCCTTTCATAATAACGCTTCCTGTCTTTTTCCTTGTGTATTGCGTAAAGTTTTGGATGACTCTTGATTCGGGCTTTCCGACGTCTTAGCCAATCTTTTCTTAGCCAAGTGACCTTGCTTAAAATCTAACATAATGAAAATGCTAGAAGAAGATAAATATTTTATGATTTACGACCTTAAAAAGTTAGTAGAAGGTGGACACAATTAGTGGAAGGTGGACACATTGCCACGGAAAACACCGAATTCAATACCACTGAAATCATAATATTAAGGTATTTTGTAAATAACGTTAAAAATAATTTAAAATGCTAATTTTAACATTTTCTACTAAAATCTATTACATGTAATATATACTATTTTTATATTTTAATTAAGATAGTTTAAAGTATCAAAGGTAGTAGAGCCACGCTGATTTCAGCACGAACGGGCCGGCTCGACCGGGGCGGTACTACCCTCGCACAGAAAATCTACGTAAAATGACAGCAGCAGTGCTGTCGTGTTTCGTTGGTGAGTGCGAGACCGGAGGCCCAATTAGTCTAGTCAACAAGTTCCATACTTGTTGACTAGACTAAAAGATGCAGTAGCATCACTAGGCCGCCATAGTGTGGGTCACCATGCTGCATTGTAGCATTCGCAATGAGTATGGTGGCCACCACTCGTGGATTGTGCTTATGCTTTCCATCAGGCAGAGTAGAGTCATTTTGGCGGGCCAAACATAAAAAAAAAAAAAAAAAAAGTATAAATGAAAAAAAGGGGTTCACCGAAATCAAATTTTTTGTATACCAAGCCAGCGAAAACAGTTACTTACCTCTATAAAAAGGTGACCATAAGACGTACAGCCATGGTTTATTCGTTGCTGTCGTGACACCACTGATGCTTCGGCTAACGCCAATAACTATCCTCACAGACAGTTTAGTTTAAAAAATATGAGCAGATCGGTGCGCGCCACTGATATCAACTCAAAACGTCGGACGTGTAAACAATCTGTTGTATCTTCTCTATTGTGGCATATCATTATTTACTAAAAATATAAAATGAACAAATAACTATTTGGTCATTTGTGAACACATGCAAAATAGCGTAATTTGTTAGAGGAAAAAAATAAAAAAATAATTTCCGCTGCAACGTAGGGTTCGGACGCGCCACCGAGGTCAATATTTTAGTAATTTTTATTTTTTATTACTTACTTCTACTCAATTTAAAAAAGGACATCCCCCCCCCCCATTATTTTCTAATTTTCTATTACATGTAAAAAAATTGAAATAGTAAGTAATCAATTTAAAGAGATTTCGATCTGGACACGTTTTTTCAAGCGTTCGGAGAATGACTCAACTACATTGGTAAAACTGTAAAATAACTTAGTTTTGAGTGAACATTTGAACCTACTTAATTTTAAAGTTCCATCTAACAAGACCAATTTATAAACCTTAAGACCACGAGCTACGACTGGTTCGAAATAACTGGTTTACAAAACTTCACTTTTTGAAGGTGTCAGGTAGAAACCACCCACATTTTTTCAAGCCCCATTTACCAAGAAATAAAATCTCGGTCCAAAAGATCTCATTAACTGAAGTTTGAAACAGACTACTCTTAGCAAGCTTCTAACAAATTATATAATTATGTACACATCTTAACAATCTAGTGATGTAGTTCAACGCCGAGATTACTAAGTACCTACTGTTCGCCAAGTACTTGTATATTCTAGACGATGGATGTTCAGCCCTTCCACTGATTGTTGAACTTAAATTGAGTTTGTTTCTCTCTTAATTAGTATCACATTAACAGCTCCTTTTGAATAACTTGTTGAAATTAGTTAAAAGCTTAAAAGCGTGGGATATACAGACGCCAACGCTTTCCCTAGAAACAGTATAATATCATCTATTGGGTTTACGAAAAAACTGTGGTGAGTATTGTTGTCGGCTGTAATCTTCAATATCAGAGAAACATGAATACACTCTCTTGCGTGATATACTCAATTATGAAAATACACAACCACTTTATATTCCATAAACTGTGAGAAGCTATGTGTTTATGGTGTTTAATCCTCTCGAGTGCGGCGCAAAAACAAGGTTAATAAAACTAAAGTTTTAAAATTTGCATCCGATCGCCTTATCTCTGCGCTCCGACATAATGAAACAGTTTAATTATCCTCCTTCGGCCACTCTTCCCCCTGGCGTCCCCCCACCCTGAGTCTGGTCTCCCGCGGGCGTGAGGGGTGGGCGCGGGGTGAGGAGCAAGCGGGCGCGCTGACCCGGAAACGATGCGGCTCCGGCCGGATATTAATTTCTCCACTCGAACGCACCCCGCGCAGGTGACGAACACCGGAACGCTTTTCAGCTAATTTTCATCTATACGCGCTTTGTTAGTGCCTCTAATGCGTCGCCTTTGTTCTTGAACACGTACTACGAGATGTGCCACTTATATGGCGCGTGTTATAAGGCTGTTGTGTTATCAACATTCATGGCAGAAATTAATATTATGTGCAAATATGGAACATCCTTCGAAAGCTTTGTTTGTCATCACAAAGCATGCCCGTGGCCACTGTTGCTTAACCACGATTATATAAACCATTTCATAATAAAAAAAATGTACATATGTATTTATATAAGTTATCTAGTACCCATAGTACAAGCTCTGCTTAGTTTGGGACTAGATGGCGTTGTGTGTTAGATTTCCAAAAATATTAATTTATTTTATTTATAATTATATTCTGCACTTTATAGTATTTTTTTTATAATTATAGTACAATATATTATTGGATTACGGTGATTAATTTTTCACGGAGATATAATAATTTAGGAAGCGTGTAAGCGATTACTAGATCCAAGAGCAGTTCGGCCGGCAGGCTTACGTCCCAACGTCATTAGCAGGTGCGCTGCACGCGGGGAACACGTTTGGAATTAAAACTAAACGAGAGCAGCTCTGACTTATATAACATCGTGTTATTGCCGAACGAACTGGTCCAATCCAAGCGCATTTAATTAATGCTTTTCAGTTGAATTTTGTACAAAGAGACGTACTACTATTGTGTGATGTAGTACACTCTTGTATTTTATGAATATTAAGTGGAATTATCGCACTCATAACTGACGAGCTCTTGATGGAAATGAGTCACATTTGTGTGATGAATACCAAAATGTAAATAATAGACATTTATAACATTTTGGTTATATGCGAATTCCAGTCAAATGTAACTGATTATAAAAACAAGTGAATGTAGTAGTGCATATTTGCATTTGTATTGTGCATCGCTGAGAGAAGGAGAATTTGCAGAAAAAAATATGTGTCTTATATCATCGTTAGGTTGGCAATCTTAGACCACTCACGTAACAAATAACCGTCGCTAATAAATATCTACGCAGAATTAGGTTTCACAATAATAACCTTTGCTCGTAAAACTATGATTTAATAAGTTTTTTTATAATAGGTCTTTACCTATGAAATTGCCGTTTTGTATGCAATAAGTGAAAGTACTTATTTTTTCAAACTTTTTTATTTCTCTTATTCGAAGTAATCACCCATGCAATCGACGCATCTTTGCCAACGCATTGGCAGTTTATTGATGCCCTTCTTGTAAAAATCAGCTGGACGGGAGGCAACAAACTTTTCAAAGGCATTTTGTATTGCCTCTCGGGAATTGAAATTTTTACCCACTAAAAAGTTGTCTAAATTTTGGAAAAAGTAATAGTCGGTAGGTGCAAGGTCTGGTAAGTATGGCAGATGAGGAAGAGCTTCCAACTCCAGCAGCTGCTCACGACAACGCGCCACCCCATACTGCGAAACAGACAGTCTCCAAGCTGCAAGAGCTGAGGTTGGAAGCTCTCCCTCATCCGCCATACTCACCAGACCTTGCACCTACCGACTATTACTTTTTCCAAAATTTAGACAACTTTTTAGTGGGTAAAAAATTCAATTCCCGAGAGGCAGTACAAAATGCCTTTGAAGAGTTTGTTGCCTCCCGTATAGCTGATTTTTACAAGAAGGGCATCAATAAACTGCCAATGCGTTGGCAAAGATGCGTCGATTGCATGGATGACTGCTTCGAAAACCAGATATAAACAAGTTTGAAAAAATAAGTACTTTCACTTATTGCATACAAAACGGCAATTTTATAG
The DNA here is from genome assembly GCA_949125395.1 of Diaphora mendica. Taxonomy (NCBI): domain Eukaryota; kingdom Metazoa; phylum Arthropoda; class Insecta; order Lepidoptera; family Erebidae; genus Diaphora; species Diaphora mendica. The sequence goes on from OX421315.1 coordinate 31,541,793, forward strand.
GTAAAGACCTATTATATGAGTCTGTCAAAGTGGCTCTACTCTGACTGATGGAAAGTATGAGCAGAATCCAAGAGTACTAGTCACCATACTCAATGCGAATGTAGGCAATGTAACAATGCACCATGGTGACGCACACTATGGCAGTATTTTCTATGAGAATATTAACTGAATAATTGTTAATACGAATTAAATCTACATTTTGTGCAATTAAAGAAGGCGGTGGTGAAGGAATTACTCATTACAAATAATATTCATGCGCGGCCATTCAACTGATCTCGTCATCGCTTCCACCTTGTTACCGTTGTACTTTCAGAACGTAACTTAATAGGACAGACACGGCGGCTACCGCCCTCATTCCTAATCTTACATTATTAAATTTGTATCCGTCAAGCAATGAAAAGCAGAGTTAATTATAATATTAAGATTATGGTAATTGACACGAGAATGATTTAATAATCTCTTTGGAAAATACTATGAGACACAAATTCAAACGAAGTATTAATGAACAAAAATTTCTTATGAATTAAAAAAAAAAGTGGCCAAGTGCGAGTCGGACTCGCCCATGAAGAGTTCCGCAGCAGCAAGTAACATAATATAATTTTTGTTTTATTTTTATATTTGTGTTGATTGAATGAAAGGTAAATTGCAGTTTACGATTTATGACGTATTAAAAAAACTATTTATCATTCTCTTATTTTAGAAGTTAAAGGGATGGGGGGGGACACTCATTTTACCACTTTGGAAGTGTCTCTCGCGCAAGCTATTCAGTTTAGAAACAAATGATATTAGAAACCTCAAAATCATTTTCGAAGACCTATCCATAGATCCCCACACGTATGGGTTTGATGAAAAAATTTTTTTTGAGTTTCAGTTCTAAGTATGGGGACCCCCAAAATTTTTTTTTTGTGTAAAAGTCTTAAAGCGGTTCACAGAATACATCTACTTACCAAGTTTCAACATTATAGGTCTAATAGTTTCGGAAAAAAGTGGCTGTGACATACGGACGGACAGACAGACGGACAGACAGACAGACATGACGAATCTATAAGGGTTCCGTTTTTTGCCTTTGGCACGGAACCCTAAAAAGTCTCTATAAAAACCTTATCAATTACCTAAACAAAAACCAGGTACTCTCTAACAATCAGTCAACAAATACGGTTATAACAAAAATTTATAAAAACATGAAGGTCATTTTTCAGGGTACTTTTCTCGACCTGCCAAAGGCTTTTAACACTGTCTCTGTTACAGAACTCCTACAGAAGTTGAAGGATATTGAAGTAGGAGGATTGGCCCTAGATTTGTTCAAGAGCTATCTCAGCAACCGCGCACAGAGTGTTATCATAAACGACGTTTTCCCTGCTTAAGTAAACGAGCTCAAACTCTGCTTAATTAATATTTAAATTTTGAGGGTGGTTGTCTACATAATATCGTAACACCTGGGATGAGGTTCTAAAAACTGCTTAATCTCAACTTGCTGGTTAGAGCAAAATCTTCTTAATCTCAACTTCGATAAAACCATGTGCGTTCGTTCTCTCTTGGAACAGCAACTCAACCCCCAGAATCTTATTCTGTCCGCGGTCATTCCTGAGAGAACATTGTCAATTCTAACTGTAATTAATTAGAGTATCATATAATTACCCGCACAAATAGTATTCAATAAATGTGCATTATAATTGATAGCAGATTAACATGGAATGTTCAAGTTGATAGTATAATAACTCGTAGCGGAAAACGTATGTACCTTTTTAAGAAGTTGAGATTAATATCGAATCTAAATACCATCAGGAATGTCTATTGTGCGCTAGCTCAGTCAATCGTAACTTGCTGCATTGCAGCATGGGTCGGAAACTCTAAAACCTACTTGTTGGGATTGAAAAGAACGCAGAGAAGTGTCTTAAAAGTGATGGTTAATAAGCCTATAAGATTTCCCCATCAGAACTTTAAACACAATGTAAAGTAACAAAAAAATACTAAGCCAGTTACATGACATTTTATATTCTTCTATGGTGATTTATGAGCGCTTTTCCAGCATGCTCAGACACTTGGTACCCTTAGATAACTATTTTTGTACTAAAAGCACTTTCACTTCTTGTAACGCGAATTTTTCTTGTAAAGGTCAAAAACTTGCTGTAGTACACATCACACAACGAACATTTTTTCTACATAATCTCACTTAGTGAACGTACAGAGCGGGTAAAAATAGAAAATTTGTCCAAAGGATTCTAAATTTTATGACACTTTAATTAATAGTTCTTTGTTATACAAGAGTGCAAAGTTGCTTTTTAACCGCGTGCTCAATTTTGATGACCGAGCAAGCGAAGGATTCTAAAAAAAATAGAATCCTGAGCGTCAGCGAGGGAATCAAAAGAGCACGAGGTGAAAAATATTTGCACTCGAGTGCAACACGTAACTTTTCATTCCACCTCAGCGAGGAAACAAATAAATGCAAAAAAAACATTAACATTAACAATCACAAGATACTTTTATTTCAGTTTAGGTATTAATATTTATTAGGTACTACATTATGATAGGTAAGTATTACAGATTAATTTTTAAATTATTTCAAAAATACTTAGGTACTCGCTCAACCCCGCGGTGTTATCCGCGGTTTTTGTCGTACCGCGAGTAACACCGCGGGACAAAGCTAGTCTAAAAAAGTAGCCTAAGTTACTCCTTAGAATATCAGCTATCTGCCAGTGAAAGTCACGTCAAAATCAGTTCAGCCGTTCCAGAAATTACCCGGAACAAACAGACAGACAGACCGACTGACAGACAGACAATGTAACAGAAATTATAAAAATATATTTTAGTATATGTACCGTGTATACATACATATGCATTTAGTAAAAAGCGGTTTTTTTAATATTACAAACAGACATTTCAATTTTATTTATTTGTATGGATGTATAAATGAATTAAGAAAAATTTGCGAAGAAGAAAATGGTGCGGGCAGAGCAAATTAAAAAAAAAAACTACAAAAAGAAGGTTCCGAGTCTGAGTTTTTAACAAATTAAAAAATATTGTATGATTATTTCGGCACATGGAGGTAGAAGGAAATAGGTACTTATAATGATGTTTTAAATTCACAAACTTAGTGCACTCGAGCGATGTTCTAAATTCAATTTACTTTATTCCTCTAGAGGATAAAAACGGCTTTTGCACTCAGATATCGAACGGCAAAAATACTCTTTACGAGCTGGTGGGGTAAAAATGTATTTTGCTGTAAGAGTTCATAGTTTAATTGCGTCTGTAGTCTTTTGAGTGAGAGGTGAATCAAAATTCTATTCTTTTCAAAAACTTTTTTAACACTACATAAACAAAATAAGAAATTATGTACGTCAAAAACTAGTTTTTTAACTTAGACCTTTCATGAAAAAATGATTATACTCGTATTATGTTTTATTCAAATTACGAACTTTTAAACTCAATAAATTGAAGAGAGTACTTTCTGTTGTTGCAAACAGAAGTTTTAAATTTGTTAATACCTTACACTTTTATTTAAAAGTAAAAATTAAAAAATACAATGCTCCGTCTCAATGCGTTGGACAAAGAGATGAACGCAAATATATTAAAACTAGCTGTGCCTGCAACTTTGTCCGTGTATAATTGTGACTTTGGGTAACACTATATAACCTTTCATCCCCCTCTTTTAACCCCTTAAAACCCTTTTTTCGCATTAAAAAGTAGCCTATGTCCTTTCTCAGATCTAGACTATCTGTGTACCGAATTTCATTTAAATCGGTCCCGTAGTTTTGGCGTGAAAGCGCGACAGATTTACTTTCACATTTATAATAATATGAGGTTGAGGTATGAGGATGAGGTATTCTTCTAATATAAACAATACTCTCATCACACTGTATATAGTATTACTATGTCATTTCTACAAAATGAAATTATCAAGGATTTCTTGTTACACAATAACGTTGTCGAAACTAGAACATCCATATATACACGTAGCCAATCTCTTATTCAGGAGCGTTAACATAGACAAGAAAACAATCCGGACAGCTCAATCGAGATAAGCTCCACGTAATAAATAAGAGTGGTGAACATCGGGATATATACGTATTAGGTGGCGGTCAGCATCTTGCGAATAATACTTATTAAATGTGGGTCGAGCCGGTTTTGGGGAGCTTAGCCGAGATATGATGTCGACCGCTTTGACGTAGACCTATATACCGTAGAACTATATCCGTATACAGTTATTGTTTTTGTAGATATTGCCAGTAGAAAAGATTAGTATAATCTATCATTATTTCTAATTATGTCATCGTTGACACAGCTATTATTTCATTTTTTTTTTGCAATAAAATAGTTATTTTTATCCCTCCATCTCGGAAAGAGTATTTTTTCCCTTCGATATCTGAGTGCAAAAGCCGTTTTTATCCGCTAGAGGATAAAGTAAATTGAATTTAGAACATCGTTATGTGTACGTTTGGTAATTCAAAACATCATTAATCCTATTTACTTTTACCTCCATGGTGCCGAATCATGTTTTTTTTTTTTTTTTATATTTTAGCTGCCAAAATGACTCTGCCCTGCCTGATGGAAAGCACAAGCAGAATCCAAGAGTGGTGGTCACCATCCTCAATGTGAACAAGGACAGTGCAGCATGGCGACCAGCACTATGGCGGCCTAGTGAGATGCTTTTTCACGCCCCGCTTAAAGGACCCGGGATCATAGTTGGACGGAAACACGTGCGCTGGTAGTGAGTTCCAGGTTTTAACCGATCGGCACAGGAAAGAAGAACCGAATCGATGAGTGCGAGAGCGTATGTCTTCCACTCTGAGACGGTGACTTTTGAGGCTGGCACGTGTTGTCCTGTAGAGGAAGGGAGAACGCGGGACTAGTTGGAAGAGCTCTTCAGAACACTCCCCATGATAAAGACGATAGAGGACTGCCATGGAGGCGATATCTCTACGCATCAGCAGAGGCTCAAGGGACTCGGTGGCTTCAGGACTGCCGACAATTCGGATTGCTCGCCGCTGCAACCGGTCGAGAGCGTCGAACAGATACTGAGCGGCACCATCGCAAAGGTGAGAACAGTACTCCACGCACGAGCGAACCTGGGTCTTATAAAGAAGACACAGGTGCTCCGGCGAGAAGAACCGTCTCACCTTGTTTAGAACACCTAACTTCCGCGAGGCCGCCTTAGTGTCGCCCTCAACATACTTGCGCGGGTTTAGGTCGCGGCAGATGCCCATGCCCAGGATATCGAGTCTTCCTTGTAGTGGTAGTTGAGTATTCTGAAAAGTCGGACGGGGAAGGAATGGAGATTTTTTGGCAGAAAGCGCGCACACCTGTGTTTTCTTAGCGTTGAACTCGACCAGGTTCTCAGAGCCCCATTGAGAAATGCGGCACAGAATATGGTCGAGTTCAGCGACAAGCTCCTGTCGTTTTTCCTCAATATCTGCTGACTTTGCTGCAGGACGTCCGAAGTATCTCCCATGAACTGTGATGTCGTCTGCATAGCAATGAATGTTGCCAAGGGCTAACATGTCATTGATATGCAGAAGAAACAGCGTGGGGGACAGGACGGAACCCTGTGGCACTCCGGCGTTAATCGACTGAAAGTCGGAGGCCACACCGTCGCAAAGGACTCTGATGCGGCGCTGGTGCAGGAATGCGGCAACCCAGTTGCAAAGTTTGGGGGGCAAGCCGAAGGCCGAAGTTTGGAGAGAAGCGAACGGTGCCAAACCCTATCAAAGGCCTTGGCCATGTCGAGGCTGATGACCAAAGATTCTCCGTGCCTGTCAATAGCCTCACACCAAAGGTGTGTGACGTACGCTAGAAGATCACCCGTGGATCGTTTCGGTCTAAAACCATATTGACGATCATTAAGTAGGGAGTGATCCTCCAGGTAGTGGATCAATTGTCTATTGATGATCCGCTCAAACACTTTGCAGATAATGGGGGTGACAGTTATCGGGCGGTAGTTGGCTGGGTTGGAGCGGTCACCTTTTTTGGGGATGGGTTGAACATTCGCCTCTCTCCAGGCATCCGGAACAGTTCCCGAGGAATATGACAGGCGATACAGGCGCGTCAATACCGGAGACAACTCTGGTGCGCAGTTCTTAAGAACCACCGCTGGGATACCGTCGGGTCCACTAGCTTTCCGGACGTCGAGTGACCGAAGCTCCGCTCGGATATCACTCAGCCGGATGCGAATATCCCGCATTGTAGCGTCGCAGGCCGGAATGGTAGGCGGGTGCATGCCACGGTCATCGATTCGGGAGTTAGCCGCAAAGAGATCTACAAGCAGTTTCGCTTTCTCCTGCGGCTGGTGGGCAAGTGATCCGTCAGAATATTTCAGCGGTGGTAGCGAGGCCTGGCAGAAGTTGGACTGCACGGCTTTAGCCAATCGCCAGAACTTTCGGCTACCCGTAGGGTATGCAACGAGTTCTTGGCCAAGTCGTGCAATGCGCTGGGCATCCACTGTTAGGTAAGCCTTCTTGCATTCCCTAGTGGCTTTGTTGAACGCTGCTTTTAATCGATCCACGTCGGGGTGGCCGTGAGCGCGGGCCCTGGTCCATGCGCGGTAGGCCGATTGCTATGGTACAGAATCCTGAGCGTTAACGAGGGAATCAAAAGAGCACGAGGTGAAAAATCTTTGCACTCGAGTGCAACACGTAACTTTTCATCCCACCTCAGCAAAGAAATGACTAAATGCTAAATTCAAAAAGAAAATGGCGCGGGCAAAGTAAATTAAAAAAAAAGTACACCAAGAAGATTCCGAGTCTGAGTTTTTAACAAATTAAATAAGATTTTATGATAAATTCAGCACTATGGAGGTAAAAGTAAATAGGTTGTTCTAAATTCAATTTACTTTATCCTCTAGCGGATAAAAACGGCTTTTGCACTCAGATATCGTTTGTCAAAAATACTCTTTCCGAGATGGGGGGGGTGAAAATATAATTTCCTTCATATTGCTAATAAAACAAAAGATAGTAAATAGGAGTGCAGATTAAGGTCTTTGTAGAGTAGCTTCTTACTTTCAAAACGTTTAACTACTAAATTATATTAAATGCTATGAAATATATTTAGCTTTAATTCCGCGAGACAAATATCCAGGTCTGAAAGCAGGGCACAAATCCCACCGTCACGCATACTCACATGCACATATGGGTATCATGCATATGCACACATACAAAACAAGTGAGAAATAATTAGCATGCCATGCAACCAAACCTATACTCGACACGTGTTTCGCCCCTCCACGGAGCATTCTCAGGAGATGCTTCCGTAACTAAATTTATTAAAAATTACATTATCTAAGGGATCCAAGATAATTTGTCTTGCCTAAACCTCGCCTAGTGTCGTCGTTCTTGTGTAATTGAATTGAATAGGAATCAGTTAAACTTTGCAAGTTAATTTCAATGTCATTTAATTTAATGCTTAAGTGTGTGCATGCCCTTACGGTGTCAACATTTTCATTGCTCTATAGAATACCAAATGGAGGAACATCGCAGGATTAGACAATCAAGACGCTTCGCTCTAACTGCGCACTTGGCCAGAATCTCAATTAGACTGATAAACTATATCTGCCCTCCTATATACCGACCTGTATATTTAGCTAGATATTATTACAAAAGAGACACTGACATGTAGGTACTGGGTTCAATACCATAGATTCAAAGAGATAAAATTACAAGAGGGATTTGAATATGACTCTTGTTGTACACCAGGTTATTTGATACTTGTGCGGTAGTACTTTGTAGACGTATCCCATGTAATATACCTTTTCAACGACCTATTAAACGCCAAGATGTTTACTAGTCTTTAATCTCAGATATTGTTCCTTCAAAGCTTTGGTAGGATTAACAAAAAAAATCACGTTACTTTCAAGGTATTGTATATCAAAAAAACATACCTAATTAAAGTTTAGCAAAAATTGTTAAAGTTATAAGAATCGAAAATGAGTAAAGTAAGTGTCTACATTTGCTTAATGTAATGTAGCGATGCTAAATTTGCGTAATGTAGAGATGCATAAGAGACTGGTGAAGAAATATTACCTGGGAGACTTCAACGACCTGTAACCGACCTTGTTCCTAATTGGGTCACAAAATTCCACTTGAGTTAATATGGATTATCTATTAAATTGATATTATGGTTATTTATTAATATTTCTATTTATTCATCCACACTTGGTGGTACTATTAATCTGTATAAGATGTACATATACTTTTTTTTTTTTTTTTTTTCTTACTATCAACTTTTAATACACCAGGCGCTGCCCTTAACTTTCCACGTCTTTCTTTACATCCCATGGTTGCCTGTAAGAGATTGCCTTAAGGCGATAAGGCCGCCAATTGTACGTCCTAGTTTAGTGTTACCTATGTAATTAATCTGGTGTACAATAAAGTGATTATTATTATTATTATTATTATTACATTCCATGAAACTAGGCGAAGTCAACTGAGAACGTGTTGAGTTACATTTCACTTTATAAATATTAATTTTACCACTTAGTCATTTAATTCAGCTGTTACCTCAAAAGATAGGGCGAGCTGATCATGGTAAACGTATAGCATATGTGTGAAACAAAAAAGCGGCCAAGTGCGAGTCAGACTGGCCCATGAAGGGTTTCGAAGCAGCAAGTAACATAATATAAAAGTTCTTGTAGTTCTTTGTAACTTTGATCGATGTTTTAATAATAGTGTATTTTATTTGCGGTTTACCATTTATTAAAAAAAATCTACTTACTAGATCTCGTTTAAACCAATTTTCGGTGGAAGTTTGTATGGTAATGTACATCATATTTTTTTTTTAGTTTTGTCATTCTCTTATTTTAGAAGTTACAGGGGAGGGGGACACACATTTTACCACTTTGGAAGTGTCTCTCGCGCAAACTATTCAGTTTATAAAAAAATGATTTTAGAAACCACAATATCATTTTAAAAGACCTATCCATAGATATGACCCACACGTGTGGGTTTGATGAAGAATTTTTTTTGAGTTTCAGTTCTAAGTATATATATAAATTTATAGTTTTTTTTATTTTTGTGTGAAAATCTTAATGCGGTTCACAGAATACATCTACTTACCAAGTTTCAACAGTATAGTTCTTATAGTTTCGGAATAAAGTGGCTGTGACATACGGACAGATATGACAAATCCATAAGGGTTCCGTTTTTTGCCTTTGGCACGGAACCCTAAAAAGCGTACGTCAGAGCCATCCAACGAAAAGCACCGAACTATAGACTAAGTGCTAATCCTGTGCCACGATATGAATACTTCTCACGCTGGTTTACTAGCCACGATCACCTCACACGGGGAGGGAACATCGCTATCTTTTGATTTTTTATTTTATTTTTAACTGCATGAATTATTTTATTTTGCACATAGTTTGATCATATTATCCTAAAATATTCAACATTGTTTGATAACTTCAAAATAACAACAACAGCAGAAACCCCTCCACATACACATTTTCATAAAATAATTCCTTTATAGTATAACACTCATGAAGTGTCCACAGATATACTGGACACGGCAAGTTTCACAATTCCACAGAGAAAGTTAAAATCAAACAGCAGCAAACTGTGTGAATATCTAACGATGAAACTTTTCTCTGTATAAGTTGGGAGCGATAGCGTGGACATTTCACATGCAACATGCCCACAGTTCCGAGTTTATTATAATACAGATAAAACACCACTTGCAGACAAACGCTATAAAAAACCATCACATAAATCCCCTTTACTCCAAATTTCAACGAAAAATATTTAATGTAAATATAAACTTCTTGGAGTCGTCGACAAGTAGCTATGTACCTACTCCACCCTCGCTCGGGGAAGTTTTATTTTTTATGGCTCGACTCTAAAAGTGGAGCTAATAAAATTAGACTGCCTTCTCCCATCGCACAATATCGCGAATTTATTGCTCTCAATTAAGAGACTCGTCAATGATACGACCGGCATGGGAAGGAGCGCCTTTGTCCTCGCATTTAAGCGCAAAGCGCTTTGTCGTGTACCAAACAGCGACTTAATAAAATGTTGATTCAATTATAACAGCGCTCCGTTAACGTCAAGTGTCAGCACTACCGCCGCCCGGTGGAGCCTTCCGAGATGTGACGTCTTGTCACTTGTAGGCTGTGATATACGACAACATTTAACGCATTAAATAGGGATGGCAAAGTAATAGGTTTACCAGACACACAAGAAAGACTTCCCTTAGTAGTGAACACTATTGTTTAAAGTTATTTAGTTTCATTTTAAATTTGTAAAAATATGAGATACAAAAAGATCAAGATCCTGAGTTACTATACTCTTTGCGCTGTAGCATGGTGCGGCATTTATTTGTAGACTAGTACATTCTGGTGGGTTTAATTTAACTGACTACAGTTATTAATGATTTAATATATATGGAATGTGGTAGAGCTGAAATACTAAGTCATAATTTGTAAATCGCCGCAACTTTCAAGAGTGAAACGAAATGTTACTGAAACTGTCACGCACCATGCTACATCGCAAAGAGTATAGTAGTTACTATTTGGCATGAAATGTGTTGGTCATTGTTTTGTCGAACTCGAGCTAGCGCCACAAACAGTAACATTTTTTTATGTATGGCCCTGCCAATATGATTCTACTCTGCCTGATCACCATATTCATTGCGAAAGCAGACAATGCAACAATTCAGCATGGTAACGCACACCGTGGCGGGCTAGTGATGCTTCTGCATCGTTGGGCCTCTGGTCTCGCACTCACCAACGTACACGACAGCACGAACGCTGTCATTTTACGTTGATTTTCTATACGACGATAGTACCGCCCCGGTCGAGACGGCCCGTTCATGCTGAAATCGGCGTGGCTCTACTACCTTGAACTACCTACTTTAATATATTTCTGTGGTGTTATGTCGTTAGTAATGTTAGGAATATTGTTAAACTAATATAAGCATGTGGTACTATCTGTCATTTTTTCTAATATTATTATTTTAATGCTGGCTTTGAAAACTTGATTGTAGTCTAACATTTATTTTTTATCGATATGTGTGATATTACAGACACGAATAGGGAGCATCTCTATATAAACTAAAATATCGGGGCCGGTACTCGCCTTTGTGTAATACACTCGCTACGCGATAGGTGTGAGGAGTGGACGAGGTCAAACATCGTATAGAATCATTTATTATTTTAATTTCACTAAAGCATTTTAGTCCCAATTATATATTACTCGGCGTTTAATGTACCAGTATGTAGTCAGCTTACAAATTAAAATGAGAGCATTATAGTCTGAAAGACAACTTCAGCATTTTTGAAAAGGAACAAAAATACGTATACAACAACGAACGTCCAATTAAATTCATTTGAAAAATTTTGTGCTCAGTATACAGTTACGGATGATGTTTTTTATCCGCCGCGATTAATTAAAAAAGTAACGAGATGAATTATTGGCGATCATTAAATTGTTATTTTTTAATTCGCTTTCATCTCTTTGTGCGGTTTCAATAAATGCGCCGAAGAGGACGACATTATTAATTGTTATAGGGAATTGTTTCAATAGGGGTATTAGCATATTAATAGAATTTGAAAGCTTGTTTAAGGTATCGAGGAAGTTTTTTAAAGCGTTTCCCCAGTTACAATCATTCCGCTCGATCAGTACTCGTGACTTCATTACTATTCCTATCGTCTCCGCAGAATCTGCCGAACTTTACACACAATTATGGAAGCATTAAGTTATGTATTTTTACTGAACTTGGCTGTAATATTATTTGTATAAATACTAATAACCACCATGTAACAGTGAATCATCACCATCATTATTTTTCTGTTCTTTTTTTCATTTTGTTCAGAGTTAGATCTAGTTGTAGGGTTGTATGGCCTATCTATATCATATATCTGATGGTATCATATTATGGTTTTCAGGCAGGACAAAGGAAGAAGGTAAATCGTTGTAACTGAAATGGACGACTAGTCATCAAAAGCGCCAGATTTACGTAACGGGAGGGTAGTCCGAAGAGACTGTACTCTTTTACACGCCTGGCCATCCTATGGTCGGAGAAGTCGGTTGGAGAAAAATGTTTGGTATTTTTACTATTCGTTATGTACAATATTTTCACGTTATTGACTTCTTAATGCCATTGCTTCTTAATAATAAAAATTATCATTTCATGGACGTTAACGTACAATCGTCATATAAATACCTCACTTCCCTCATAAATTTGTGACTCGATTAAACACAAAGTTGCCAGTGAAATATCAGTTGAAACTTGTCTGGTGAACTAATATACTACAGCGGTTTCATCGCGAGCTGTTGTATGCGCTTATGATGCAACTTATGCAATACAAAATGGGTGTAAAGCAGTTAATAGCGTAACTTAATGCTGCGCCTGACACTAGCGAACTTGTTCAAAATAAGATCCAAAACGTCTGACTTGTTAAGAGTTCGTGTTTTGCAACTACGAGATTTGTGTATTAAGTCTTTACTTTGGATTATACTTTCACAATAGTGACTGTGCCAAAAGGGGGAAAATTTAAAATGTAATATAATACGAAAAACAATTAACAAATGAAGGAACGTAGACGTAAATATTAGAATCTATAAATATCTCGTCTCCACCTATGAGCCTTAATACTGAGATATCAAAGACATACCTAACACAGTTGCACAACAGTTCAATTAATTCACACGTACATACATATACAAGGGAGAACGTGAGACGCCAAAAAACCCGTTTTAACGACAGTTTCGTTACTAAACTATTTGCAATTGATTTATTGCCTCCAACTCTAACTAATATAGCAGCAACGTTACTGTCATATGAACATTGCTCGTTTGTAATAAATTATAAAGAAATTCCACAACAAAGTTGGGAACACATAACATAGGTAAATAATTTGAAATGATTCCGGGTTGTCACATAAACTGTTCTCTATTGCAATAGGTTTGAGAACACGACTTTGTTCTAAGTCCGTGTAATCGGGCACGCGCACTCATTTCTACTTTATTTAATTTCTAACGCTAGCTCTGGGAGCTCGGAGTCGAGGCGGTGGAACGTGCTGGCAGATACAACTTAACCAACTGTGGCGACTGGCTAACTCAATAATTTAATTATAGTTTCTTTTTAGAGAAAAAAATTCCTACATTTGTAGGAAACTCTGAATCACTGCTCATTATTTTTATATATCTGAATATTATTTAAAAGGTCATTGCAGTATTATTTTTCTCTTTATCTATCTAATAACTTTAACCGAGCAAATGTAGATGATGGGTAGATTCATAATCTGAATCTCGAAAACGGCTATAACAATTTCATGATATTTGTGATAAATCGATCTAGCTATGATTCATTTTTTGAAATACATTCTAGAATCCATCCAAGTTCCATCAAGTGCCGACTCGAGAGTATAATTATATCAATTTCTTTTTTTTTACTCTTTACTCATCCAGGAACTTCTTATGTGACAAAGTATCAAATGTGGCTGATGTATAAGCAAGGCATAACATTACATTATGATATAATTTAATGACTAGCGTGTTGGTCTAGTCATCTAGTGGTTAGTGACACAAACTGTTAAGTTAGAGATCGTGGCTCCTACTGCCACCCTAGCCAAATAACTTTAAGATGGGCACGGCCATTTTCATTGTAGTCTAGTCGCCAAAGTACAGGCTCTACCTAATTTGAGATCATACCAAATCAGACCAATAATGAGAAGATAAAAAAATTATAAAGTCAGCATCGAGGTTGTTACTAATATAATTTTTGATACCTAATATGTATATGCTGCTTATGGATGAGATAAAAAGTCAAAATATATATATAAGAGTATACCTACTCGTTTCGCTAGAGTGGTGTAGTAGACCTATACCTCCTTAGGCCAAACCGTTTGGTTGGTGGAGAATAAACTCACTAAAAAGAATAATTTTAGTAAAGAACCTTCATACATCCTTACTTCTTAAAAAGGAAATGTTCACAGTTTCAATTTATTGAAGGGCATTAAAGTTTGCGACACTAGTGCTTTAAGTCATTTTTATACTAAAAAGCTTCAAAGAAGTACACCGCCCCTCTGTTTTGTTATTCAGAGTCGGTGAGTGTATAATTACGAAAATCGTTAAATTTGCGAAACATAGCTCAAGTTCTTAACGTTATAATATGATAAATAATTAGTGAGGTTCGTGAGGTTAAGATGGGGAGCGCGTCGCGCGATATTGGCAGCGGCCCCCGTCGCCCCATTACCGCGAGCTCCGCAAACAAACAAACCCCATAATATCACACGACGCTGAGTACAATTGTTGTCTTAATTCTTTCACGGCTAAGGTGACCACAACACAACAAGCTCAGAACGACGACAATTTGCATGCACGACAAAGGATGACTCATTGTCCCATTACGCTCATTGTACGTCGTTGTTTGAGAGATTTTTCATCAATGTTTTGGTATGACGTTGTCACGTTAAACTATCGTCCGTAAACCCACTTTACAGACACCCAATTTTTATAGATGAATGTATTTTCTAAAACGGTTTCTTTAAGTATATGAAGTTATTTTCCAAGGAAAATATTAACATGTATTAAAACAAGTTGTGCCGATGATTGAGAGTATAAATTATATAGTTTTTGTTACCTTAACATTGAAATTAAGTTTTCTTTAATTTAAAATTCCTTTTGTCTTATGCTCCTATGCTTTGTCGCATATACCAAATCATAATGAAATAGCCACCTATAAATTTTCATACATGAGCCGCGTGCAATATACAATGTCAGAACAAGAACAAAATTATGTTTATAACTCAATCCTCAGAGTCTGCAGCTTATATTATTGGAATAAATAAAACGAAAAATTTCACGGTTACAAAATATGTGTGAGAATTGTGGTCACCGTCGCCACGACGGGACGTCAAGAGTATTATTTTCTTTCTCCTTTCTGGTGAAGTGAGTCTCAGTGAAGTCGTAATTAATTGCACTCCGGACTCAACACATCCAAGACGAGTGAATCGGGGACGAATTTTCTCTCAAATATATTTTATTTGCGATATAAAGTTTGATCTCTTTCGTGATTACTCGAGCGTTATTTGAGATCGGTTCCTGAGACTGAGAGCTCTCAATATACGATAAATAAGACACATATCTTCGCTACGCTCTCGCAGTGCACGACATAGACAATATCCGTACGTTAAACTTATGTTCGAGTATTCAAATGAATAATACTAGTAAAGTGAATGCGCCCTAGCTACCTGCGAGCTGTGAACTCGGTAGCACAAAATGAGGATACCGTTAGAAGATGGAGAAAATTTGGTAGTGAATGCCTGTCGTGGGTACTTAAAGTTTACTACCTATTACCGGAGGCATCCCTCGCTCAGTAATGTAATAGAGCCTGCAGATAGAATAAAAACTACAGATCGAAGTGAAATATAAACTTTATTAGGAAGAGCGGCCGTTAATCCCTTGGAGCGGCTCCCTGAACTTGTTTAGTTCGAGTTGGGGATGTTTCGTACGATACGTGATACGCCTCTTTGTCTTGTTCAACGTCGTGAAGTTTTTTCTTTAAGCACCTCTTCTTCTCTTCAAGTATCTTAAATTAAATTTAAAGAGGACTGATAACATTTATAATAAATTGTCTTCAATCATAGAATTTATTTGACAGTGCAAATAGTACTGGATAGTAAGGTCTTTTATGTTGTTTAATATGCTATGCTATACGTATCTTGGAAAAGCGCCAGCAAGTCGTTGAGTAGACATCAATTGCGGACTGCCCAGTGTTTACATATATCAAATACAAGAATTTCTATTATATATACAGCATACACATTCACAATGTACATTGGTTTCTAGAACATGTGACGCCCACAGTTTATTATCTATTTTTAACCGACTTCAAAAAAGGAGGAGGTTCTCAATTCAACCGTTTTTTTTTAAAGTGTGTTCGCGGATAACTTCGTTGTTTATGAACCGATTTTGATGATTCTTTTTTTAATGGAAAGGAGATATTCCAACGGTAGTACCATGACAAGGACACTCAGATGTGATGATGGCATCCAAGAGAAATCAAGTCGAGCCTTGAAGACGGTTTTTGTTTTTGGTAAAATTTTACTTGTTATCGTATTTTATACACGAAACGAAAATACAAAATGTTTAAATAGACACAACATGTTATCTTCATTTGAAATTGAAAATATATCTCACAATTTACTAAGTTATTTCACTTTAACAAGTATAACCCGAGCTAAGTCACAACTTCACATTTCTTTGAGAAATTGCATTACACTAACATTGTGGGTGGGGCTAATCTGCATAGAAATGAGCCAAGTGTCTCTTAATAGCCCGTTTTGGCAACGCACTACGAGCTACGAGAGTCTACAACGTCTACTCCAAGGCATCGTAGCACGCTGAGCACGCGTTACTGCCCATATGATACCACTACATACCATTTTACGTACATTCCAGTGCTCGCACGCGCCCCTAATGTCCGTCACGACCTTATTTCATATGTTGTGAATACGTTTATTGGCACAGATTTATGTGTAGTACTTGCAAATGTGCTACTACAAGATTCACGTCATAAAACTACTACTTGTATTTGCGTAACTTCTGTAGTTGGTAACATAATTTCTTGGTATGTAGAAAACTCTTTTTGAACAGGAATTTTACATTTGTCATTTTTAAAATAATACCTATTTTGAATAATCAATAACAGGTTTACCTATTCAAAATAAAAATCATATTTGATGATGATCATCTCTAGCTCAACTATCAGAGCTAATATTGATCAAGTATATCATTAGCGTCATTAATATTATCAAAATGGTCACTCCAACTTTACCCCTGATATAAACAGTTATTTTGCCTCATCTACATTAACAACAGGATAATACTTGATAAATATTAAATAGACTTCTCACTCTGTCAGTTAACGCATAAAATACATAATGAAACAGGCTTTTATATTTGTCCACTTTAATACGTTGCGGTGCCCAGATGTAATGTAGAAGTTCAAACAGACTGTGGAATTGTCTCGATACAAGTACCAAGCACTGGGCCGGAGGCGGCGGTTCATTATCGACCAGCGCTTGTACGCGACAAGCGATGTTTTAATTAAATAAAGCATACCCGTGTCTTAAAGTGCTCCTTCCCGAGGCTCGGCACGGGGACCTCTCTACCGGGGAACTTCAAACACAACATGTTTAGATCCTTAAGTACACACAGACTCTGTTGTACACACCACTATATTTGTAGGTAAGTTATTTTGGAAGTAATTTCAATCACCTTCTATACATTATTCTCAGTCCTAGTACTCGTCAAGTCCTGGACTTTATATATGTGCTACAAACCGTATATAATTTAATCAGAAGTAGATGTGAGGTAAAAAATACTTAAGGAAGCATTCAACAATCATCAACAAAGCGAAAGATAATCAAAAAAAAAAGCTAAACATGTATAAACAGTAGGCGCGCAGGGCTCGTATCTGTTAATTGGTCCTAAGTGAGATGATGGCTGATTTAAATATGTCCCTGGAAGTCCGCCCTGAGAGACACAAATACACACGTATAATACGTATATTTTATCTACATTTTGTCAAAGATTTTGCATTTCTACAAGATTCGTAATCTTGACTAAAACTAACTTTATATATCGTTACCGTAAATAAATTGAACACTCTATTGTTACATTTATAGGTGCATAATATTATCAATGACTAGGACAACATATATCCGTTTTTCTGTATCATAGAATTTTTATCGCAATTCTATTTACATTTGTTAAGCGTAAAACAAATCAGAGTTACTTTCGCATATAAAAGTAAATAAAAAAATGAAAATAACTCTTTTATATACTATTGAATACAAAGTTAGTCACCTTAATATGAAACATATTTCATATACCTATATGTAATGTACTTCGATAGAAATTAACAATGAAAGACACATGGAGATAAATCCATTTAACCACATTAGGGATACTACAAACTGATACACACTGTAAATGACACAAGTGACTGGTAAAAATTTAAGCAAAACTTTACAATATATACAAAACAAAAGTAACGTGAATATACGTACAACGTGAACACGCATATATAACATAACAAGCTTTGAAACTGATGTAATATCATCAAGTAGATATCATGTATTGTGTTAACACATTGCCGACACGTATTTGATATATCGTGTACGGAGCTTAGCTCCGTTTCAATTTAGCTAATCTAGGTATTCTGAGTGTATTGGATTGAAGTAAACATCGGTTTATTGTTCATGTTCGTGAGTGCGCCGAGTGATTTCTGGTGGTGTGCGCCGTGTGTGTGGTTCACTCCGGCGAGAGCGACTGATGAAAAGGTGACATTTTTCCGAGCAATTAGCTAATGGCTACGGAATCAAGTACCTGACTGCGAGCGATTACTGACAATCTTCTATTTAAATACTATTTCAAAGTATTTGATAGTACAACGACCATGGAGCAGCACGGTAGAGAGTAGTCTTATGCAGGCGTTCCCCTCTGTCAAAGTATAAGCCCTAATAGGCCCATACTTTACACTGTTATGAAACAGAACGTATTTATGTGTGCGTGAAATTCTGAATGTTTTGTTTTAATTTTTATGTGTGAGCTCATAGGGATAGGCGACTGTTTTTGTATCTGAGTCTAAAATGTGTATGTGTGAAAAAATCCCTCCTCCAAACAATGACAGCGTGTTTTGTATCGAAACAAGATAGCTACTTCCCTCAGTCCGGTGACCTGTGTTACTCTATGTAAAACGTATGCTGATCAGATCTTTAGAAATAATCTAGATTTGAAAAAATATAAAATAATCTATACTTATAATAAAAATGTAACAGGTCCAATTCTGTACATTAAAGATATTTTGAAAATTTTTTTTGGAGGGCTCTCTATTATCGATACTGAAGCCAAAACTGTATTTTTTTCATTTTTGTCTGTCTGTCTGTCTGTCCGTCTGTCTGTCTGTCTGTCTGTCTGTATCTTGGCCGCGCATCACGCGGAAACTACTGAATGGATTCAAATGAAACTTGGCATGATTAGAGTTCATACTACGAGGTAGTATGAACTCTAATCAGTAGTACTACGAGGTACTTTTTATCCCGATATTCAGCACGGTTTCCTGGGGGGAGGGGATGAAAGTCAAAATATGTACATAGTTGTAATTCAATAACACATAGTCCGATTTTATTCATTCTTTTTTTGCTATAAAGAAAAAAAATAAAAGATAATGGGAAAAGTCTTTTTTTTTGTCCGCGACTGTACACTGACTGTGGGAAGCTGAGACAGATATGTAAATATTTAATATAAATTAATAATTTTATTAATAAAATATTATTTCCAAGCGACCCGGCCGGATGTCTTTGATATTTTCGGATTTTCTCTGGTATTATAATTTATTTATTCAAAATCATATACACTTTCTACATGCTCAAGTCTGCCAAACTGTAAGACAGTTTGTCAGCAGAAGTTCTCGCTTATATAAACATATAATATAATATAGTGTATTGAGATACAAAGTTGGTTCCATTTATATAAAAAACTGTGTCAATAACATTAGTTAACCATGTTTACAAAGCTAATAACGGTCATTATAAAAAAAGAAAATAAAAAGGGAATGTTACCCAATAGTTAGGGACATAACGAGAGGTAATATTTGTGAAGTTCATTTTTAAAGTGATTTTTATATGTATATACTAGCTGTGCCCGCGACTTTGTCCGCGTGAAACAGTGACTTTGGGTAGCAGTTTTAATTATTGAGGGTAATATTATTGAATTACTGCTTGAGTTTTCCCTCAGGCTGAGCAGATTCTCAATTTTTACAATTTTATTGACTACGTTTTTTGATTTGCCATCTTATGCCAAAATATACAGATTTAGCGGATTTGATACACGAGATTATGTTGCCCATGGGAAAAACATGTTTTTTTCTAAATGAACTGCAACTTTAAGCGTCTGTCTTTGGGCTATGATAATTGTTATTGCAAATGTTGTTTTCAGTGGAAACTACATTCTTTTAAATTGAAATTGCAAATAAATTTGAATTATTGGAATACGGTGAATTAAAGTATTTTCTCCTTTTGCCATTCCATGCATCATGATTGTAGTTTTTATAATGTTGTACCCAGATGTGTATTTTGTAGCCATGTACCATTAAATAGCTTTGGCGCTCAAGATTTCTCATTAATAGGACTGGAACATTAACTTTCAGACTCAACTTATGGGAGGGCGCTCCTGATAATTCTAAAGAGTTGAGAAACTCTATGCATAAGCTATGATATGACTGGTTCAGTGTCCCTTGCATTGTTTCCTGAGAGGTATTCGATAACATCTTCCTCCACGTCTGACAAGATCCGTTCGTTTATTTGATAACTGTCTCATTAGTCGGCGGATCAGAAAATATATTATTTTAGATCATCTGTGCTATCATATACTAGAACTCACGTCTCAGTGTAATCATGTCGATACTGTCAGTTGGCATACAATCTTCTCTGATTTTTAGAAGAGCATTTGCATATTGACACTGCTTATAAATCATTGTGAAGTTATACTCGCATTATTGTAATAAGACAAAACTTTTTAACATTTACCCATAATACACATGTTTCATTCATTTCATCTTGCGGCGTACTCCTTTTGCTTTTTTTTGTGCCTAAATTCCCCCGGATCCTTTTCTGCTTTTTTCACGAAGAACATTAATTGAATAAACAAAAATCATGTAAATAAATCGAATCACAGTGAATAATAACGAATTTGTAGTGGCAAAATTCAATATCCGCATGAGCCGTCTGCCCTATCGTGTCTGCCCGTTCGGGTAAGCACACTTAGGCATATTGTGATAACTCAGTAAATGTTACATCAGAATAGCTCTAATATTTTGTCTCCTGTCGCAAACTTATGAAGCATTTTCACAAAAGTCGCATATTTCCATACAAACTATCACCCCCTATTGCTATTTTACCCCCTTGATGGTAAAAAATTTACAAATTTTAAATCACATTTTTATTTATATCTAATCAGCAGCCTAAAAAAGAAATTTTAAGATTTTAGCTTAAAATGACGATACTTCTGTAGAGAGTTTTGAAGTTTAGAAAGACTGTTTAGTAATATGGCTTATTTATTTCTACTAATATAATGAACATACACATATTCATGAATATATGTAGGTATTAATTTGTCTTCGTTGAAAAAGTGAAATCTGTTTAATGAATGTGACAGCCTTGTTTGGTCGTTGCCAAGACGCCCGGCGTAGGTAATGCGCAGGCGTGTGGCGAGTGAACCGCCACTCTTCTATACAATCTTTCATCCCCCCTTTCAACCCCTCATTACCCTTTTTTCGCATTAAAAAGTAGCCTATATGTTATTCTGATGTATAGGCTATATTACTGTAAAGTTTCATCCAAATCCGTTCAGTAGTTATTGCGTGAAAGAGTAACAAACATTCATCCATCTTCACATCCATACTTACAAACAGTCGCGTTGATAATATTAGTAGGATTGATATGTATTATACATATAGCGAACAGATTTAACTTTGTACTATGTAAAGATTGTGCATGTTGTTGTAATAGGTATAACTTAATTACAACAACTGAAAGATGAGAGAAATTTTTGACTATTACCACGTATACATATTTTTTGTAAATAAGTAATTGAGTTTTCTTTTCAGGTTTACCATTACAATAATAACTTTGTTTCGAAATAAATGACATTGTAACATAAAAAATTTGCCGCAGTGTCACGATCGTTGGTCACTGAGGCGTGACAATTTGATTACCGCTTGTATTGGTTCTAGTGTCATCAACGAACGAGGGTACACACGAGATGTTCGAGTACTCTCCCGCTAGCAGTGGGACAAATTTTTGCCCACACGCCATTATAATTGAGAGCTCGCAACTCGCCGCTCCACGATGTGACTTCATACTTTAATCAAAATAATGCACCAACATCTGACGCCTATCTCGAGCACAGTTCTCGTCAAACACTTTGTTTTTGTGCGCGCGATCGCAACTCCCTAGTGTTAGAGCGATTGCTTTATACTTTGTGTGCGCGAGGATCACTGAGTGTCACATTTGTAATCTGATTAGACACACCGAGTAAGCCCAAAACACGGCTTACAGTAATCCGGTTGCATAATGCCCAATCAGCTTCCATGCATGAATTACGACACAGCATGCAGACGTGATACTGAAGCACCAATGTTTTGACACTACATTCAATCTCAACATGCACTATATAATATCGACAGGCGATAACTGCACTATGTTTTGGAGCAAGGCACAAACAAAAGTTGATTTTGTATATTGGATTCATATCAATAGTTGATTCTTCTACCAATTTAGGTCAGGTTTTTTAACCTCTCAATATTAATCTATATTTGTTTGGAGACAAAGTGGAAATCCTGTTTTTCTTAACATTAATGACAGTAAAACTTATACCTTAACAACTTGAAAATGTCTACATCTCTTTCTAAAGAAATCAACACTTCACTTGTTTAGAATTTTAAAATAAAGACAATAAAAATGGAGCATATTAAACAAATCTCACCAAATTTCGTCTTATCGTGACGATTCATGATCACGATCGTAAACACCTGTTGTAGAGGTCACGTACAAGACAGCGCCACGATTGAATACTGTTGACAATGTTATATTCCTTTCTCCATTCACGTAACGCACTATGTCTTTACTCCCACCACGATACAAATGTTTGCTCTTCTACAAAGTTTTTCATTCTTTGTCTTCCGCATATTGCTATTATGGACCTTAGCTCCTTCGCTGTCAAAATTGTAAATTCGTGATAAGCTATGAAGCAAATAGCGAGAGAAAACGCATGAGACTTAAAGTTCATCTGTTTCAGTATGTGAAAAAACTAAATCAATTAAATGAAATAAAGTTTCAAACATAAACTTAGAATAAAACCTAAATCTGTCTCAGATTTTTTACCGCGAGTTGTTAATGAGTTTAAATGAGTCTTATGAAACTGTTGCCTCACTCGTCATACAAATATACCTTATATCTCTTCGATATTATTGATCAAAGGTATATCTCGTGTAAGTCGAATATACCTAAATTCCATAAACCTCATTAAAAAGATAATTTATTATGTTATCTATTTCAGCTTATACCTTGTACTTTTTAAGAGCGAAGCAGAAGCTAAACTGAACTAGCCGAATAATTCAAGTGATTTTGAAACTGTTCCATGAACGTATTGTGTTATATTCCACATTGGCAGTGTGCACAAGTTTAAGTATGGTACAAAGTTAAATCTACCAATAAGTTGAGTAGCTTTACACTTCCCAATTGGTACATTATAAACAAATTCTACTGCGACATCAATATAGTAAAATAAACGTTTGTGAAAACACAAGGAAACACACTTTTGTTTGGCAACTGTGATCTTGATAATTTTATAAGACTTTGAAACTTAAAAGCTAATATTTTGGACTTCTAACAAATAAAAAGTTTGTTAGGATTAAATATTTTATAATAGTAATCATTAATTTACAGACCATATTCATGAGTAAAACATAATAAGTACACATAAAATATATACAAATACAGCGAAACTGTAAAATAATTACAACAGTTTTATTATATTAACCACAATAATTTAGTTGCCATAATACCTGGATAATATATGGATGTGAGAGTTCTCCCTAGTTTTCGGCTGCGGGAGCAAAACTTTTTACATCGATCAACCCTTCACAAACTTGT
Organism: Diaphora mendica; assembly: GCA_949125395.1. Taxonomy (NCBI): domain Eukaryota; kingdom Metazoa; phylum Arthropoda; class Insecta; order Lepidoptera; family Erebidae; genus Diaphora; species Diaphora mendica. Next base: position 31,565,437 of record OX421315.1, read on the forward strand.
TACCTTAAGAGATTAGCATTCTTTTATTGCCGCCAAACAGTTATAATTTGACTTGTGCAGAACGCCCACATCGTTTACTTACTGGAAAGTAACTCAGTGTGCACTGATCTAATAACTATATCGTGAGATCAGTGCGGTGTATAACGACCAATTATCGCGTAGTTGTCTCGAGGGGTCGGTCGTGAGACACGACACGAGTGTGGCTTATAGCCTCTCCGGTTCATAAGATGTATATTGTATATACACTGTGTGGCCATAAATCATTCGACTCAACAATTCTCTCGTCAGGGTGGTTTCAACGATGAATGCCAATGTACGAAACCCGAGGTGCTACACCGCGCAATCGTTGGTCAATGTGCGATGTGTTTTTGACGTAGAATTGTTCGGTGATCGGTGGCAGACATGTATTGTAAAGAAAAATGATTTGTATTGCAATATCGGCGTCAGTCTATATACATTTCTATCTTATCCTAACCCAATGGGCAAACTCGCGGACGTGATCATCGATACAAATGGGGAATGGACAGATAAATCTATTCGTTTGAGACCAACTTTATTTCCGTCTCCATGAAGGTGCACGGTACATTACTTGGTTAGAGGCTAGCTCGGATCGTGGAGCTGACGGCGAACAAAGTCCCTCCTACCTCTCTCTACGTGCGGTACAAAGGCACGCCCGCAGTTTTGCTTACAAAACAAAAACAGCAGACAATGTCTGAGCCCTTGTACTGACACAAAATTTATTTCAAAGCTATTCAATTTATGTATCCTATGAAAACATATCCAGGTAGAACAAAAACACAGACTGTGTATGTACAGTTACACATACATATGTACTTACTATAGTATTATCCAGAAGATGATTCTACCAGGCAAGGTAGATGGGCACGGAAAATATAAATATTGGACAGTCGTGTAAATATATATATCTAACTTCATTTAAAACATTAACCGTAGCAGGTATGATATAAGTATAAAATGTTTTTACTGATAAAACTTCTTAAATATATTAACATGCTACAACTCAATAAGCAGAATGTTAGTATTTAACGCATATTCGGGCTTGCATCCTATCTGCTTGGTAATATATATCTATACTAATATTATAAACGTGAAAGTTTGTAAATATGGATGGATGTATGGATGGATGGATGTTTGTTACTCTTTCACGCAAAAACTACTGAACGGATTTGGATGAAACTTTACAGTAATATAGCTTATAATAGGTCTTTACCTATGAAATTGCCGTTTTGTATGCAATAAGTGAAAGTACTTATTTTTTCAAACTTTTTTATTTCTGTTATTCGAAGTAATCACCCATGCAATCGACGCATCTTTGCCAACGCATTGGCAGTTTATTGATGCCCTTCTTGTTAAAATCAGCTGGACGGGAGGCAACAAACTCTTCAGAGGCATTTTGTACTGCCTCTCGGGAATTGAATTTTTTACCCACTAAAAAGTTGTCTAAATTTTGGAAAAAGTAATAGTCGGTAGGTGCAAGGTCTGGTGAGTATGGCGGATGAGGGAGAGCTTCCAACCCCAGCTCTTGCAGCTTGGAGACTGTCTGTTACGAACTGTTGTACCAAATGGTGTTGTCAGTTCAGACCGACCTTGCACCTACCGACTATTACTTTTTCCAAAATTTAGACAACTTTCAGTTGGTAAAAAATTCAATTAATATAACCGATATACACGCGGGCGGAGTCGCGGGCCACAACTAGTATCAAATAATTATAATACAATTTAATTAAAAAAACCCCGACATAATAACCTGAGTTCCCTTTAAAAAGTAAAATTTTGCAGACATTCGGTTATTCTTCCCCACTTTCACCCCAATAACTTTTAAACGACTCAACCGATTTTCATGAAACATGTCTAAGAACACTCGCACGTAACTCACCTTTCATGCAAAATAAAACTAAATTGAAATCGCTTCATCCGCTTGTGAGCTACGGTGCCACAGACAGACAGACACGTCAAACTTATAACACCCCTTTTTGCGTCGGGGGTTAAAAAGAAAAAAGGTGATCAAAATGTGAATTAAAAACTAGTTATATAAACCTAACAAATATGTTGACTGCACGGTTGGCCTGGTGGTTTAGGCGGTCGCCACGCCGCTTTCTACTGCACCAAGTGTTGTGGGTTCAAATCTCACAAGTTCTGAGTCTGGGTGTTCATTGTGTCCGTTTCATGTATGTTTGTATAGTCCCCCGCGACACAGGATGTTTATTCCTAAAGCGGCAGTTGTCTTTAAAAAAATGTATCAAGGGTTGTTGTCACCGCTTACATGTTATATTTCAGTCGCATATCACAATTTCATTACGTCCATAATCGCGTAAACGATGACGAATGCGATCGCGCGCAAACGAATCGCGGCGATAAATCGTGCAGCCGCGTAATATCGCGTAATGTCGACAATATTGCGCACAGAAAGCGTAATCAAGAATTACGGACCAATGGAAAATTATATCCATGAACAAAATAAATAAACATAGGTATCTTTAATATTGTTCGGAGGATAATTCGCCTGAAGGCCATTATTTTAAATTTAATAGTATTTAGAAGATGCTAGCTGGTATCGGCTAGATGTTGTTAAAATTTAAGAGATTTTTCAACCGTCTGGTTGAGGAATGTAGCAGGTGAGACAATCAATTGTATTGACGCAAATTAAGATACAACTTTTTATTGAACATTTTCTCTGTGATAAGTTCACTAAAACGATCCCTAACCTTTATGAAGAGTAGGTATCTCATTTACATCTCAAAGTTCAACGAACTAGCTACTTGATGACCCCTGAGTTGCAGATGTCTATCACTAATTTGGTCGTTTATCCCTAAAATGTTAGCTATACTTAATAAAAAGTATTTTATTCTTACAGTTAAACCAATAATAGGTGGAATAATAATGGAAATTGTTTCAGTTTTAAACAATGAACGAGCTCAAGAACTTCAGGCCTCGGCCACACGCACTAATTACTAAACTTGATATAAATTTAAACAGAGCCACGCCCCTCATAAAATTGTAAGACTGAAAGTTTGGTCCTTTGAGCGTCAAACATGATGGCATTTATTAGTTGGTCTGTCCGATCCCGGGCGACCGGCCGGCGGATCGTAAGCGCAAACACACGCGGTCACCCGTGAACGGCCTCAAAGGACCAGCGTACGTACCTGCGGTGGCACACACGTGCACTAATACCCACCCATTTATAACACCGCCACTCACACAGCCAACGCGGGACGGGGCCGGAATGTATTGGCACTCGACTCAATGCTTGCTTGATCCTGTGACGTCAGACGCAGTTAAGCTGCTGCACACAAATGTTTATATGAAGTGGTCTACTTCCACGCACACCGACTAGTTTAAAGCTTTAAATTGTGACGTCATATAATAAAATTAACTTTGAAGATTTTTTAAATAATAATAAAAACGTTTATTTACTCAAATCAAGTATTTATAAATTTATCAAAACTGTCACTTAAACTAGGTTTTCCTGTGCTATATGTAACAGTTATAATTTAATGTGATTTAAAAAATCAGTCATATCGCGCGATTGTATTGAGTTAGTGATTTACTCAAATATGTTAATCTAAACGTGACGGTATATGTAATGATGTACGTGTGCGTAAACAGTTCTCGGTAGGACAGAATCGGATGAGTCCAAGGACAGTGGTCGTGCCCAATCAGATATCCCTGATCCGATATAACTTATTTATTTGCGGACCTCCGGCGGTGGTAACTAGCTGTTTACTCGGGTTTAATTCCTTATGACAGCACAAGAGATCTGTCAGATAAAACTAATTAGTTGCCAAATTCTGGGGCCACATCACGTTTATTGGATTGCCGACGAAATAGCAACCCATAGGCTTAAATAAATGAATGAATGCATGTATATATTTTTAACGAATAAATAGATTAAATACATAGGCATGCGGCACATTCATAACCAAAACATGACGAAATAGCAAAGCGAAATTAGATCTAAAACAACAAAAACCTTTAAGTTAATCCCGTTATATAAATAAATTGGAAAAATATATTCCTTCCCTTCTAACATTACTATAAAGTAATCGAATCGTTCGCATAGAGGAACTGAAAAGAACAAATGGTATGATTTACAGTTTATTAAAATAGAATTGAGAAAATACAAAAATACAAACGATTACAAAGTTAAGAAACATTGATTTACAATGTATCGCGTACAAAAAAGTATCGGGAATGATGATTTCTTTATGGTTCCAAATTCAATGTTTAGTTTTTTTTGTTGTTGTTAGATTGGAACAACTGTTTTCAATTTTGGCGCGGAGTTTGAGTTGCATCTGTTATTTATATTAAATGCCACCAAAAACATTTTCATGTAAAATGTTGCCAAGACGACTGCATATGGCTTACCCTGTGAAAAAGATATCAGATCTCATGTAGAGCGAAGGTTCGGAATCTACACGCCCTAACTCTACCAACCCTAACTTCACAAACTCTACATCTCAGTATAAAAGTATGGCTTCGCCGTTTCGCTACTGTCACGAAGGGGAAACGAACGCCTTTTGTGTTTGCAAATAATTATCTAGTTTCTGAAGTAATGTGTTATACGAATATTTATTTCCTGAAGTAACGAAACAGCCAAGCCATACATTTTTACTGAGATGTAGAGTTTATGAAGTTAGGGTTGGTAGAGTTAGGGCGTGTGGTTTCAGAATCTTGGCTCTACATGAGATCTTATATCTTTTTCACAGGGTAAGCCATATGCAGTCGTCTTGGCAACATTTTACATGAAAATGTTTTTGATAGGATTTCATCTCTTTCTGTAAGTTGCTTGAGGCAGTTTTTTTTCTTTTTTTGGGCTGTATTTCTTGTACATCTTCTTTCTTCTTTCGAAAAAGTCCGTGTTCCAAAAATAAAACCTCTAGCATAAACATTTGTGAAAGTCTCATACAAACTTCCACCCCCCAAATTGGGGGGTTGGGGGGCAAAAGTAATAGGTTTATGATTTTTTTTGTTGTTTGTATACTAAATTTAGTTTACCTAGAAAATTTCAGCTTTTTAGCACTTCAGGAAGTACCCTAACAGTTTTGATGATCATCAGTGTGTCAGTGACGAAATCGGTGTTTTTTAGGTATCAATAAAATCTAAAGTATCAAAGCTATGCAAACAAATCTTTGTATGTTTCATAAGTCTATTAGCAACATCATATCCTTAAAATTTGAACGATCTAGTATATCGGGAACCAAAATTATGAGGGTTCAAGAAAACGACAAAACACTTCGAGAAAAGGTAGGTAGTGCCCTTGCGCTACGCTTGGCTCGTCTGGGCGGGGGCACGTCCGTGCCCCCAGATACAGCGCTGTTTTTAGTTATATGATATCTAGTGTGTAATGCGAATTTCATAATGGTCATAAACATCGAACAAAGAGTTTGTCTTAAATTTTGCATCGCCAATGGAATTTCGTGTTCGGAGTCACTGAAAATGTTACAGAAAGCTTACGGTGAATCGACTTTATCAAAAACACGTGCTTATGAGTGATACAAAACGTTCAAAAGCGGTCAAGATGTGACGGAAGATTTGCCTCGCTCTAGTAGGCCACCAACGTCTGCAACTAAAGTTAACATCGCAAAAGTCAACAAAATAGTGACTAAAAATCCTCATTCAACTTTGAGAGAGATAGCCGCTGAACTTTCTGTATCTCACAAGTCGATCCGTACCATTTTAAATAATCACTTGGGTATGAAACATGTTGCCGCTCGGCTAGTCTTCCTAGACATGCTAGAACGAGTCAATTCTAACCCAATATTCATGAAACTCATTGTTACTGGTGACGAGACGTGGGTTTACAAGTTTGACATGCGAACTAGTCAACAAGCTTCGGAGTGGCACCTTCCAACTGAACCGAAACCGAAAAAACCACGCCAAACTCGATCAAAAGTCAAAGTTGACTGTTTTCTTTGACTCTCGCAGTTTTGTGCACTCGGAATTCTAGTCGGAAGGTCAAACGGTAAATAAAGAATATTATTTGAGCGTTATGCGGTGTCTGAGAGAGCAAATTCGACGAAAAAGGCCAGATTTGTTGAAAGAAAATTCTTGAATTTTGCACCACGATAAGACGCCTTCGCACAAGGCCATCATTTTGAACGAATTTTTGATCAAACACTCAACAAATACCATCGAGCAACCACCATATTCACCAGATATGGCTCCAGCCGACTGATTTTCTATTTCCTAAACTCAAATTACCACTTCGTGGCACCCGTTTTTAATCGGTAGAAGACATAAAGAAGAATTCGCAGCGACAACTAAACTCAATTCCGGAAACAGCGTTTAAAAAATGTTTTGATGATTGGATTATTCGTTGGCGTGCGGGTATCGTTTCTGAACGACCATACTTTGGAAGTGATCAAATAAATTTGGATGAATAACTTACATTTTGTGTATTTTTCCCGGTACTTTCTTGACAGAGTAGTATATATTTCTTTTTTCTATTCTAAAACTAGTCAGTCACGTCCTCTCGTGCTCTAAATCGTACCGAAAACTGACAGATCACAAATAAAATGTCACGAAAAGGTCCGACAAATTATATCGCGTTTGACCTATACTCAATTACCATTTAATACCATCATACTTAACGTGAGCCGGTAAAACACCTCGCTCCACCCCTCAATATATATGTTCTTCAAGTTTGTGAAAAATCGTGTCCCATTTACCCTAGATAAATTACCTACAGTCAGAAACGTACGAAAATTGTTTCCTTTTTTTTAACTTTCACGTACTCAAATCTATTGCTGTAAGGATTATGGAATAGTTTTGCTATTAGAGATGATGAGATTTGATAGGCAATATAAATAATTTACCTCGTAAATTGGATTGACTATATTGTCTCTATATACGACGTTCTTTTTATTTTAGAATACTAGTTGGCAGTTGACAGTGACTAGTTTTATTTGAAAACCATGAGTGTTGTGCATTTTTTTATGACAAACGATATCTGGGGGCACGGACGAGCCCCCGCCAAGACGAGGCAAGCGAAGCGCAAGGGCATGTAGACACACAGTTTATATTTTGCTAAGTAAGCATTGTCGGTTAGCCACCGGATTGTGAGGCCGGGCAGCGCCGTGTCAACCCTACACTACGGGTGTAGATTGATTATTGTAACAGTTTGAACTTTGAATTATTAAATAACCTTCAAGTAAAATCACTCCGTGTTTTATATTATCTCAGTCCCGGCTAGGAACATTGCTAAAGTGAAGTAACAACTATAAACATTTAATTAAATATTCGTCCTCGAGTTATTATTATACACTCATTTGCAAAAAAAACGGGCGGTTTCTATTTTCTTCCTGGCTGAAAAAATAAAATACCAAAAAGGTTTTAATCACTTGAACATATTACTGGCCAGTTATAAAAGTGCCATAATGTTTATAAGAGAACATTCCAAATTCAAATTTTTGACTGAGCCTGGTTTTCAAAGAAAACAACTTTTAACTACATTTTGTGGCGCGAATTCCCTATAGTTAATATCGACTCTAATTAAATTCTTGTCATTTTTTATTAAATTATCTGATGTCCATGACATTTGAAAGTATTGCTATTTAGCAACCTTGAAAATAGTAGATAAAGTGATAAAAGCGAGCAAAATTATTGCGCTGCTTGAAGAAGGTTGCAGCCAATGCTTCGTGGCTCTGAGGCTAAATGTGAGTCGGTCGACAGTTCAAAGGACCTGGCAGCGCTATCAAGAGATCGGTTTCGTCAAGAGAAGGCCTGGTTCTGGCAGAAAGACATGTACCGAACTACGGGATGATCGTTTTCTAGTTAGTCAAACGTTGAGAAATCGCAAATCTTATTATGTGGACCTCAAGAACAGCCTCGAAGAAGTAAGAAATGTGAAAATTAGTCTATGGACGGTCAGGAGGAGGCTTCTCGCTCGCTCGGCTAATATACACAGTCATCGGCCGCCACGCGGCCCTAAATTACTCCGTGGACATCGAGTTGCCAGGCTTAGCTTCGCTCGAAATTGTGTGTCATGGACTCATGAAGACTGGGATAGGGTATTGTTCTCTGATGAAGCCAGGATATGTCTGCATGGTGAAGACCGACGTCGGTGAGTGCTACGTAGACGAGAAGAACGCTTTGCAGAGGCATGTTTTGAAGAAATCACACCTTATGGAGGGGGCTCTGTTATGTTTTGGGCAGGAATAAATTCTATGGATCGTACGGAGTTAGTCTTCATCGAAAACAGTACACCGATACATAACGGAAGTTCTAATTCCTTATGCACAACCCGCTTTAACCGCTCTTGGCGAAAACTCAATTTTTATGGACGACAACGCTCGCGCCCACCAGTCTGGCGATGTGGAAGCGTATATGCTAGAAGTCGGAATTCGTCGTTTGGACTGGCCAGCTAGAAGTCCGGACCTCAATCCCATAGAGTATGTCTGGGACGTTCTGAAGCGATGAGTGAGATCAGTGCAGCCGGCTCCGCAGACCATCAGAGAGCTAAAGAATGTGATTACCGCGGAGTGGGAACGTATTCATAAGAACAAAGAAACCATAAAAGATATACTCGCTAGCATGCCCAGACGAATGCAAGCCGTGATTTCAGCAAGAGGGGGTCACACTCAATACTAAACTTTTATCTGTTTTTAATGTATTCAAGAAAAACGAAGAAATTAACGCGTTTTATTTTTATTATTTATTATATTAATATATTATATTATTTAGCGAGCAGGTACCTGCTCGCTAAATAATAATAGTGTTTTGAGCTTAAACATTATTTCTCAATAATTTAATCAAAATGTTATGATAAAACTGATGAAAACTCTTCCTTCCTAATTAATTTATAAAATTCTGAGGATAACAATACCTAAAATTGTCAAACAAACTAATAGCGCACATTTTTGAGCTATTTCGGTTTGTTCGTAGATTAAAGAGCGCGTAGAATTATTACCTACCTACCTTTTCTCGAAGTGTTTTGTCGTTTTTTTGAACCCTTATAATTTTGGTTCCCGATATACTAGATCGTTCAAATTTTAAGGATATGGTGTTACTAATAGACTTATGAAACATACAAAGTTTCGTTTGCATAGCTTTGATACTTTAGATTTTATTGATACCTAAAAAACTGACACACTGATGATCATCAAAACTGTTAGGGTACTTCCTGAAGTGCTCGAAAGCTGAAATTGGGTATGTAAACTAAGTTTGGTATACAAACAACAGAAAAAAATCATAAACCTATTACTTTTGCCCCCCAACCCCCAAAATTGGGTGGAAGTTTGTATGAGGCTTTCACAAATTTTTATGCTAGATGTTTTATTTTTGGTAAACGGACTTTTTCGAAAGAAGAAAGAAGATGTACAAAAAATACACCTCAAAAAAAGAAAAAAAAACTATAAAAAATACTGCCTCAAGCAACTTACAAAAAGAAAAGAAATCACACCAAAAACATTTTCATGTAAAATGTTGCTAAGACGACTGCATATGGCTTACCCTGTGAAAAAGATATCAGATCTCATTATCAAAAATTCTACATCTCAGTAAAAATGTATGGCTTGGATGTTTCGTTACTTCAGAAATTAAATATTCCCATAACACACTTTACTTCAGAAACTACTAGATATTTACAAACACAAAAGGCGTTCGTTTCGCCTTCGTGACTGTAGCGAAACGACGAAGCCATACATTTTTACTGAGATGTAGAGTTTGTGAAGTTAGGGTTGGCAGAGTTAGGGCGTGTAGATTCAGAAGCTAGGCTCTACATGAGATCTGATATCTTTTTTACAGGGTAAGCCATATGCAGTCGTCTTGGCAACATTTTACATGAAAATGTTGTTGGTGTGATAAGAATTAAATTAACAATTTAAGGATCACCCGACACCGCCCGACGGGGAACCTGTTCAATAATTCTATTTTTTATTTATTTATTTAGCGGTCCCCCGACAGACGGTTTCGGGGATTTTAAAATTGTTAATTTCTTGTAAAATTGTGGTTAGAGTTAGTAGCTCTACATGAGATCTGATATCTTTTTATTAAGTAAGCCATATGCAGTCGTCTTGGCAACATTTTACATGAAAATGTTTTTGGTGGGTTCCACATTTTTGATGTAAATTTAATTTTAATATTGGTTGTGGCGACTTCCACATACAACGCAAAACAGAAACACACTACAGCACCATCTACCGAAGATATGTCGAACTACGGAGTAACAAAGTAAGCAAAGAAACTACCGATCCTGAATCGCGCAATAAAAGTTCTCGCGCCGATTAACATAATATATACAACATCCCAACATCAACCGTTGGGCAGTGGCCCGCCAGGCATGGTCACCTCGCCTTTGTATTGGAAGGAGACGACACCCGTTCCTCCACATTGGTATTATGACATTTATATTCCAAATATTAATTCGTAATATTAAGAATATTCCAAGGCTCTTGTGATAGAGATCAATATTACCTGCATATCATCATACTTGCCTGTAAGAGATTGCCTTCAAGCGATAAGGCCGTCATCTTCCAGTTTTAAGTTGTCATCGTAATTCATCTCGTGTACAAAAATATACTATTTTTAACCGACTTCCAAAGGTCCAAAGGAGGAGGTTCTATGTTCCACTGTATGTATTTTTTTTTTTTTTTTATTATGTATGTTCACCGATTACTCCGTCAATTGTGGACCGATTTTGAATTTTTTTTTGTACATGAAAGGGTATGGTCCCGAGGTGGTCCCATTGCCAGCATATCAGGATCTGATGATGGAATCCCAGGGAAATCGAGAGGAACCCTCATTTTTTATAGGCACATACTATGTTTTTCGTATATTTTCTGAAGTTACACTGGTATTTGCGTCTGATAGTCATCATTTTATGATGATGAGCTGATGATGTAAGGCACAACTCCTTAATGGTTAGGAGTTGAAGGATTAATCTTTAAATATCATATGTATATATGTAACCTTTAGTCGTATTCTTTCAAATCATTTAGGAAAGCTGATGATGGAAGGTACAACTCCTCAACGGTTAGGAGTTGGAGGATAATTCTTTCAATTTCATGCGTATCTAAAGACCTTCAGTCGTATACTTTCAAGTTATTTAGGTGAGCTGATGATAGAAGGTTAAACTCTTCAACAGTAAGGGATTAGAGGATGATTTTAATATTACACGTACAAACCTTAATTTGTATTCTTGATGATGAAATTTGATGAAATAGTTCAACTTACTACTTACCTACGATTGTTTGCACTAAAAACTGAAAAATCAAAACTTTTTATATAAAAAACCGAGAATAAACAGGAAACTGTCAAATATCCGTGTAGGTAGTGACGTCACTATAATGTTGTTTATACATCATTGGCAGATAATGTCACGGATACGTCGGACTTTTTATGATATAACAAAAGTATAATCAAAAGTATATAATAATAAATAATAATAAATATTTCGGACATCTAACACACAACGCCATCTAGTCCCAAGTTAAACAGAGCTTGTGTTATGAGTACTTGACAACTGATACCAATACCTACATAATATTTACTTTTTTATAATACATGCATATTATACATAGAAAATACCCAAACTCCGAAACAAATATTTGTAGATCATACAAACATTTGGTCCCACCCGGGAATCGAACCCGAGACCTCATGATCATCAGTCGCACACGCCAACCGCGAGACCAACGAGGCAGTATTTGACTGGTAGAGAATGCCGTAGGCATTAAGTCCGCCAAAGTACCAAATATACATAATGTACTTTTAGTAGATGTAAAATGCTTGACTAGTTGTCGGTATGCTATGCGTTAGCAGGATAAATTAAAGATAAATAATATTATGCTTTTCAAAATTTATAGTTATGAACACGCCTAATTAACCGACTTCCAAAAAGGAGGAGGTTCTATGTTCCACTGTATGTATTTTTTTTTTTTTTTTTTTATGTATGTTACCTGATTACTCCGTCAGTTGTGGACCGATTTTGAATTTTTTTTTTGTATTCGACAGGGTATGCTTCCGTGGTAGTCCCATTGCCAGCATATCAGGATCTGATGATGGGATCCCAGGGAAATCGAGGGAAACCCTCATTTTTTATAGGCACATACTATGTTTTTCGTATATTTTCTGAAGTTACACCGGTATTTGCGTCTGGTAGTCAAAAAGAATACAAACGAACAATTACAAAAGTCTAAGCGATAGTCACTTGGCACCGACTTCAAACAGATTTTAGGTACCTAGCACCCATTATAATACTACTATTTAAATGAATAAAGAATTAGGTATAGGCAATTTATGAAGAACCAGTTTATTTTACGCTTTTAAGTGTTTTTTGACAGAGAGTTTTCGTTGGATGTTTTTGGAAGTCGGTTTTTTTTTTTTTTATAATTTGAAATACTAATAGAAAGTTGTGCCTTATGATGCTTCTTGGCCTTCGTGTATACACAATACACATGAACAGGCGACACGATAGCCTTTCATCACATGTATGCTGACGCGATAACGCATCAGATATTACATGACATTTGTAAAGATATTGTTCCCGTAAGCTGCGTACGAACTAAAAAGTACGCCACACGCTTTAAAACACAACTGAACTACGAACAAAATTGCATTTGTATGGCACCATTTTATAACTAGAAATATGAAGGAACCTAGCTTTGGTAGTAGTCGTGCATAAGTATGTGTGTGTGTGTCTATTGTGCGCCGTACCCAACTGAGTCTTTGTACAATCAGCTTATGTGCTCGTGCTCACAGAATGATAGTACAGTTTTATAGTTTGTTTCGCTCTCTGCAATATAATTAAATATCTAGTTTAACGGCTCTGTTTTAATATAGACTTGGAATTGTTTATTTAACTCACAAATAAACTCAGCGGAGGGAATTCTAAATAATGATGAATATTAAACGCGAGATAGAGCCTCTCACGTAAATTAACTGAGCATTAAATTGATGGCGTCCAACTCAAAGATCAGGGTACTATTGACGATATTATTGACTTTCATTTTCGTTTGGGAATTGTAATCGAAAATATTAAAATTGATGAATTCGCTGAACTGCGCGGCGGGTGGGTTACACTTGGTCCAATTAACTTAAATTATTCAGAGTGCTGTTAACGGGTAAAATGAAATGATCAAAACCGTAGAATATTAAAATGTAGTTTTGCATATTATTATTTTTCCTTGCAAATATTTTTCATAATTTTAGTAGTAACGTTTTTCTGTCTGCGCGTGCCAGGTGTCAGCTCATAATATAGCTTCAGAGTACACGAAAATAGAGTAATTATAAGAAAGGGCTAATAAATCCATCGAAAAAGTTAAAATTATCTAATTAAATAAATATATATTTGTGTGTTAAATTGAAACAATAAGACCGGGTTCGGCCAACGCCGGCCGGTGGGATGTCGGCCTCGATAGCGTCCGACGTGCCTGCCAATGATCGATTGAGATACTATCCCGCCGAGGAATAGTACAATTAATGTTATTACACTGGATACTGGCGTTGGTGCAACGTCCCCAGGGATCAAAGCAACGCCAGGCTGTTTGAATGTTCTAAATACAATTACCAATATCGTGCAATATTTATTATAAATTGTTGTAAATGTTTATAGAATGACTTTGACAGCAGCACGTATAAACCTAAGTCACTTTTAGAAGGGTTTCACTAACTTGCAATAAAATCATCTTCAGTCGTAAAGTAAGAATATTCTACATTTTATTTCACCTTTTCCATTTGTCAGACTGCTGCAGTGTCATATTTAACTTTTTTGTGTTGTAATAAACAATTTTTTTCTCTTGTGTGTATTTGAATTTCTTTGTAATTTTTTAATTTCATTTTATGTTTGCTACCCCAAGTAAGGTTATAATGGGTAAACCCGTTGAAGGCATAATGTTGTTGCAAAGCTTAGATAAGTTTTAAGTGTTAATTCCTACTGTGAGTACTATATTAGAGCATCCACTTAGATCTTTGATAACTAACGTGAGGCCGAATCGTAAGGCAGCATCGAGATGTCATGCTGAGGCACAACTCACAGAGACTTAATTAGCTTGTCAGTTGAAGCAAACGATATCGTGTGAATCACGTCGAGCGCTCGCGTTTTTTGCACGTATTGTTGCAGTAATTTTGACATGAGGTCGCCGCCGCCACTTTTTAATGAATGGTCTAATGAAACAACTTTAAAATTTATCGAATTGTTTAACAAACTGTTTTGTTTTAAGACATTTAAAGTATTTGCTATGCTGTAAAAACATAATGCGTACGTTGCTAGAACATTGTACTTCATTGCAAGGTGAATACTAGAATGAGGAACAACGCGATGAACATCGCGAGTACAGGAACGTGTGGCTGTTAGGGCAATATTCGCGGCAGCGCGAGCAGCAGCGCGAGGAGCGGCGCGAGTGGCATAGTCTGGCTGTAGGGTTACAGTGTTTGTTCGATTTACTGCCGGTCTCTGCTTGACAATACTTTACTATGTTGTTCAAAGTAATTCAAACTAATATCTATGCACATGTATATATGTGTAATATCTGTAATATTTTGGTACACGGAGAGAGAGTAAGAATGACGTGAACGACGAGAGAATTATGTGTACATAATTTATTATATATAACTAGCTGATCCACCAAACGTTGTTTTGCCATAAAAAAAATTGTTATAAAAATAGATGTTGGTCGACTCTCAGACCTACCCAATATGCACACCTAACTAATTTCATAAAATCGGTGCAGCCGTTTCAGAGGAGTATAGTAACTAACATTGTGATACGAGAATTTTATATATAAGATTATAAATTATGTATACATAATGTATTAGTCATTCTCTCTTTCCTCCATCCATCCATTAGCATATAGGTATACAGTTCACTTCTGTTTCATAGACAGTGAGTATTACATAAGTATTCAAACATTAATAGAGCTGTAGTTTAACAAGGAAAAGTGAATCAAAACGTAGAAACATAAATGATATTGCTAGTAATAAATGTAACATGTAACTATGTAATAATGTGCTAACGTTGGTGTTCAGTAGATGTGGGTCACAACTTATCGGTAGTGAGTAGTAGAGAGCAGAAATCGATACATTCTTGACACAACAGCTCACAGGTACAAGTTTTGACAACGGTTTCAAGGCGTTGACAGAGGTTAAGCCACTAATTCTTATTCTCATCACTACCCTCTTTTAGAGAAGCGACTTTGTTTCAATGACCAACTGTTATAATATAAATTTATACGTAGTAATAGATACATTAAAGGAAATATAGTTTATTTATAAACTGTGACTCTTTGTTCCTATAAATAAACGGTACAAGACAGAAATAAAACATTCAAGGCCAACAATGATGGATAGAAATCAAATAAAATAAAATCTATAGTCGTGTCGGATAAAATTTCATTTTGCGTCACAAGATGGAAGAAGAAACAATATCCGCGCATGAGGAATAACCCAAATTCTTTCAGTTTTGTTCACGTCGCACGTCGGCTGTGAATGTTTTGTAATCTGAGAACATTTTCTCAGAGACAGGTTCTCAGAGAGTTCCGCCGCGACCAGCGATAGTGTATGTCGGTGGGGCGCGGCGCAGGCTCTGGGCAAATAGAACCTTATTTGGATATTGAAACTTTGATGTGATCAAACCTAACTGCATCAGTATCTGATGATATTAACTTTTAATAATAGTGTGTAACTTTGTAGTTGCGGAAAAAAGTCACGTACTATTTCCTCAACATTAGCCAGGTGACCTGCTCATTACACCCACCAGACCGCTATCGCAACGTACTATCCTACTCTCTATGGGTCGATTAATTTGTGTCTGTTAAACGTTAATGCAGCTAAAAGTTATATTGAGGGTATATTTGCGGTGGCACAATTACCTTTATGACCTAAACGCTCTCAAATTACGTGAGATATATCAGTAAACTTTTTACGTGTAGCTTGTAAAGACATGTGTAGCTATCACACGAGCTCGTAAGGCACTACTGCGAGTCAGGGCCCTCATCAAACTGAGTGTATTGACGTTACATTATAACTTCTAACTGTCTTTAACGTAATGCAGTACTACTGACACACTAACTAAATAAGAGAGATTGAAGAATCAGTCTTAATAGTGAAGGGGTATAGTATATATTTATCTGCTACATTTTATGTATGTATCTGCTACATGTTAGGTACTCCATCTTCAGTGGATCGATTGAAATTTAAGCGAAATTGTAAAAGAAGATGTAGGATGCGATAGGGAGTATGTCGCTGATAATGATACACATCGCCAAGTATCTAACATAGATCACCCTGTATGCAAACGCGCGCGTGTTTGCAAAAGAAAAATGATTATGGGTAACAAGAAAGATAAAAGTTACTAAAGAGTTCTGATTTAGTCACTTGAAGTTTCTAAGCTCACGCAACGTTTAACCAAGAGTGTGATGAAATGGTACACAATTATTGAGTCCAATACGCCACTTCTGGAGCTTTTCAATGTAATCCAGCAAAATCTGATCGTAGATATTGCCCTTTCAAAACAGCCGATACGTGTATATTTCTAAATATCAATAGCGACTGGACACAAATCCCTGCTCTTTCAATTCCGTGAATGTATCCGGCCCCTAAGAGCTGACCGGGCGTTTGTGCTGCTCGCCCGCGAAATATTACCGTCTCGTCGCGATTTATTAGCCGTAGCCCGACGTGCTGATGCATTTCACATACTTCATACAACCACCACCGAATGTACATTATTATTTTTTTGCTTTATTGCTTCAGCAATCTTTGAAACTTCCTATTTTCTGCTTCAAGAATTCTACTCTATATCAAGCTACCCTCCATAAATCAGAACATCTGACACGAAAAGATTCATATCTCACACAACCAATTCAATCGAATAGTTCACTTTGAAAATGAACCAAAGTGTTTTACTCCGGATAGTCGACAGTGCCGAGCCAAATAATAGTCTTTTTATTTTCGACGCCGTACAGCGGCATGTTACAGATGATATCGAAGAATTTAATATAATACGGTTGAGTGAAGCCTTCATCGATGTTATAAAGAATAAAAAAAATACAAAAAGACACGGCTAAGCAAATATTTCAAAAGTTAGATTTAAGTAGAAAAAAGTGCTCTTCAAATTGAACTTGAGATATGACGTGGTAAGTAAAATGCATCTTATTTCAAATTTAATACCCTTTGTTGAATTGCACCTATTATTTATAAAAAAGAATTTCACCCGACCGAAGGCATAATTATTGTAGTAGCTATACTTTAAAATCTGTAGAGGTAACCTTGAAAGTTAATGTGTTCACGGCAGCCAAGTTTTACGGCATGAGGCACCTTCATTGGAGCCGCAATTTCACGCTCCGCGGTGCTGCCGCCCGGCGTGCCCTCCATTACACCGGGGCACAATCACAATTGTACTTTTTGATAATTGGAAGTTTGTGGCGGGACTTACGGCTAACTGCGGTGTTCCGATGGTTTCCTGTTCTGAGTGGTGTCCTTGGTTAGCCGACGTTCACTTATTTAATTCTCGTTGTTACAGATTAGTTTATTTGATGAGTGATCGATTTATACTAAAATAAACATTGCAACGGATAATCACTTAAAGAAAAAAAATGGAACTACGTACTACCTACCTAGCGAATATGAGGGTGTGCAATGCATGACTATATGTGACGAGTATTTAACATCTGGACCTTCATAAGGAATATTTAACAGCTATTTTATCAAGCCAGTAGAAATATATTAAACAGTCAGTACGACAAACTTATGGTAGCAATGGATGAAACAAGAAAGAAAGCTCATGTATAGGTTTAAGAGATAACAACATTATTGAGATAATTAAACTGAGATAAGATAATTAAAGTTTTTTTTACTTTATTTATACTTAGTTAAAAATGTATCAACTAATTACATTAACAATATCATTAGGTTACACACTTACGGTTGGAAAACATTCTAGAAAACATTTTTTTTAATGTATATCTCGCCAAAATGACTCTACTGCCTGATGGAAAGCATAAGCAGAATCTAAGAGTGGTGGTCACCATACTCATTGCGAATCCAGATAATGCAGCATGGCGATCCACACCATGGCGGCCTAGTGATGCTTCTGCATCTTTTAGTCTAGAAAACAAGTGTAAAACTTGTTGACTAGACCATTTGGGCCCCCGGTCTGGCACTCACCAACGAAACACGACAGCACAAACGCTGTCATTTTACGTTGATTTCCTGTGCGAGAGTAGTACCACCCCGATCAAGCCGGCCCGTTCGTGCTTAAATCAGCGTAGTTCTACTACCTGTGAAGTTCTACTACCTACATAATTTTCGCAACAGATGTTAGAAATATAAAAAAATTACATTGTTTTATATGGCCATTCGTATTGTATTTAACATCAAGTTTTCAAATAAAAGGTAACTTAAAATTGAAGCTAACATATACAGGACCTTTTCATAATGAGCCTCGAAGGCATACTTATAATTAGTGATAGCCTACTAACGTTTAATATGCAAATATTAGTAGGGGTGTTACTCCCTATTACTAACACTATATTTCACTAATATAACGATTAACTGCTAAAACTTTAAATTTCTAAAGAAAACTAAGAAGTTTTCTATTTTTACCCGACTACGGCAAAGCCAAAGGAGGGTTATGATTTTAACAGGCTATGTATGTATGTTCATCTGTTCACTCATAGCTCCTTAACTACTTATTAGAACTGGACAAATGAGGTATTCTTAGAAGCGTCTTGATCGTCCGCTGGTTATAGGCCATATGACGTGTCACTGAATCTAATGTGGCGCCCTCTAGCCGTCATAAAATACTGTATTAAAAATAAATTTGAGATAAATACGCCGTGTTTGATATCATTCGAAAGGGCGTTACTTGTACATTTCAAAAATATATATATTACCGCCCGCGTGTATATCGGTTATCGCGGCAAACAGTAGCCTTTGTGTTATTCTGATATATAAGCTATATTACTGTAAAGTTTCATCCAAATCCGTTCAGTAGTTTTTGCGTGAAAGAGTAACAAACATCCATCCATCCATCCATCCATACTTACTAACTTTCGCGTTTATAACATTAGTAGGAAGTAGGATTAGCATTTTCTTGTGACTTTGTCCGTATTTATTCGATAATTGTGATATTTCTATGGTATTTATTTAAAATATACTTTGCAAAGAAATTAACTGTCTGTCCTTTTTTGTAGTAGATGGGTTTTATTTTATTTTTTGTTATGTAAGGTCTAAAACCCAGTCGATTGCTGCGGGTTCGATCATAGGCTGTGACGTCTTAGGATTATTTAAAAAAATACAATAAAAATATTTTAGTAATAACTTTGTCTACCTAAAACATTTTCTTGAATACATGTTAAAGACTAGATAGAGAATAACAGATAGGAATAGAAAGATATATATATATATATTTATATATATCACGTAAGCCGCCTACGTCAGCTTAGTCATTATATTGAGACATAGTTATTTTTTAAAGTGGTGAACAACTCCAGTACAAATTGGGTCATTACACACAGCAACAACAACCTATAGGACTTCTGTGGAATCAAATATGAAAACAGATCATTGAAAATAAGAGAATTTTGCAAAATTTCCATAACTTCGTATTATCAGTGAAAGCTTTCTACGCGGGATAATTGAATCAAATATTTTCACGAAGGATTTCGGAAATATCTGTTCCCAACAAGGATACAAGACTGTTTACCTGTGTGAGGCTGTGTGTAATTTAATAAAACACCTCATCTAAATATTGTTAAATATGACAGAACGAGAAGAGAGATGGAAATATGAAAAAATAGGTGATACACTTCATAGATGTAAGTATATGGTCAAAACCAATAAATTAAATAGCTTTTTAAAAACAAGCTTTTACTCGTATGCCTCGAGACGAATCAAACGTGTCCAAACACGATGAAGTGGCGACGTTTCTTTACAGAGTTCCTATGGCCTTCCAGCTCCAGCATCAGATCAGCTCCATGTCATTATAATATTGTATTATCATGTTGTATACATTATGCTTACAAAATTTCAGCAAAATCGGTTGAAGATATCTACTTCAAAATTGAGTTGCAAGATTCCACCCGAACGTACAAGCATACATACATACATTGCAAGTTAATAAAAAGCTTGTTAAATATTTCAAAATACTTAACATTATAGAAACATTTAAGCGAGATTCTAGCGTATTCATGTAAGATGAGATATACATGTAAATATATGCGGTAGTGTAAATATACTGTACTCGCACAGATTTTTTGTTTTTGTTATGTAATCAATGTTCTCGAACTAAAAAAAAAGGAAATCTCTGTGGTTTGTTTCGTAGTCGAGTTCTAAGTCGTAGAAAATGCCGGTCTCTTCTAGCTGTAAAGTCCGACGTGTAAAAATATCTGAAAAGATTTACCTACAAACATCATTTCATTTCATTTCGTATGTATACTAAAGTAGCTGACTCGTACGACTTCGTCTGCGTTTCCTGTTGCCTGTTCCGCATTTGTTCACGCTGTAAAACATCACGATGTTTTACAGCGTGAACAAATTTGTTTTTATTTTGCAAAAACAAAATTGTGACAAGTTTATAGTGTAGTTTTTTTTACTCGCTCTAAGCTCTCAAAAGGAATTTTCCACGGTTTCAGCAACATTTTTCATTGATACTCCGCTCTTTTTGGTCGCAGCATACTGGTTACACACCGCTCATTACATTTTGATATTACCTACTGTGAAAGAATTTTTCAAAACGCACCACAAACAACTTTTCAGGTTTATAAGTTTAGTAAAGATAAGAAGATATTAATATACTCGTATACATCTAACTTTAAGAGTACCAAGAGAGAGTGTTTCTAAGTAATTCATTATAATGAAGCCCTAAAGCCCACTCCTAACACGAATACTACGTAATCGTAAAGACAATACGTATGTACGTATATTGGGTAACGGGGATCAGCATTAAACTTATCTCGGCAGAATGAAGCAGTCGCTCCCGTGGCTTGCAGTAATCCAGCGCGTCGCCTCGTGCGGCGCTCGTAAAACGCGAAGCGCACCAGAATTTACTGCTTGCGTATTGTCATTGGATGTACTAACCTCCGTACACAGACTATAAACCTCGCTAAATACTATCACATACCACATTCAAACTGCTCTTAGCACATAAATATATAACGAAATATTTCCAATGTTAAACAGTTCTTGATTAAGTTGACAGCACCAGTAAAAAGTGTATACAAATTTAAAGATTTTGTCACTTTGGTTTTCATCATTAAATTTAATTTCAAATTGAAACTGAATACATGTGTACCAAACGTGCAGTCTGAGACAACACATGTCCAAATTTAATGCGAAATCGTCAACGCACGGACAAAAGTTTGTATCAATGTCAATGACAAAATGTACGTTGAAACGGAATAACAGTGGGCAAATGTAATTCAGCGGAATGCAACTACTTAGAACATTATAACTTAAGCCTCAAAACTTTCGAAAATAGATTATTGATGAAACGCATAATAATCGGATATCTAAGATGTATCTTGCTCTTCACCGTGTTTGTTATGACATTTATCTGTCCAAAGACTCTCACCTAAAAGACGAAAACTTGCAAGTTCACAACTCTTAGAGTTACGTTATTATTTTTCCATCTCACAGTTGACTTAAAAATAGTTCGTACGTCAGGAACCAGGTCCCTCCCCCTACCACCACCTCCGCATTCATAATCTACTGCAGGGTAAACATACAAGAGATATACATAATCCTGCGTCAAGTGCTTCGTGTGTCCCGGGGTATGGCGGCGAGTGCATTGCTCGGTGGCTCGGTGCCTCCGCCCACTTGTCTCCGCACTCCGTCGCTCCGTCTGTTAATCCGATTACTGGCTAAACGCTTCATGCTTTTATTTGTTTATTAACTACAACTAACTACATAACTACATAACAATTTTAACAAGTTTAACTACATAACAATGAACTGGATTTTCTTAATAAGAATTGCTAATACGTAGTGTTATGTATTTTAGTGTTTTATCTGAGACTACAAAGGGCCAGGAATTGAGGTGTTGAATGAAAACGGCCTGATAAAAAAAAAAACTTCCAAAAAACATCCAACGAAAACTCTCTGCCAAAAAACACTAAAAAGCGTAAAATAAACTGACTCTTCATAAATTGCTATGTGCCAATTCTTGTCTTTACCTAATTCTTTATTCTGTTAAATAGTAGTATTATAATGTGTGCTAGGTACCTATAATCTGTTTGAAGTCGGTGCCAAGCCAAAAAGAATACGAACGAACGATTACAAAAATCTAAGCGACTATTAACCAAGGGACTAATCTAAGGGACTGGGTGCACCTCGGGAGCATACCCTTTTGAATACAAAAAGAATTTTCAAAATCGGTCCACAATTGAAGGAGTAATCGGTGAACAGACATAAAAAAAAACATAAATAATAATCACAAATTTTAACAAAAAAACCGACTTCAAGAACTAGACCAAATTGAAATGGGCCCACACAGGAAGCACCAGCTTACAAATATAAAAAAATCATCGAAATCGGTTGTCGTGATATTGTGTTATTCTTCAATTTATCGCGCACATACTTATTGCAAATTGAAGACTTATATGATTTTCTTATGGATGATATGTCAGAACTGGACCAAATTTAAATTGGACTACACGGAAAGCACCAGTTTTAAATAAAAAAAGAATCATCAAAATCGGTTCACCCAGTCTAAAGTTATGAGGTAACAAACAAAACAAAAAATACAGTCGAATTGATAACCTCCTCCTTTTTTGAAGTCGGATAAAAAAAGAAATACATACAGTGGTACATAGAACCTCCTCCTTTTTGGAAGTCGCTTAAAAAGAAGAAGGCAGGCCATACTCGAAAGCATTAGCTTCCTTGTGAATGGTGTAAAAATTAAAGAGAGCGTCAGCCTGTTTCTCTACCTTCCTTTGACGCAGAAGGTAGAGTGTTTATGTTTTTAAAAGTTGACTATATATGTATGGATGTCTGTAGAATGTTTTCGTTATTCTTATGCTGTGTAATTGTCTGATCCCTACATTTGACAATAGCATAGTAAACTTGAATACGTATGAAGTAGTTTAGAGGCACAATGTGGTATAGGCACAGTACATAGAAATGACGGTGGTTTGATTAGAACTGCTTAAATTCTTAGTTTTTCTTTTGTTAAGTTTAACTCGGACGCGAACGTCGCCAGCAGGCGACCACCTATCTCCAACATGATGGATACCTTTTATGTATGAAACTATTTGGATTTTTTTCCACTCAATGAACTGAGTGAAAAGTCGGTTTGTAATTAAGAATAGCACTATATTTCGAATAGAATTGTTAATAGAATAATGAACCTTATCCCCATTAGAAACTAATTAAAATAAAAATACAGCTCAGCGCTCTTCGTACCGCAGACTCTCCGGAATATTCTCATTTTTAGACGAACTCATATTCTCGCTACCGACTGCACAATTAAACCCCTGGGTACATAACATTGAATAGCCAATAAATCACTTATTATGATCATAAAATCATGTAAATCAACAAATTATTTTATTAATTAAAATAACCATACTACATATAATATTTCTTTTCAATATTTACTCTGTTATGAGTTTTTACATGCTGCCATTTCATTACATTGAAACAATGTCTTGGTGTCTATTAAGGTTAGTCGAAGCTTCAGGACAAAGCGCTTGCTCGACTGGCCTTGCACTAACTACAACCTGAACCCCCCCCCCTCCCTCTTTATCCCTACTTGAGCGGGAAATGAGAAAAGTTGGCGCTCACAAGGTGCTCACTGTTATTTATTGAACGACCTTTAAGCCCATTTTGAATGTCACCCTTGGCCGTTAGCTCGACGGCTCGATGTGTTGCGGCTATCACAACTTTTTCAATATTTGCTTTTATTATGTCTCGTATTTCGATTACCCGTTGTCTCCGCGGTACTTCTAGAGCCCGCGTAACCGACGATATTGTACGTTACGCAAATAACTGAAACAAATATTTACACGGAGCTTTGTGTTCCTGTATATCAGATGGTGGCACAGAATTTGTATTGTCTACGATTAAATATGACTTCAATGCATTCCATACGTGGAAGTAATTTTATATATTGGAAAGATGTTGTAGTAGAAAAACACATCTACTTAATGTAACCTAGGGAAAGGTACTGCGTTTAGTTATGTCTATAATACCTGACGAGTGTACAGATGATTTAATTTCAGAGTTGTGGCAGGTTCTTTTATTAAGACTATCATTCACCTAACTTTTTAACCGACTTCCAAAAGGAGGAGGTTCTCAATTTCACCGTTTTTTATTTTATTATATTGATATTAGTTCTCTGTACTGAGCCAATATTTAAAATTTACTTACTTTCACAACCTCAAAATATGCATTTCCCAAAAAATACACTATGTTTATTAATATTTTGAGACCTAATCATAGTAAGAACCATGGTCAGTTATGTGTGAAGTTCTAATAATACTATTGCTAAATTAGCAAAGTGTAACCAAAATTCACCATCTAAAAAAACAGTCTTCACTGTTACGACGGGCTTACAAAGGCAGGCGCTGTAATGTTATATTATATAGCTCGACAAAATGTTGTAAGGCGGAATCATGGGCTTACAATAATCTCCGCGGGGAATGGCGCCACACTCTGCGCTCGGCTCCTTGCGACGAGAGCGACGTCGCACCTGTCGGCGCTGACACATTAACGCGCTCACTAACGATCTCACCATAAAGAAAGCTTTCGTAGGTTAATGTTACGACTCTTTGCCACCAGTTTTACACAAGGTATCTGGTCCCTGTTGCTATTTTCGTACTAGGATCGATGATGCTCAAACGAAATCCTTTTTTTGTTTCTATGGTATAGGTGGCAAACAAGTAGATGTATTACCTGATAGAAAGCGATTACCGCCGCCCATGGACACCCGCAACACCAGAGGCGTCACAAGTGCGTTGCCGACCTTTGGGGGATGGGGAAAGGGTGTGGGGAGGGGTTAGGGTTAGGGCCTCCGGCATCCTCACTCACTCGGTGAAACACAGCGCAAGCACTATTTCACACCGGTTTTCTGTCGAGTCGTCCCATTCATGCCGAAGCGTGGCTCTCCCAAATAAATAAAATGTTACATTTAAAGCATGCTAACACCGTCCTTCACCTGTCTAAGTACCTATACGTACTGGGGATATTGAGTATCTACGAGGTTCTTCATTAAATATCCACTGTAATATTTGGATGAGATAGGTTTATACTACAGAGTGCAGTAGGCCGTTCACTTCTTTGTAATATAACTATCAAAAGTAAAGACGACGATAAAGAAGCTCTCTCTTGAAAGTACTCGCTCATACACATTGAAGTTATGTTTGTCAGTTCAATAAATCCTCGTCTCAATTCGTTTCAGTATCGGTGTCCGGTCCGGAGCAATCATTCAGTTTACTGCTCTCTGTGTAGTCCTTTCATTGTTCAAAGGTGGATTTACTGTTTATGTAATATCTAGGAAACTAATAGGAAACAAGGAAATATAATATAATTAAAAATAAATAATATTTCGGTAATCTAACACACAACGCCATCTAGTCCCAAGCTGTGTTAGTAGAGCTCGTGTTATGTTATGTTGTACTAGACAACTGTTTTTTGGAACGAAGCTCCTTATCGCGCGTTGCGAAAGGGGGCTACACGAAAAAAATGTAACGACACTTTTCGCGCCAGAAGTTGTAACGACACTTTTAACATTGAGTTGACGTCGTAACGTTAAATATAACAAATTGATTGCCAACGTCCATAACATATGGAATACACCGGTTCTCGTCCGATCACTGAAGTTAAGCAACATCGGGCGTGGTTTAGTACTTGGATGGGTGACCGCCCGGGAATACCACGTGATGTTGGCTTTTTGCATTTATTTACAGAAAATATATTGTTTTATTGTATATTTTGTAAAGTTTCATTATTTCTAAAACAATGCAGCATGGTGACCTACACCATGGGGGCCTAGTGATGCTTCTGCATCATTGGGCCTCCGGTCTCGCACTCACCAACGAAACACGACAGCACACTGTTATTTTATGTTGATTTTCTGTGCGAGGGTAGTACTGCCCCGGTCGAACCGGCCCGTTCGTGCGGAAATCAGCGTGGCTCTACTACCTTTGATATAAATACAAATATACGTTTTTTTTTTTTGTAAATAGATACATATTATACATACATAAAAAAACACCCAAACTCCGAAACAAATATTTGCAGATCATACAAACATTTGGTCCGACCCGGGATCGAACCCGAGACCTCAAGCACAGCAGTCGCTTCGCCACCACTGCGCCACTGCTGCAGTCGAATTGAACCTGACTACACATCAGGTGCGACCAAGAGATACTGTAACACCTTTATGCAAAACATTTTTTGATATAGTTGTTTGTAGGTATCGCGCAACAAGAACTAATTTACCGACGTCAAGTGGAATATGTATTGGTTGCAGAGATTTATGCGCTTGAACGGGAGCGAGTTTTAAATCTCGTGAGATCTAATTTTACGAGTCGCATGGGGAACAATTTTGAACAAAGCACTCACAGTCGTAACATACTTCATTTTGTTTGGGTGAACATATATTTATATATTTTTAACATGGTTACATGTTAGCACAAAGATTTGTACGCGCTAGTATTTGGTATTGAATGTAAATTTATATCATCATGTGTTCAGTAATAAGCAATGAGGTAACGGCGAAAAACTGATTTCAAGTTATTAGGATACTTTTAATATCAATTCCTTTTTTGAGGTATTAACCCCCAAATCATTATTTTGTCTATAACGTTGATTTGTTTTCTATTGAAGTCTAAATAAAATCTAGATAAGTTTATAGTTTGGAACAAATTAATCTTAAATTATTGCTATTGCTGTTTTTTTTTATTATTGTCTGTACTGATTATTATAATTGTGACTCAAATTGTAATTATCGCTTTTTTATTGATATAATGTCTTTTGCATTTGAGAATATAGTCTGGACTTTAAAAGAGACGATGATCCCTGAGTTTGTTTCATCCTTTCTTCTCAGAGCTAGTCCAGTTAGGAAAGGCCGAACTCATCTGCTCAAAAAAGTTTAACTTGCAAAAGTGTTCATGTAACCTAATTGCAGAATAAATGATTTCATTTCCACTGCTCGATTCTGCAGGTATCTGTTTTTTGTTGTAATTAATTTCAAATGAAAGTTGAGGAAGTAATTGTTGTATATTGTAAACATTAGAGGGTAGCTTTGTGTGATAACCGCGCATTTGTATCGGTGACCATTCATTCTGTAACCCCTGAACTTGTCAGGTGGAAACTCACCGGTTTCGACTCAGGATAGAATATGATACCTCAGGGCGCCGTAAGAATTTTGATAAAATTTTATAGTGAGGGTGCGGAGGGTCCAAGGAAGACTTCAATGAGACAACTTACGACTCATACAAACTTTTATTCTTGTTCCAGTTGTTTTACAAATGTGAAATTTAAATATAATATTATAAATAAACTTATGAGGTAGTCTTAAAATAAAAAATAAAATTATACAGTCTTTTCTTTAACACTTTAAGCCTGTAGACTGGTCAGCACAGGATAGCCACCCTCTGGTCACCTCTCTGACTCAAGGTAGTCAGCCGTAGACTCTCTCCAGCTCAAGGTAGCTTGAGGAGACGTCCACCAGTGATCCAACTTGTGGGTGCTAGGTAAAAATATTAATTAATTTTCATATACAGATTATGTGAACTTCCCTCAAGGTAGGGCAGATGTGTCTTGAGGAGTGAGCTGTGAGCTGCCAATAGTCAACCGTCCTCAGCACAAATCTCGAACCACAAGACAGGTAAAATGTAGGTTGTCTTTCAGCGGTAATCTATCGACCCTATAAACAAAATTAAATAGCCTGAGGACATATTCTACATACATTAAGATAATAAGGAAAAACCTTTTTGAGGTTAACTTACCACAGACAGTGGGACTTGAACACTCACAAACACTACCAACAAGGATATTAATATACACAGTAAGCAAAGCTTCCTCAGAGTTCATGAGAGAAGGGTTAAGAAATAAAACAAGAATATGCCACACACACCCCTCTATATAGACATCTCATCGAATATTCTCGATGATTCCCCTACCCCATTTCTGGATGTGCGAACAGGACGTACAACTTCCATACTCCTTGCTTATTTGAGATCAATTTAAGATGTAATGAGAATCGTATGATACACATATGATAATGTCTCACTATTTCTAAGTGTCATAATGTTAACAAAGAAATATCCTTCAAAACATACGCCACCTAGTGCCACCTAGGTGTACCAACAGCCCGGTACTTCGATCGCACACAACATCCAATTGTAGTTCGAACTACAATGAACGAGAGGGCGCTGAAACAAAAAATTGTTAAACATTGAAAACTAAAAAAACGATGTTACACCACCCCCTCCCCACAGTGTTCCCTGAGTAGAGGACGAAGGGAATAACCAAAACAGTAACAAACAAAGAAAAAGCTGTGATGACCTCAAATGTTAGGACACACAGAGTTTATAAGAAGAAAATTTAAAATTAAATATAGGTAGTATAAGTTAAAAACACTTAACTCCTAGAGAAACTACTTTATTGACATCACACCCTATTACAAGGAATAATGCACACATATATGGGCACCCGAGTGTAAGGTGTGTGTCGAAGAGGAACTGTTCGATGCGAAATTGTTATCTCCCTATCTGACGTTCGATTTGGAGAGTGGTCCGATACAGTGAGGAGAAGGAACACAAGGTTGTTCCTGCTCACTACACTTAGATATCGGACAGATCACAAACCAAAAGCGAGCGTTTAGCAGCCACTACGCTTAGGTACCAATTTGTAACAACTAGACCTGTCAGGGGGGAACAAGTTGTAACCCATAGTCCTACAAGAAAGGAGGATTCAAACCTTGCAGTCCCCAGAATCCTGATCAGGCGTGTCACTCGTCGGCAACCCAGCAATAGTTTTTGCTTTGGGTAGCATCGTACAGTCCGTCCTCTGCACAAGTGAGGTGTAATTTATTTGTTCACTATGTGTAGGAAGTATCTCCCTTTCCTAATCATCAGAGACATAGTCGGTATCCGCTTCTGACACAGACTAAATTTTGACTAACATGTCACGGATACCTACTAGTTCTGGACAGACAAAACTACTCCTTGCTAACCTAGTTAGAAGACAATTAGCCCTCAATGTAACTCTTCGGCGACTAGCCTTAATAGAAAAAAAATCACCTGAAGAAAGGACTCCCTCCAGTTCAAGGACCTTCGGCTCCCAGAAATACAGCTTAGAAGCAGCAGAAACAGGGACAAAAGCGCTGGCCTCAATGCTGCCACGCTGGACAAGCCGCAACGCAGTGCGCAGCTCACTCCTCAAATTGATCTCCTTGTCATCGGGATTCGCTGAAACACCCACGGCAGACAATACGTTAATAAGTTCATCCTTTTCAATAATTAATACATTTAATCAGCTGGGCCATGATGTTTTAAAATTCAAAAATAAATTTGTTGACAATTTAAAAAAATTATATATAAAGCACTAAGTTCTTCTTAGTGAGAAAATAAAAGATTCAGTCCTACAAAAAGATTAGGCTGAATGTTATAAAAGTAATGTGTTATTATATTAACATGATGTTTTAAAATTCAAAATAAAATTAATGTCAAGTTAACAAAGTTAAAATAAAGCACTAAGTTCTTCTTAGTAAAAAATAAAAGATTCAGTCTTACAATAAGATCTAACTGAATGGTATAAAAATAATGTGTTATTATATTAACACAATAACCTAAAAAATTATTCTCAAATGTTACTTTTAATTACAAGTTTATAATTATTCCAAGCAGTTTTACCTAATATGTGGGGTAACAAAAGAAAACTTTTTTTGATCCCCTTTCTAACTCTAAGTTAATTATAAATTCAATTCCAATACATTAATGATGTTTGCTTCATGTTTCCACAACTATAAAGTAGTTACTAGCAATCTATATTCAATGACCAATAGGTTCCTGCTTCTTAAAACCATTAAAAAAATCTTAAGTTATACAAGTTTTCTTTACTATAGATAAAAGTATACCCTACTTTTATTTATGTAAAGTGTCCTAGATTGAAATTTAAATTGATACACTAAAAGGTTAAACTATTATGTTAAAATTACAAACAAGATAAAAGGAAGCACAATATCCTTTTGATTATATCATGCAAACCCTCTTATAGAATTAAAATGAAGTTAATCTCACATTTATTTACTTAAGTTGTAAGTAGGTATGAATATAAAAAGTAAAAATAAAGTTATTCAAGGCAAACCCGAACAAAATAAAAGCTATATGTATGTGCTGATCCCTTAGGGAACAAACACAAGAACTTAATGAAACACGGGAAAAGAAAAAAAAGAAAAAAATGTTGTCGCCAAAATAATTCAAAAAGACTTACCAAAATTTGTGCAGTTAAAATTTTGATTTAATTTTGAATTTTGTTCAATGCTTTTCCAACACCGCAGAGATGGTAATAATGTGCTGAAAAATGCAATGAGATAATTATTACATGTGAACTGCACTCCACAAAACCAATTAACGTCCTGGGTAGTCTCGGACGGACAGTAAGCGTCTCATCCAAAGTTCTCCCGGGAACTACACTCAGCACACCCTCAGGGTTTGAAAAGTTAGCCAAACGTTGGTCGCCAATTTGTAACCCCTGAACTTGTCAGGTGGAAACTCACCGGTTTCGACTCAGGATAGAATATGATACCTCAGGGCGCCGTAAGAATTTTGATAAAATTTTATAGTGAGGGTGCGGAGGGTCCAAGGAAGACTTCAATGAGACAACTTACGACTCATACAAACTTTTATTCTTGTTCCAGTTGTTTTACAAATGTGAAATTTAAATATAAATTTATAAATAAACTTATGAGGTAGACTTAAAATAAAAAATAAAATTATACAGTCTTTTCTTTAACACTTTAAGCCTGTAGACTGGTCAGCACAGGATAGCCACCCTCTGGTCACCTCTCTGACTCAAGGTAGTCAGCCGTAGACTCTCTCCAGCTCAAGGTAGCTTGAGGAGACGTCCACCAGTGATCCAACTTGTGGGTGCTAGGTAAAAATATTAATTAATTTTCATATACAGATTATGTGAACTTCCCTCAAGGTAGGGCAGATGGGTCTTGAGGAGTGAGCTGTGAGCTGCCAATAGTCAACCGTCCTCAGCACAAATCTCGAACCACAAGACAGGTAAAATGTAGGTTGTCTTTCAGCGGTAATCTATCGACCCTATAAACAAAATTAAATAGCCTGAGGACATATTCTACATACATTAAGATAATAAGGAAAAACCTTTTTGAGGTTAACTTACCACAGACAGTGGGACTTGAACACTCACAAACACTACCAACAAGGATATTAATATACACAGTAAGCAAAGCTTCCTCAGAGTTCATGAGAGAAGGGTTAAGAAATAAAACAAGAATATGCCACACACACCCCTCTATATAGACATCTCATCGAATTTTCTCGATGATTCCCCTACCCCATTTCTGGATGTGCGAACACTTCCATACTCCTTGCTTATTTGAGATCAATTTAAGATGTAATGAGAATCGTATGATACACATATGATAATGTCTCACTATTTCTAAGTGTCATAATGTTAACAAAGAAATATCCTTCAAAACATACGCCACCTAGTGCCACCTAGGTGTACCAACAGCCCGGTACTTCGATCGCACACAACATCCAATTGTAGTTCGAACTACAATGAACGAGAGGGCGCTGAAACAAAAAATTGTTAAACATTGAAAACTAAAAAAACGATGTTACAATTCTCGAATACACGATTCAATGGAACACATCTTTTATTTATCAGTGGCGACGAGGATAAAGGACTTTGTCGGTGCAGAATTTTATAGTGTTGTGTGATCGATTATAATTAAAAATGTCGGTGGGAAAAATCAAAGACTTCGACGTTAAATCTGGTAACTGGTCAGCATATGTTGACCGACTAGAAATGTATTTTCTAGTTAATAAGATAACGGACGATTTAAAGTTGCCGACCTTGATCGCGCTAATGGGGGAAGAGACATATGAATTGTTGTCGACATTAGCTAGTCCTAAGAAACCATCAAGTTTATCTTATGCGGTCGCGGTGGATCTACTGCGTGCACATCTGCAACCGACACCGTCAATTCTAGCAGAACGGTACAGATTTCGTCAAAGAAGGCAAGTGGCAGGCGAGTCGATAGCGGAGTACATGGCCGACTTGAAAAAGATGGCGAGGTACTGTGAGTTTAAATCTAATTTAGAAGAAAATCTACGAGATCAATTTGTGTGCGGTTTGCGAAGCGATTTGATTCGGCAAAGGTTATTCGCCGAAAATGATTTAAACTATAACAAAGCGCAGCAGTTAGCCAACACCCTGGAAGCAGCCGAGCGGGACGCAGGGGCAGTCGAGGGCTCGCGGGAGCCAGTTCCGGACCGGGAACTTAGCGAGAAGATACACAAGATAGAAATAGGATGTTCAGCGTGCGGTGACAATAGTCATGGCTCACAAGACTGCAGGTATAGGGGGTTCGAATGCAGTTACTGTAGAAGAGTGGGTCATTTGCGCAGAGTTTGCAGGAAGAGGCAATTCGATCGCCGTAAGTCATCGAAAAGTCCCAATTTTAACGATTCGCGGCAGCGAGCGAGCGGCCACGGCGCGGAAGGCGGCGGGGAGCGGCGCAGCGGGGCTTCGGCGGTGAAGGCGCGCGCCCGAGCCGGTGCTGGCGCCTCCCGCGGCGCTGTTAGGCCTGCTAGTGCGGCATATTGGCTGCGCGAGCCGACAACGACGGATAGCTATCGGGAGGAACAAGACGCGTCTGATAATGGAGAGGAGCCAATATACCAGATGTCTTTAGCGAACTATAAACCGGTGTGTATGAACATAATTATAAATAACAAACCATTAAAAATGGAAATAGATACGGGATCGGCGTTATCTTGTATAAGCTATTCGACATACATTAAATTGTTTAAAGTTTTACCTTTAAAGCCATGTTTGTATATGTAATAAATAAAGGTAGCACTAGTTTATTAGGGAGACAGTGGCTGTCTGAATTAAATATAGAAATACCTAAGCTAAGTGAGTGTACTGAAATAAACAATAATATTATTGTAGCATGTAAAACTAATTGTTTGAATGATATTTTCACCAGGCATGAGAATCTATTTGACGGCGCATTGGGCAAGTACACTGGGGAAGAGGTGAAGCTGTACTTGCGGGAGGGAGCTCAACCGATTTATTGCCGCGCGCGGCCGGTACCGTACGCGCTGCTCCCGCGGGTGGATGCGGAGTTGGACGCGATGCTGCGCGCTGGCGTCATCGAGCCCGTTGACCGCTCGGACTGGGCTACGCCACTGGTCATAGCGAGAAAGGCGGACGGCGGAATACGACTGTGCGCGGATTACAAGGTGACACTTAATAAAGTTTTAATGGTCGATAGGTACCCGGTTCCAAAGGTAGAAGACTTATTTAGTGACTTGAGTGGTAATCACTATTTTACCAAGCTAGATCTATCACAAGCTTATAATCAGCTGGTTTTAAATGAAACTTCTAGAAACTACACTGTCATTAATACGCATAGGGGATTGTTTAAATACAACCGGTTAGTGTATGGTCTTTCATCGAGTCCTGGCATTTTTCAAAAATTAATGACAAATCTCTTTAGAAATGTTAAGGACGTAGTAGTATTCTATGATGATATTTTGATTAAAGGAAAAGTACTGGATTCGCATTTAAAAAGCATAGAATTGGTATTTAATATCTTAGAGAAGAACGGCTTAAAAATAAAGAAAGAAAAATGTAATTTTATTTCCGATCAAGTAAAGTATCTAGGGTTCATTATCGATAAAAAAGGAGTTCGGGTAAACCCAGAAAAGTTGAAACCAATATTGGGTATGCCTCACCCAACTAATGCCTCAGAATTAAAATCATTTTTGGGCATGGTTAATTTCTATGGTAAATTCGTGAAAAATTTAAGCACTCATGTGACACCTCTTTACGAGTTACTCAAAAAGGGTAAACACTGGCAGTGGACAATGTCACATACGAAGGCTTTTAACACTATTAAAAAGCTTTTATGTAGTGCGGAAGTATTAACACATTTCGATATGTCGTTAGAGAGCATTGTAACATGTGATGCTAGCTCGCGGGGGCTAGGTGCGGTGCTGGCACAGCGCGCGCCGGCTGGCGGTGGCTGCCGCGGCGGGGAGCGAGTGGTAGCATACGCGTCGCGCGCGCTCACCCCCGCCGAGCAGCACTATAGTCAGATTCACAAAGAAGCCCTCGCGATAATATTTGCTATGGACAAATTTCACCAATATTTGTTCGGTAGAAAATTTATTTTACGTACAGACCATAAACCCTTAGTCACAATTTTTGGGCCACATGCGGGTATTCCTAGCACGGCGGCTAGCCGATTACAGAGATGGGCTATTAAATTGTCAGCTTATGAATTCAATATAGAGTATATTCGCACGGACAAGAATATAGCAGATGTTTTATCTAGGTTGATTAGTAAGCATAAGGAGGGGGTTTCTAAGGAAGAATTAGACACCCCAGAACAAACATATTTACATTTTGCGTCAGAAGCTTTACTCTTAGATTCCCATAGATTAAAAAAGGAAACTGCTTCTGATAGTATCTTAAACAGGGTAGTTAGATATGTTAATGACGGTTGGCCGGATGAAGTTGAAATGAGGGAAAAAAAAAAAAATAAAAAAAAAATGCAATCACATCTAAAACAGATATACATACTTCCTTGTGTAGGTTCCTTTTAGCTTATAGAAACACACCGCACTACACAACCGGGGAAAGTCCAGCAAAAATGTGCATAGGACGCAATTTGCGAATGCGTCTAGATTGCATAAAGCCTAATCAGAAGGAATTTGTAAAAGCTCGCCAAGGGCGAACAGAAATATCAGCTGGGGGAGCGATTAGGCAATTTAAATCGGGTGACAAGGTTTGGTTTAGGGACTAGGGATAAGTGGTTAGAAGGGACAATAATAGAAAGGACAGGTAGCACGGATTACAAAGTCAGATCTATTAATGGAACCGAGGAACATAGACATATCGACCAACTTAAGCTAAGAGTGTCAAAAGATGTAACAAAGATAGTAACTTTAGCTCGCAGTAATGGTAACAGTCGTGACTCCATGGACTCCATACGCGAGAGACGTTTACGCCCTTCGCTAGTGTTTCCAGTTGATGGCGAAGGACAGTCCGACGGGGACGCGCCGCGGGGAGAGGCGATAATAGTCGAGGATTCTCCAAATCCAGCGGACTCGAGTCGTGCGACTGATATCGCAGTAACGGCGTCCCCGCTAAAGTCGAGCAAACCCAATGCGCAGGCAATGGATACTCATGGATACATACGGAATCGAGTAATTTTCGACGTGTACGTAAACCAGTAAGACGATATGGTATAGAGGATTGTTACAAATAAATACATAAGTTATTTTCCTAAAATGATTACACTAGTTATGTGTGTATTAATTAATTGCTAGAACAATAGTGTTGGTTAGTACCTCTTATATAATTGTAACCTCATTATGATAAATAATTTAGATTTTAGTATTAAGTGATAAGTTTTTAATTTAAGCTTTAGATTAAGTAGTAAAATTTAAGGGTGAGGGTGTTGTATATTGTAAACATTAGAGGGTAGCTTTGTGTGATAACCGCGCATTTGTATCGGTGACCATTCATTCTCGAATACACGATTCAATGGAACACATCTTTTAGTTATCAGTAATCAATGGATTAGCAATAGGTTGCCTATAAAAAATTAGCCGCAATGACCTGTAATTAATTTTCGTATAATTCATTTGGTAATATAAATTGCAAAAATATTTGTGGTTTTGTTTTCTTTTGTCACTTTAAATCTCACCGCCTTATACGATATTCTACATATTAAATTAATCGAACATAAATAACAGCTAGGTGATACCCTGACATCTTTTTAATTATGTTCATTGTTCTTCAATGAGCACCGCGCGACATCGTGCCGGGGGGGCGCTCGCACCGACCAAACATTAATAAGGTCAAGAGGTGTCGCTGATACAGCGCTTTATTCTAATTGTTCACATTGCCGGTTGTGATTTGGTGCTTGGTGGTTGGTGTATTTTTAGTATTTGAAGCACACCAGTACCTACACATACTCTTGGAGGTTTTAGAAGTAACATAGGATACTTTTTTATTAAATGCCGTTAAATAAATAATTCATTATTAAAACCCTCTAAACTAAACTCAGAATTAATCATTCAAAATAAATTTGGTCCTGTCAAACGACGTTCTAATTCTAAATAGATTGACTATAATTCAAAAATATAATATACAGGCGAATTGATAACCTCCTCCTTTTTTTGAAGTCGGTTAAAAATGATAAAGAATAGAAAATAAAATTTAGAGACAAAATTAGTTAAGCAACTACAAAATATGTATGTATTTACAATCATCCGGCACAAATTGAAGCACAGCGTGCACTTACAAGGTGTCATCAGTTGCTGGTTTCGTGACAGCTCTTACTTACAACCAGCGCAATACAATATACACTCGATCACTTTTTATTTTTATAGGTATCGCAATTATTTAAAGCCTTAAGTGATAAATCCTAATTAAACTGCCAAAAACACTAAACATAGTCGAAAATTGCTTCCTATGATTACAGAACTCCGTCAAAATTATACTACTCCGCCAATTTATTTTAATGACGGAGTTACGATGCCGATTCGTAAAATTGCAGGCTCTAGTATTTGCTTTGCTGTGTTTATTTATCGCTTATCACGACGTGTGTTTCTATTACCTCTTTTGGATCTGGTTAAGCAGGCAGATTGGTTACGTTTATTGCAATGTGAAGGAAGAATGTGCAGTGAGCAGCGAGTTTCCACACTGCGCCGCTGTCTGCATTTGTCGTCAAGCGTATACGGACCCGGCACTGCTCCAGGCGCGCAACAAATTGACTAAAATCTTGCTCACACTGAATATTGTTTCTTGTAGGACACGTCTACGCATTATTCACTTGCTACTGTAAAGATATTTAAACAAGAGTGGCTGTGTAATAGATTTCAGTACATATAGTATAAATTAAAATATATTAACACACCAGCTGAAGCAACTGCAAAGTGTAAACGAACAGTTTAGCCCTTATACTGGTGAACATATCCTATAGAGCTCCAAAATATACAGCATTTATGCAGGTTGACGTAAATAGTGTAACATCGCTATACTATTACTTTTAAAGGTAAAGTGGCTCAAAACGAAGTCTTCGCATAAGTGTTTTTCTAAGCAAACACCGCGTTTTGGTGTCAATAAATAGTATGTATATTTCTGAACCTTAAATGCACTAACCGATTTATGAATTTAGTTGATATGAGATATACAGGGTGTCCCAAAATTCAACGATAAGCGGGCGCCTAAAGGTAGACCTGCTAATGAGTACATAAGGAAAAAAAATAAAAAAAAAATACCTAATTTCTTTGAAAATTTATACCTTTGAAAATTTATACCTTTCGTGATATTTTGAACGACCACGATGACAATTTCTCAAATATGCTTAAGATTTTTTTTTTATCTTGTACCTAAATAGTGCTACTAT
This sequence comes from Diaphora mendica, assembly GCA_949125395.1. Classification (NCBI taxonomy): domain Eukaryota; kingdom Metazoa; phylum Arthropoda; class Insecta; order Lepidoptera; family Erebidae; genus Diaphora; species Diaphora mendica. The sequence continues at coordinate 31,603,022 of OX421315.1, forward strand.
TCACCACAACTCTTAAAAACACCAAATTGCCCGCAGTTTTTACACAAAAAACGTTACACAAAAATTGTCATCGTGGTCGTTCAAAATATCATGAAGGGTGTAAATTTTCAAAGAAATTCTAAATTTTTCTTGTAACTAAAAAAATGAACTAGGTATTTTTTTTTTTTTTCCTTATGTACTCATGAGCAGGTCTACCTTTTGGCGCCCACTTATCGTTGAATTTTGGGACACATGGTATATTATTACAAAAGATTTCATCTCGCTCGCACGACAGTCTGGCTTTCATTTAAAACGACATATGATGTCATATACGATGGCACTCACTCGATGGATCACGCCGAGTGGATCACTTCGCCCACATCAAGTGCTTTGGAAATCAGAGCTCGCAGTTCTATCGGTGATATTACTTATAGAAAGCTTTTGATATTGTCAATTAATAGATTATTACCCGACTGCGAAAGGGAGGTTATATTTTTTTTTATCTACACTGTTTTAATTTTATGCTAAGCACAACGAGGATCGAACTAAGTGGCGTGCAATTGGAGGGGTCTATGTCCAGCAGTGGACTGCGATAGGCTGATGATGAAGCACAACGCTTTACTAACAATAAAATTTGCCTTCTCGTTGTGTGAATTGAATTAAATATAATTCGTCAACAGTTTTTAACAGTCTACTGGTGCACATAGCAATTACATACATGATAATGTAATATTATATAAAGGATAATAGTAACTCTTTATTGGCTATTTGCAAACCCGGGGCTATCGTCGTCAGGTTCTTGATGTCGAATTTTTAAACAGATTGAGTTTGGTAATCTAGCCAGGTATAGTGACACTCCTTTTGCCTATTAATTCGGATCGCTATTGAAACAAAAGAGGGTTTTTAATTATAATAATGAAACATTATAGCACATCAATACGTAACATAATATTTAAGTGCAGAAATGAAGAAAATAATATTCTTGGGTGTAATAGGTTTCGTCGGTTAAAATAAATTAATAAAATCGGTGACAAGATACGCCTGAGATACGCCACGATCAAATTTGTTTCAGTATAAATTTAATACCTTTATAACTGATACTATTTCCTTATGATTTCTTGGCGACGGTTTGAAATAAACGTTATATAGTGAAGTGTCTTCTTTTTGTTTTGTCATGTTTATTGGATTCTTTGAAGATTTCTCCCGCTGTCATAAGGAAATCAAGAACACGCCAGCAGCGAAAACCAATAGAAGAAAAATAATAAAGAGTGAATATAATATCCTATTTATTTTTTAGACATACCTACCTCGTTGGTCTAGTGGTTAGCGTAAGCGACTGCGGATCAAGAGGTCTCGGGTTAGATTCCCGGGTCGGACAGCTATTGGGATTTCCTTACAAGAAATTCCTAATAGAATATATTGTTTTAAACTTTCATGGTCATTAACATTAAAATAGAAATCTACGGGATTGCTACCATGTACCTTTTTGTTTGTGAGTATCCGATATTTCGGCGCTGTTGCAAGCGCCGTGATCACGGAGTAACAAACAAAAAGGTACATGATAGCAATCCCGTAGATTTCTATTTTAATTCCTAATAGAAGCCCGGAGTATGGAAGATGGTGGTGTTTCCCGCCCGTGCCTCGGAGAGCACGTTAAGCCGTCGGTCCCGGTTGTCAAGAACATCTATGGCAATCGTTATTGGGAAGTCAGTGCCCTCAAATATACTGACAACTAGTTCAACCTTCGAATTCAGTTCACCCTCAGGGTTGCGGAGGTCCGATGCCAGTCGCTCCGTGTAAAGACTGATATTCAGGTAAAACCGGTTGAACTAGTAGCCGACCACAAATCTTGGGAATAACAAAGGCTAGGAAGAAGAAGAATTTAGTCATATATTTCGGAGTTGTGTTTATGGGTATAGGGTTCGAGTGAGTATTGCTTAATTTATGATGGTTGACCATTCTTAAAATGTTGAGACCCCTCCGTGCCTGGCAGCATAAGCAAAGCACGATAAGCCGTTGGTCTTGGTCGCCATATTGTTGCTTTGGCAATCATTACGGGCAATTGAAGCCCTAAAAACTACAACGGCAGTGTTCCTACAGAACTTCGATGTCGCTTGATATGAGGGTTGTGGAGGTCTGCTAACAGTCATTGCACTTAACAACGAAGTTCAGCCGTCTCGCAGTAGACATAAACCCGACCCTAACCTAGTTCAGGAAAAAGGTTTCGAAAAAAAGTCTTTGTAATTTTAAAGTATAAAATAATACAAATATATCACAATTTGTTAGTTTGCGAATATCGCCAAACATCCAGTTATTTGAACTGCGTCTGGGATGTGTTCTGCACGTTTGGTCGAAAGCAATATGTGAGTTACAATAAATTTTTCGCATACAAGTGTTCCGGGAAACGACGATCCTTGTTACTTTTGTTACATATTCTCTGTACGAACATTGTCAAGCTCAAATTGTACATCGATAGAAACAATAACTCTTTGTACAACGAGTGTTTTCATTATTTGTTTCACTCAGAAAAAAAGTTATACTCGTAGCAAGCTACAGCAATAGTCATCTGTAGCTGGTGAACTCTACTCCAAGAAAGAAAGAAAAGTGGTCAATATTTTATGAGTGAAAGTAGGAGAAACGAGACCACAGAGTTCCGCAGCCGCCTCCGCCGCTGCCGCCGACTGCTGAACTCTGTGGTCTCGTTTCTCCTACTTTCACTCAAGAGAGTGAGAGAGAGACTGGTGAAATTTTAATTAATAAGCATAACTTGACAAGCTTAAAAATGCCAACTGGCAACGTAATAATCAATTTTACAAATTGTTCAAATTTTTATAACTGCTTTAACAAGTAATTAAAGATTTATTCGATCAAGAAAGTCCGAGTTTTATTTATTTCCTCGCAAATATGTTATAAAACGTCGTATGACATACGTGCGCTTTGATAATTACAGCCTCAGCTTTCTTGTAGCAATATCGCCTCGGTTGTAATTTTCAACATACCGCACTTATATCATAATGTACTATTACAATATTCTTAACCGACCAATATACAGTAGACGGACTGATAACGAAGTGATCCTAAACGTATCCCTTTTTACTTTTGTGGATTTGATCCCTAAAAGACACAAATTCAATAGAAACGATACCATGTAGTATGGGATTTCTGCTCTCTAGTGTATATTGTCGCATAGGAGTAGTTTTAGAAACAACATCGCAGAGTCACCTGCATCTGCACCATTTCCATATTAATGTCGCATCGACCGAAGAGGTCTACTCACGGTTTGCGTTCAAATTATTCGGATTCGAGTTACAATAAAATTAAAAGAAAAAAAAACTTTTTTAAAAAACAAGCTTTTGTTATTACCTAATTGTTATTAAAACGAACTAAAAGTGTAAAAATATTTTCATATGATATGTGCTTAAAAAGCGTTATGTTTCGATTGCAGGAAAAATAAAGAACATTTAATAGAAAGTTACTTCTTACCGTTGAAGTGTAAGATTTGTTTTTTTTTTATTGAAATTTTTACTTTTTGGTGCATGTTGCCTTGAGTAGAGGAAGGACTAAACGATCCAAACCCCTAGAGGTCCATTGTAGAGCGATAAGAGCTTCAATAGAACATACGAAATACGAGTATAAAATACGAAAAAAACAATCTCAGATACCCAGTTCTGACCTTTCTAAAGCTTTTCTTACTTCGTGAACCAAGAGTAAACCTCATGCGGCCGCCACTTCCTGGCGCGCTCCTACACGCGTGTGTACAATATGTACTCGTGTAACTTATTGTTAATATTTATTGCACAAATTAACATAATACACGAAAACTCGTACGCTCTCTTTGTACATAAGTTCAACAATGCACAATTTAATGGAAAAGCAGATGACGTGCTTTATCTTTGTGTTCCTTTAGTTTCATTTGAATATTATGTCCTTTCATGCCCAAATTTACTCACAATATGAACGGTTAGGACACAGCCTCTAAAGCTGTCTTAATCATTAATTCAAAGCCTGTTTTTGTTGCTTTTGAAGATAATAGTTTCTTATGTGCATATAGAAAACAAAAAATTAAAGTTGGAATTGAATCCAACTCGTCAAGGAGTGTTTTCACACTCACCTTTTAGACCACAAAGTGATTTTCTTTTTTAAGTCATACCAGTGTCATACCAACAAAAATATATTATGTACATGCATGACAGGCACATCGCATATGCAAAATCAAAATGCTACCTATAAAACATTTTGATTTCGTAACGTAAACATTGGACGTCCGCAGCACTATCCTACGATATATATATGATATACGATACTGTATCTCACAATGAACCCGTAGTTTTCCATTCACAAAGTTTCAACTACAGAGAAGCAGTGAAATTCCTACGAAAGCGAGGAATTTGAGAGAATCGCGCTATTCATGTTAAACAGAGATATGAAATGCTAGAGGCGTAACCGGTGTCCCAATATATACCATGTAATACAGAGCCGGGTAGACGGAACAATGGAAGCAAAGAATGTGAAACGACTATAGAAACAGGATACAACGAAATTACTGAATTAAAATGAACTTTTCCGCCGGGTCATTGAGTAACTCAATCGTTACAAAGCGCAGGGGAGAGCAGCCATTAGCCTAATGTACGATTCACTCAACGCGCAGAGGTCAATTACAATTTACCGTTATGACTGCCTCGATGGCGCAGTGGTAGCGTATGCGACTGCTGTGCTTGAGGTCTCGGGTTCGATTCCTGGGTCGGACCAAATGTTTGTATTGTTAATATTTGCAGTTTGTATTGTTGTTTCGGAGTCTGTGTGTTGTCTATGTATAATATGTATGTATTTACAAAAAAAAAGTATGAATGTATTTATATCAGTTGTTTAGTACCCATAACACAAGCTCTGCTCAGCTTGAGACTAGACTAGACAAGTGTGTTAGATGTCCGAAATATTTATTATTTATTATACCGGTCCTTATATCCGATCTATGTATGTCTTTTGAATTATTTGCCAAATAGGTATTTTAAGTAAATAAAATTTACATCTGTGCATAATTTATTTGGCAGATAATGCTTCAAATGATCGAAAGTAGTAAAACACATGTAGAGAGTGGTAGTGGAAAGCAGCTTCTCTTGCAGCGCTATCTGATCGCTTCGAGTTGTAAAGTCACGAAGGGCCGAGGCCGGCTCAGGATAACTGTGTTATCAAAATATCTTTGTGAATAAATACCTCTTTAGCGGCTCATTTCGCAACTCTGCAACTGCCCACTGTGGAGTTAACGATGTTATCTTGCTCAAACTTACTTTAACTTCGTATCAATTACAATGAACGAATCTTTTGGTGCATTTACTCGTTTAGTCGCTCTAAATGATTCAAAGGATGAAGTTACCTAGATTGATAAAGAAAATAACAAATCGGATATCACATCACCGAGCGAGGTAACACTGTATTAATGGCGTTTTGTTTTTAAAGTTACTTCATCTAACGGTCGTTTTCAATAACCTATCTATAGTTAAAACTGGAGACAGTATATACATTATTGGGTGCATAGGGCCCTATTAATACCCTCGGGGCCCGAGCCAACCTCACCTGCTAGCTGGTGCACCTGCTGACCAACGGACGAGGCTCTGGCGCTGGTTTTTCCTCTCGGGATTGGGAGGTCGGACGGCAGTCGCTTCCTTAAAAACCTAAATTATGCCAAACAAAATGGATGTGAGATATAGTGTTAGTGCCACGGATAGGGCGCCGCCGCAAAACGGCGCGCAGGAGCTTCGCCCGACTCCTGTGGCAAGTGGGCGAGGGCTACCGTGTCCAGGGCGGGCACGGTTAAAGAAGTTACGCCCAATACACGTAACACGTAAGCTCCGCTTTGCCACCTGGAACATTGGCACCCTAACCGGTCGTGCGAGGGAGTTAGCTGATGTACTCTCCAGGCGGAGGGTAGACGTGGCGTTCCTGCAGGAGACTCGGTGGAAGGGCAGTAGATCCCGATTCATTGGGAATGGCTACAAGCTGATCTACACAGGTGCACCTGGTGGGGAGAACGGAGTGGCCGTGGTGCTCGCCGGGGGGCTTCTGGATGGCATTTTGGAGGTGAAACGCGGTAGCGACCGGCTTATGGTCGTGCGGGTGCTTATCGATGGGATGATTACCCATCTAATAAGTGCTTATGTGCCACAGGTAGGTTGTAGCGAAGCCGAAAAGATGGCATTCTGGAACCAACTCGGTGAGGTTCTTCGCGGTATCCCGTTGTCGCAGGGAATCGTTCTGGGTGGAGATCTGAACGGTCATGTGGGTGAGGGGTGCGGGGAGTTTGAGCGTGTTCATGGTGGTTTTGGGTATGGTACTCGCAACAAAGAGGGCGAGGATATCCTGAGAACGTGTGCGACTGCAGATCTTGCCATAGTGAACACATATTTCACAAAGAAGCCTGAACACCTCATCACCTATAGAAGCGGAGGGCATGCTACTCAGATCGATTTCCTGCTCATTAGGAGACATACCATCAGTAAAGTAGCCAACTGCAAGGTTATACCCGGAGAGTGTCTCACTGCACAACATCGTATCCTTGTCATGGACCTCTGCGTGAAGCCCAAAGACAAACGCGTCGAGCGCTGCCAGCGCCGTATCAGGTGGTGGATGCTTGATGAAGTCACATCCCAAAAGTTCACCTCGGCTATTGGCGAAAAGTGCACTAGTGCTGTGAGCGAACCGATCCAAGACAGTTGGGACAAGATTCAGGCAGCTATTCTTGGTTCGGCGAGGGCGGTGCTTGGCGTGTCTAAAGGGGGACGCAAGTGTGACAGAGAGACTTGGTGGTGGAACGACACAGTCCAGATTGAGACTAAGGGGAAGAAAGCCCTCTTTAAAAAGTGGCAAGCATCCAGATCTCCTGAAGACCGCGATGCATATAGAGCTGCAAAGCGTGCTACGAAGAGAGCTGTAGCCAGAGCTAGACGTGACCACTTACAACCGTTGTATAATAAGTTGGAATCGTCTGAGGGGCAAAAGCTCATCTATAAGTTGGCGCGCTCCAGGATCAAAGCGGCACAGGATATTTCCAAGTGCCTCTGTGTTAAAGATCCTGGAGGTAGACTATTGCACGAGGAGCTCGCGGTGAAGGAGAGATGGCGCTCTTACTTCCACGAGCTGCTTAACAAGCAACACAGAGTGGTGCAGCCACCGGATCTCCCTCCAAATCAAGGACTAGTGTCCCCGATAACGCCTGCCGAAGTTCAAGCTGCTCTTTGCTGCATGAAGAATCGGAAAGCTGTTGGAGCCGACGGAGTCCCCATCGAGGCGTGGAAGGCGATGGGTCCCCGTGGTGTGAGCATCCTAACTAACATCTTCAACCGCGCACTCCTTACCGGCAAGATCCCAAGGCAATGGAGACTGAGTATCATTACACCAGTCTTCAAAGGCAAGGGATCGGTTCAGGAGTGTGGCAACTACCGCGGTATAAAAGTGATGTCCCACACCATGAAGCTCCTTGAGAGGATAATTGACTCCCGGATCCGACAAGAGTGTGCACTCTCGGAGTGTCAATATGGGTTTCGCAAAGGTCGCGGGACCATGGATCCTGTTTTTGCCCTAAGAATTGTTGCAGAGAAATACAGGACGAAGAACACGCCTCTGCATTGCCATTTCCTGGACATGCAGAAGGCCTTCGACTGTGTTCCTCGTGCGGTGATCTGGTGGGCACTGCGATCCAAAGGGGTTCCAGAGACCTATATTGACATTATTCGAGATATGTACCACGAATCTGATTCCATGGTTCGGACCGCTGTTGGCGACACGAACCCCTTTCCTATCACCGTCGGGGTACACCAAGGATCCGTCCTTAGTCCGTTCCTGTTTAGCGTGATTTTAGACGTTTTGTCGGACAGCATCCGAGACACACATGAGCAGCCCCCATGGTTGCTCATGTATGCTGACGATGTCGCGCTGGCAGATGCGGACAGGGGTAGATTGGTGCGACGTGGGAAGGCGTGGAAAGAGGCGCTTGAGAACGGCGGTCTGCAGCTTAATGTGGCGAAGACCGAGTACTTGGCGTTGAACTGTGCGGATCCCTCACCCGTGCGCATAGGCGATCACTTGGTTGAGCCCACGGACCAGGTAAAATACTTGGGGTCTGTACTTCATGCGTCCGGTGACATTGATTGCGACGTCAAGGCACGCATTGCTGCCGCGTGGGCCAAGTGGCGCGAGCTGACAGGTGTCATTTGTGACCCCAAAATGCCCGTTAGGTTGAAGGGGCAGGTCTATAAAACCATCATTAGGCCTGTCCTCTTACATGGGTGTGAAGCGTGGCCAGTGCTGGAACGACACAAACAAGAGCTGCGTGTCACGGAGATGAATATGCTCCGGTGGATGTGCAGAGTCACGAGAAAAGATCGTGTGCGAAATTCTCGCATCCGCGGCAGTCTTCATGTCCGTGATATTGCAGACAAAATGCAGGAGAGTCGTCTGCGCTGGTGCGGCCACGTTTTGCGACAACCGCCTACCTACGTTGGAAACAAATGTCTGGCCATGCCGCCTCCGCCGGGTCCCGGTAGAAGGGGTAGACCCAAGAAGTGCTGGTTTGACGTCGTAACGGGTGACATGCGTACCAATGGTCTCACTACCAGGGATGCTGAAGACCGGGCAAAGTGGAGAAGACAGAGCAGGAAAGCGGACCCCGGGCTCCAAAGTGCTAGCTCTGGAAGCAACCGGGAGCAACGCTAGGATGATGATGATGACAGTATATTATATGTTTTTTTTTCAATATGATTGATTCAATACTTTTATTTTTATGCAGATTTTTTTTTACTTTGTTAAGTTTTAGTTGTCGAAAAACAACAGATACCCTTTATATATTAAATTCTGAGTGTTCAATAACTTATCTCTGCTTAAAACTGATATAAACACATTTATATATTTTTGAAAATACTTACATTAATCTTAAATACAAAATTCTCGTGTCACAATGTTAGTTACTATACTCCTTTGAATCGGCTGGACCGATTTTTATGAAAGGAGAATGGCAGATCCTGTACCGCTATTGACATGTGATGGCTGGTCTTGAGATTTGCATCGTTTATAAAGTGACTCATCCTGAATGTTTTTATGTAACTCTCATATTTTTAATTAATTGCAAAGAGTAAATAAGTTCTTCTGAAAAAATGTTATGAATGCTATAACTAAACGTTTGAGTTAACGTCAACAAAACGTTTTCGTTATTTTTTAAACTTGCCATGCTTATAATGTAAAAACATAAATCGATTTTCATAATTAAATCTCTGGAAGAGATCGCCGTGAGCGATAAGACCGCCTATTGTTATACCAAATGTAGCTTTTCATGTATCTGTAAATTTTTATACTTTTGTGGTGTTCAATAAAGTTGTATAAATAAAATAAATAAATCGATAGTCATATATGAGGTCACTACTGTCATTAACATTTAAAAACAATATTTTTTGATAAAATATTGACTGTACAGATTAAAAGATGAAGTATGTAAAAGAAAAAATATTTTAAATCAATTAATTTTAGTTAGAGGTCCATTATATTTTGTAAGTAACGTAACGACTAGATAAATCGATTCCATTATGTGTAAAAGTCATACATCTGATTTGACCGGGCAACATTTTATTGACGAAATACGAAAATCGTATACAAAAATGTCAATAGCTTGTTTGTTGTTGTGCTTTCAAAGAGGGAAAGCTTATTACGCGTTTATGACAATATGTTAATTTGATTCGTATCAGACAACACAATCTTGTAAACGAGAGTGAAAACCTAATCAATATACAATCGACTGTGGAATTATCATAGACATGTAGGTAAGTAGTTTTACAGACATATAACCATTAATTCTTTGTCATTTGTAATATAAAAAAATGATAAATAATTATAATGTACAATATTGTTTTATAATTAAATATTTTAATTTTAGATTTCATCAGGGATGAAACTTGTATTCCTATTCCTTGTATTGTTAGTGAAGAGAAAACCCATTACCGCAACTTGAGTTCCAATCTGTATCAGCAGAGGTTCAATGTATACCTAATCTATGGTGACTACAATCCTAACATTATTTGTGGTGTTTGTGGACGGGGTGGGTCATCTACAGTACCTTTTGCTAAACACCACAGACCTGAACATACTGCTTAGTTAGTTGGTTGGAACATGAGCAGGTATAATATTTAAAAGCTTTTATGTAAATAAAAAGTAAATAGTAACACTAACTGTCAGAGTAATATTTAAATTAAAAATATATAAATCGTAATATATTTATTAATATAATAATCTCTTTAGTAATTATAAAAGTGGTAAACCCATTTATCCATAACTAGCTGACCCACGCAACGTCGTTTGCGTCTCCTATTGCCTGAAGCGTAATAGTTGCCCCCCGTTTTTTAAACATTCTTCATTGGTACTCCGCTCCTATTGGTCATAGCGTGATGATATAGATAAACTCGATAAACTTCCTCGATAAACGGGCTATCTAACACTGAAAGAACTTTTTCAAATTGGACCAGTAGTTCCTGAGATTAGCGCGTTCAAACAAACAAACTCTTCAGCTTTATATATTAGCATAGATGACCCACGCAACGTCGTTTGCGTCTCCTATTGCCCGTAGCGTAATAGTTGCCCCCCGTTTTTGAAACATTCTTCATTGGTACTCGAATCCTATTGGTCATAGCGTGATGATATAGATAAACTCGATAAACTTCCTCGATAAACGGGCTATCTAACACTGAAAGAACTTTTTCAAATTGGACCAGTAGTTCCTGAGATTAGCGCTTTCAAACAAACAAACTCTTCAGCTTTATATATTAGTATAGATGACCCACGCAACGTCGTTTGTGTCTCCTATTGCCCGTAGCGTAATTGTTGCCCCCCGTTTTTAAAACATTCTTCATTGGTACTTCGCTCCTATTGGTCATAGCGTGATGATATAGATAAACTCGGTAAACTTCCTCGATAAACGGGCTATCTAACACTGAAAGAACTTTTTCAAATTGGACCAGTAGTTCCTGAGATTAGCGCGTTCAAACAAACAAACTCTTCAGCTTTATATATTAGTATAGATGACCCACGCAACGTCGTTTGCGTCTCCTATTGCCCGTAGCGTAATAGTTGCCCCCGTTTTTGAAACATTCTTCATTGGTACTTCGCTCCTATTGGTCATAGCGTGATGATATAGATAAACTCGATAAACGTCCTCGATAAACGGGCTATCTAACACTGAAAGAACTTTTCAAATTGGACCAGTAGTTCCTGAGATTAGCGCGTTCAAACAAACAAACTCTACAGCTTTATATATTAGTATAGATGACCCACGCAACGTCGTTTGCTTCTCCTATTGCCCGTAGCTTAATAATTTTCCCCCGTTTTTGAAACATTCTTCATTGGTACTCCTCTCCTATTGGTCATAGCGTGATGATATAGATAAACTCGATAAACTTCGTCGATAAACGGGTTATCTAACACTGAAAGAACTTTTTCAAATTGGACCAGTAGTTCCTGAGATTAGCGCGTTCAAACAAACAAACTCTTCAGCTTTATATATTAGTATAGATGACCCACGCAACGTCGTTTGCGTCTCCTATTGCCCGTAGCGTAATAATTTACCCCCGTTTTTGAAACATTCTTCATTGGTACTCCGCTCCTATTGGTCATAGCGTGATGATATAGATAAACTCGATAAACTTCCTCGATAAACGGGCTATCTAACACTGAAAGAACTTTTTCAAAGTGGACCAGTAGTTCCTGAGATTAGCGCGTTCAAACAAACAAAAACTCTTCAGCTTTATATATTAGTATAGATGTATTTATTATACTCTTCTAAGATCTAATACTCATAATCAACAACACATTTATTTGGATAAAGACTAATATTAGGTATTATGTTGATAAAAACTCTTTGGCAAATACCTCAATAATAGTTACCAACTCTTAGCGTCTTATACTCGTGATAACTTCTAAACGAAATGTCCGAATGGGATGAAACAAAAAGTATTTTACTTCCACATAAATACCCTTGATAACATAATGCTTTATTTAGATAAGGATTAATATTACGATACACATTTAAAGTAGTTTCTTTCTTCAGACGATTTAATAATTTTTTTGAACACAAAAGCGGTTATTGTGACTAAACCATGATAGTTAGATATATGCTCTCGCGGACTTTTTTGTAGATCTTAATGGGACCCACAAACCCGTAATACATTATTTTGTTCTATTGTCAATACTTTTTGCAGCGCACGCAAAAATAGGTTTTCGATTTCACACCTTGGGTTACAAAATCGCAATTTTCTTACGGATCTCTATTTTTTATGAAAATAAAATATAGCCTATAGCCTTCCTCAATAGATGGACTATCCAACACTGAAAGAATTTTTCAAATCGGACCAGTAGATCCTGAGATTAGCGCGTTCAAACAAACAAACAAACAAACAAACAAACTCTGCAGCTTTATAATATTAGTATAGATAGCCAAAAGGACCTTAATCTGATCATAAAGTAATTGTAAAGCATGAAAATGCATACTCCCACTTTTACAAAGAATTATTTTCAAAAGTAACATCTTTTCTTTTTACTTGTTTTAATTTCTGTCACATCTTATCATTATAAATGTTTTCAGTTTTCATCAATGACTGCAGAATGTGGTGTTACATACACCAGAGACAGAAGACAGAGACAAAAAGAGTTTGTGATGGTCCTTATCGCTTGGAGGCACATATGCGATGAAGAGTAAAATCATCATCAACAACCCATGATGTCCCACTGTATTAAATGTATAATCCATACAAATAAATAAAATTGGAGTGTCTGTTTGTAATATTAAAGTAACTGCTTTTTACTAAATGCATAATATGTGTACATGGTACATATTTATACCAAAATAACATTTTTTACAATTTTTGTCTGCCTGTTTGTTCCGGCTAATCTCTGGAACGGCTGAACCAATTTGACGGGACTTTCACTGATAGATAGCTGATGGTATAAGGAATAACTTAGGCTACCTTTTTTAGACTAGCTTGGCCCTGCGTTACGACAATAACTGCGGGTAGCACTGCGGCGTTGAATATGTATAAATATTATTTACTTAAATAATGTACCTAATTGACTAAAAGAAAAGTTGGTTAAGGGACATTGATCTCTCCTAGATAATGCTCCCTTACTTATTTCTTGAAGGCAATGAGTGTTTGTGCACTTTTGAATATTTTATTTTCATAGCGACTATAACTTAGACAAATGGTCGGGATGCAATACTAAGCTATTGTTGTAATTCTATAGTTGGTTTAAAATGTACAATGCTGCATAGGATCTGTTATGATATGAGTGGACATCCATGAAGCTTTAACTTGACCAGCTCTTTTCTTAAATGACATTATTTTGATTATTTTCAGTATGTAGCGTTTATGTTTATACATTTGTCTACAATAAATGAATACTGCAATATTATTTGTTATTTATATCGTAAGTATAACAGCAGCACAAAAAAAACCTTAAAAGAAAGGCTTATGTCCCACCAGTTGTTGTACTCTTATGATTATCATAAACTGGAGGTTTATGATAATCACAAGAGTACAACATAGGTTTACCTAACATGATTTGTTATACCTAATGCATGTATGTACATTTGTCTACAATAAATGAGCACTGAAATTAAAATATGGTATTATTTGCCTTATACCCTAAGAATAATAGCATTTCAAAGAGAATGAAAACTTGAAACAGGATTTTGTACGAGCGTAGTGGACAATGTGGTACTATACCATAGTACGCCAAAATCTTCATCATAGAGACTTTATATTTATTTATATTCATCAAGGGTGGTCAGTGGGCTACGTTCCAATGGTAATTCGTGTTTATGATGGTCAGAACATAACACAAGTGTACTATCATTGTATTTTAAAATCGTAACAGTTCATGAGAAGGATTTGTTCAGAGCAATGCTAGAAACATACGTATCTTTTACGTAATATGTAGTAATATTAGAACACCATAACATTCCTTTCTTTAGAAACGTTGACAATAGAAAGATTAGAAAGGTTTACGAAAATGCGGAGTGAGCAACTTTTTGACAACCCATTTGTGACAGCTAGCTGTCAGATTTCAATTTCATTACAGATTAGAGGAATGATCTAAGTGAATTTAAAACTGAAATATCTTTTGAACGCAAGCCTCTAAAAATCTGATAATTAAAACTGAAATTGTTGATGATATAACTAACCTAATAAATACAACAATAATCCCAACCATGAGAAGTGATAGGCGGTACAAAAGTCCCATACAAACCTGCCATTGTCCTTTGATGTGCATATCGGGTAGGTCTGAGAATCGACCAACATCTATTTTTTATACCCCATTTTTTTTTGCAATACAACGTTTGCCGGTTCAGCTAGTTACACATAGAAAATACTCAAACTTCGAAACAAATATTTAAACGAAGATCATCCAAACATTTTTTTTAGAATATAATATACTGTACGAATAATTCGTTAATTTTACATACACACAAACATCACCACAAGGCATTCAACTAGTTCCATTTCCCACATCTCATATCCCCAGCAGAGGGGGATGGGTTGCAGCCACTCGAGGTTACACTCATTGGAGCAAGTTTGTTGCATTCACTTCGTCCATTAACCGCACAAAGTAATGCGAGGAGCATCTCGAACACTACAGGTGAGTTTTCATTGCGTTCAATGGCGGCCACTCGACGCGCTAAATAACATTACGTGCAACCACCTTCTCCCCCTCACCTCTTTCGTGCCTCCTTGTGTCATTAGGAACACGCCACCAATCCCTTTACGTTTCTAAATAGAATTAGTAGCGGGAGTGGTGGAGCGACGCTAAGAACTGGTCATTTCTTTTCAACACAAATGACTGTTTTTTTTACTTAACGGCCAAAGTATCGTCTGGAATACATTAGGGTGTCCTAACCGCCAGCCCTCGTAGAGACATCTTTGTGATCTGTGTAGATAGCATGACCTTGAACCGTGAAAGCGTAACGCCGCGCTCAGTTAATGCAGTCCGGCCTCTGTGGTAACTAGATTGGCACTTCGTATTTAAAGTAGTGAATGTTGTGTGACGGTTAAAACATACAATAAGTAATTTTATCATATATCGTATGATTAGTAATGGTTATATACAACGTAATGTTTTATTTATTTGTTGTGTCCCGCAAAACCTATTAGCGCAATTACTTAATGTTTTCATCAGATTTTTCTAATATTATATTCCTAACTTAACCTAAGTAATTAATCTAGATTTACTTAATACTGTGAGGAAATTACTAATGAAAGAAGAACAACCCTATATAAACTACATCTATAATATTTTATGAAATATTGAAGCTTTCCTGCAACTGCAGACAAAGAACACAGGAAGAAACGAGCCACTAATTAGTTATTAATTCACAGTAACGCCTGTTTTATACGTCTCCCGTGATCTCCTGGAGTTTACCGAGCTCCGGTTGCAGTGGAGAGGGGGAGTCTTGAATATTTAGCTTGAGTAGCGCGACGGCACTTCACTTATTACTTATCCGATTAATAAAACAGACGCCCTAGGCCGTCCCTGTCCGTGCGCGGAACCAGTTAAGAACTTAAGCTCTCTTCTAACATTAACGTGCTCGCCAGTTCCGACACTTAATTGACTTTCTACTTAAATATATCATTCTTTTTATAGTCGTCTCTCGTAGCTTGCTACACCGATCGTAGTACGTAGCCGCGTAGACCCCTTCATTTTGATTACTATCCTTTTGTGTACCAAGGAATGAAGTTTCGGATGTATTATATTAAAGTGTCGCTCCGCTGAGCCGCAGACGTCTACCGACTGACATCACAATACAAAAGACAATTTACAATGCATCAAGAATCAACATAATATATAAAATATTTTTATTTGCATTTATTTTTAATCACATATACGAATGTCTGATCTTCCAGCCAAGTCAAATTTCATAATTTTTATTTGTTTTAAAATCTGATTTGGGAGAAGAAACAAATGCAAAACGATTAGTAATAACTGAACGAACCTATCGCTCACGAACAAGTCAATTTTAAGCTTAAAATTATTTTACTACTATGTTCAAAAAACAATTATTTAGCTTTTGGAAGATATCTTTATAAAAATAACAGAATATTAGTGTGTAGCACGTAGGCTGGGGACCGGGAGGTGCGGGGGAGAGGGAGGGTGCTTCGCGCTGCAGTGTGCAGTATCTGCGTTATATCATCTCGGTTTCATTTTCTTTTCATCAAGGTATCTTCACGCTCCAGGGAGGATGTCTCCGCGTCAAATTTATCCCCTCCTCCGAGCCCCTCATCCGTCTCTCTGTCGTCGTTGGTCTATAGCGTTCCCTGCACTCGGCCCTCTCGTCGCATTTTGATAACGTTTCAATTTTTTTAAGTTTGTTAGTAGAGTGGAATGTAATGAGAATGCACTTGAGTTCGTCGCCTCTGCCGACTCCTCACACCTCCGCACCTCCTCCTCCGTTCCTTTCGTCTCAGGCGTTTTTGACACGCGACACGCGCCTTTAAAAGACGCGACTCACGACGTCTTTGAATTTGAATATTTATGGTGCTTATTTACGAAGCGTCGTTTTAATCGAATTTATAATGGAACACCTTACAAGATCTATTTTTAGGTAATAATGATGTCGCTTGTTAATTAGGTTATATTTATGAACGTTTAAACACAAGGCATGTGGAGGCTGTGAGTTGAGCTCCTATAGCTCACTTCTTTTTTGTGGCATTGGATCCAGAGGCAACAGCTTTATTTATTGTTGATCGCTAACTGTTGCTCGTCCATAATATCACACGATAACTTCAACAAGTTCAATATGTTATTTTAACTTGTTTGTAAGATCTGTTCTATTTTATAGAAGTAAAATTACAAATAATGTCATGCCACGTGATACCACAAACCCCTAAATATGTGATAAGTCACTTGATAATAAACTATATCTGACCGTCTTACAAACCACCCTAGGAGCGTTCTCATAATAGTTTTCTTTAGGATGATAAAACTATTCACTATATTACAACAAAGTTTTCTAAATCTGTTCAGTATTTTTGCCTGACAGAGTAACAAACAACCCCATTAACTTTTAAACTTTCGCGTTCCATGATGTAATAATAATTATTTTTACGGGAATTAAGCACGGCCTGTCAGCCTGTGACCACGGCCAGTGCAACCTGGTCGAAACGTCAGGCAAAAACAGAGGTATGTAATACCTTGAAATAAGTGATCGCGTTAATTCCCGTAAAAATAATTATTATTAAACCCCATTAACTTTCGCAATTATAATATTAGTAGGAAGTAGGATGTTCATAAAGAATTGATAAATATTGTTATATAATGTTCATTATCTTTAACGATAAAACCTTAAAAATGATTGACTTTTATAATTATCAGCAAATTGCAGTCCACTGCTGGATATCGACGCTGGAAAGCATAAACGCTGTAACCCTTGAAATATCGAAAATACGTTTTTTATTATATATCGAAATACGTAAAAATTTGGTGATTTTGTTTTAAATCTCAGACTTTAAATTGTTGTAATCCACCGTAAAACTTGTGTTTTTTTGATTGAAGATACTTACACACTTTGATCGATCGTAATCTTAAGTATGACCAACGACCATGGTTACTACGTTTATGCGGTATAACATTTTTAGACACACTCACACTTAGCATCATTTCATAGTCAAAAAGATAGTTTGCAATGAAAATATTAGTTTTTAACTTTTTAAAAGACTTTTATTTAAACTTTTACCATAGTTACAACATTTTATTGGCATTTGAGTATAGTCTGTTCTATTGGTCACAGAATTTTCTTTTGTTAAAATTAAAAATTGCATCTGTCTACAACATTTTAAAGAAGAGAGAATGCTAATTACGACTTTTATGCTTTCCCAAAGAACATGACAAAATGAATTTTCCATACTTTGTTTAATATAGTTACAGTACAAATCTTGTCCAGGGAACTTAAGATTATAGCTTAGCAAAACTGCACAACATTGCTAAAAACTTCATGCCTATAGGTGTAACAGTTCATGAGTAGTGATTTTTTTCTAAAATTTTAAAAGTTTTTTGGCTCTAGTGTAAAGTTCATACTTTCAGGGTTACAGCGTTTATGCTCTCCAGCGTCGATATGCACCTCTTACTTTTATAATTAAACTAGCTGATCCGGCAAACGTTGTTTTGCCATAAAAAAATATGCACATAAAACATCATAAAAATTAGTCCTGCCGTTTCGGATGTGTTTGGTAACAAACACTGCGACACGAGAATTTTAAATCTATACTAATATTATAAAGCTTCAGAGTTTGTTTGTTTGTTTGAACGCGCTAATCTCAGGAACTACTGGTCCAATTTGAAAAAGTTCTTTCAGTGTTAGATAGCCCGTTTATCGAGTTTATCTATATCATCACGCTATGACCAATAGGAGCGGAGTACCAATGAAGAATGTTTCAAAAACGGGGGAAATTATTACGCTACGGGCAATAGGAGACGCAAACGACGTTGCGTGGGTCATCTATACTAATATATAAAGCTGAAGTGTTTTTGTTTGTTTGAACGCGCTAATCTCAGGAACTACTGGTCCAATTTGAAAAAGTTCTTTCAGTGTTAGATAGCCCGTTTATCTAGGAAGTTTATCGAGTTTATCTTTATCATCACGCTATGACCAATAGGAGCGGAGTACCAATGAAGAATGTTTCAAAAACGGGGGGAAACTATTACGCTACGGGCAATAGGAGACGCAAACGACGTTGCGTGGGTCATCTAGTATTTGATAATAGTCTTCTCTATCATGTCGTGTTATAAATAGGGAGCGTGGGAGTGCGATGTGAGGAATACAGAGGAAGGATTGTTGGAGGATATTAAACAAAGATGATTGGTGTCGTGTCGCCGGCGTCGGAGGCGCGTGTCGCGGCGCCACTCGCCCGCGGGTCTTCGAGTCGCGCGCTCGCCTCGACCTCAGCCGCAGCCGCGCTCCCACACTCGCCGCACTCGCGAACTTCGCTGTCACAATGTAATAGTGGTGTCTGCTGTTCAAAGTTCACATTTAGTTTGTGCTTCATGTGTACAAAGCACGTTTGTCGGATTTCAATTCAATATCGGTAAGTACGTTTACTACAACACAATTTGAACAGTATTTTTGTCTAAAACCACTTTGGAGACGCACTTGACTCAATTTTAAACTTATTTCGACCAAACACTTGTATAATATAATACTTGTGAGTTGTAGAATTTATAAAGTAGGTAGCAAAATGGATTAATTTTATAAAAAAGTTCCAAGCGGACTTCTGTTTTTGATAAATAAAACTTTTGTGTGACTTTGTAGTCTCTGAATGTCCCAGTTAAGAAAATGTAGCGGTAGGGAAACTTAACTTACATTTCTTAGATAATTTAGTTGGTAAGTATAAATAATTAAAGCTGACTTTCAATAGTGCAAGGGAACCCATGTGATTGTCAAGCTGTTTAATTACTTTTTAATTAATAACTCAAGCTGGTATAAAATAGAACTTTATACTCTTCTGGTACAACTTCGAATATTCCTTACTTGAAACTTTTTTGCTAATAAAATTTCCTTAAAAAATAAATACTAACAAAGAATTATCTTTACATAATCTGTATATAAGACTTAAGTTCTTATGATTAAAAGTTATTTCTATACAAAAAATAATAATTAGTAACTGTCACAGTCATTCATTTAAAAAAAAAAAGGTAGTTAGTAAGTATCTAGTGTTAAAACTTTTATATTTATTTAGTTACATACATTTTATTATATTTAAATATGTTCACACCCCACAGATTATAAAAGTATTTTTAAAAAGATCAAAATGAAAAGTTAGAGACACTTATTTAATGCTGGTCGAACTCCAACGCAAATACTAAATGCTTAAGTAGTTGGAGCAAAGTAGTTAGTTTTAAAGTATGGTTACTGTTTAAGCACTAAACATGCGGCACTTACTAATTCAACAAATTTCCACGTCGTCTCTGGCGGCGTCCTGCGGCGTCGCTCGCAAAGAGCCGAGGCGTTATAAACAAGTTTGTGCAAAGTTGTGCACTCGCCTGATACCATTATTATCACAAGTACTTCGTGTTTTACCTTCACATTGACGCCCTAATCTCTTTCGTTGTAGTTAAAAGCCCGGCCGTCATTTTGACTACTATTACAAGTAACAAAAGTTATCCTATCCTTTTTCATAAATAGTGGTAAACATTTTTTTTTTTCAATCTTGTTACATATATACATGCTTAATCAAATTTTATTTTAGTTATATCACATAAACATAGTCTAAAGATAAACAAACCGTAGTCGTGTATTCCATTAAGTTAAAATGTAAGAGCTATTTCTTATCAAGGCGTGGAATAGTTTATTTCTTTTGTACAATTTAACCTGATCCAACTAATCGTCACTTGCCCTTAAGAGTTTCTCAATGTTGCACCTTGCTAATAGGCTCATATATCTGAGTCAATTTCCGTCCACACGTACGATAAAACTGCACAAACGGATAAATCGTTGTAGTGTGTACCGCCTATAAGTGTTACACCCGCATCAAGTAAGGTGCTACGAGCGCCTACAGTGCTACGCCGTAGCTGAGAACGCTAATATGGGTATATACTGAGATAGAACACTAATAATGTTTTATAGATAGATCTATGTATTTAGATGGGAAGTGGGACTATCACACATTGAAAATCACATGAATTTCATATGATGAGCTTAAAAAACTTCGATCATAACATTGATAGTCGCGAACGTATCACCATCTGTTTAAAATACATGAATATTCATATTGAAAATCAAATAGCTGATTTATTCCATTCGATGAGGCACGTGAAGCGCGCCGACGATTATAACTGCGATCGCTGTACGCCCAACTGTATTAATTAATTAACAATTCCAATACCAACTGCATACCTGTTGTGCCTCCCTTATCAAAATGGTAACGAAAATATTATTTATACTTGTTACAGTTTCATAAATATACTGGAAAGTTATAATTTTTTAGAGAGTTTTCACAAATCATGTCGAAGACTACCGACCAGAATTAAAAATATCACAAATTCTACCAAACGTGGTCACGAGTGCGCTGACTACCACCGTCACTACCGCCCGGGACCACGATCGGTAGAATTTGTAACTATGTTAAGTTCACTCAAGTACAATGAACAGTACAAACCTGTTTGAATCATTAAACTTCATATATTATTTGTTCTCAGTAGTCCAGTTTCTTGAACGTTTTTTAATTAAGATAATGATTATGCAACTTTTTCTCAAAGAGGCTTGACTATTATAAAAAGTACTTTTGTATTACTGTAAAAAATATTTTCAGATGGAGTGATAAAATCACGAATCTCAGCCCCCGTGCCGTCGAAATGCGTGAATTGATCACTATCGCTCTAATTGGGTTAAACTTGTCAGATAGCAGGGCCCTCTAATATATCAATCGAAAAGGGTTACCCTGTGAACTAACAGACGATTAATCCTCCCAACAAACGTGAGATGATAAACCTCTACCTCCCATTATGATCATAATTATCCTTCTCATTATATCATCTAATCCCTTCGCCATAGAGAAATGTACCATTAGGCTCGTAATATTTATACATACACTAGCTGACCCGGCGCACTTTGTACCGCCATATTTATTTTCGTAAATATTCTCTAAATTACCATAAAACTTATTTTAGTATTTAAGCCCGTCTCAACTTCCCGCTGGGACGCAGTGTATGGGACTAAGCGGACTAAGAAAATATAACACCTCCGGTTTTCTATTAATTTTCTTCTATACAAACCTTGTCCTGACAATAACAAACACTTAAAAAAGAATTATCCAATTTGGTGCAGTCGATCAATCGTTTTATTTAAAAACAAATATTCTCTTTTTACCAAAGATTTAACTGTGCCGATTGAGGACGATTTACTCAAACCTCATTAATCGCCTTGAGAACTCAATAAATTTCGTTTAAAATAATCTTGCGTGTAAACGTCGCGACAGCTTATTGACTCCCTATGGCTTATCGTACGGGGCTTTGTCTCAAAAAGGGAATAGCCGTACTTGAGCGAAGGTAGGCGCGGATGTGAGGTCCCCCTCTCAAGAGCGATGTAATTGATACGCGGGGCCCGTATATAAATTGTTAAATTAGGATACGGTAGTACGGCTACCTAAAAATGTAATTCCTGTTTTATACAATTTGGAACAGAATCAGTCTTAAATATTTCTATTCACCTACAGAACAAGTGAATTTTTATTCATAATTTTAACGCAATTTAAATAAATGTCGAAGAGCGTTTCATTAATATTCAACAGTAAAAAAAAATGCAAATACTTTCTGTTTATTGAATGGGAGCGGCGCGGCTCTAGAGCTATTCATCTTCAGGTAGAACAGGAGCTCAAAGTTAATTAGAGGCCAAGCGAATGCGCTCGAGCCGATCTCGGGGGCATAACGCAAACAGGCTTCATTGTAAGCTCACCCTACTCACTAACCACTACTACTTACGGGTGTCAAACACAAGAACACTCATGCGGTTTCCTATTAATTAACGCTCGATTTAGTAAACGTAATAAAGAGACAACATTAGAGGCACCTGCTTTATAAAAATAACCCAAAAGAGCGAGCTGTCAATAGCATGTAAGGAATACTTATTGGGTTTTTTTATTAATTTATTTATGGGTTTACCCAATAAGTAAGCACTTTGTTTTCAAAAGTCACTCATGTTACCGTTAATATTGGCAGTAAGTTTTGCATAAATCTTTTGCTATCAACACACATGTATTAATATATATACATATGTTGTCTATATCACAATCAACAACCCCAACACAGTCTCCAGACACTAATAGGAAGCTCAAATATATAATCAGTGAGACTGATAAGGCTACTATATAACAAATAGCAGTCCACATAGTTTAATTACTACACGATTATATCATGTTCGATCGACATGGAATGTATACAAATATGTGTGAGCGTACACATCTGTACATGTGCAGTGATATAGAGACCAGTACTATAATACTTAGTTCACCAAATCACTGTCATTAGTGAACACATTGCATTGTATAAGCTGAAGTAGCTTTGAGGTTCAGAGACGATGATTAAAAAACTCATTTAATTGAAATGTTGAACCAGCGATTGTAGCCAACTATAAACTTTAGTACATAATAATCTGTAATAACGTCTTAAAGCAATGAATATAGAAATGCAATTGCTTGACTGCTAAGCTGCCAAGTAGGACGAAGCAGCGTGGGTCTGCTGGTGTATTGTATATGTTTGTTAGTTAAATTGTAAAGATTAACGTTCTGGTGAAGGTAGTAACAGCTCTTACATCATACGAATCATATTAATTTCTTTACCCTAATATAAATTTTACGAGCACCCTTTGGAGTTCATGTTCAGTTTTTTTTTTCGGACATCTAACACACAACGCCATCTAGTCCCAAGCTAAGCAGAGCTTGTGTTATGGGTACTAAACAACTGATACCAATACATATATACTTTTTTTTTGTAAATATATACATATTATGCATAGAAAACACCCAAACTCCCAACAGTTGATTTTTAACTTCAGATCTTTTCTAATTTGTAATTATCTCCTATATAATTACATCTTATTTTGTTCCATCCCATCCATATAATCTAACAATAAAGTCGCTAACGTTAGGCCTAATAAAGTTTATGAACCGTCTCACATTAAAGCAAATAATTATAATATACATGCAAATAATCTCATTCGCACACATCGGTGGAGCGCGGCACAGCGCACCTAATAACGTTACTTAATTACGGAGACAATTTAAATTAGAGGTGACACTTTCTACCTCGAATATATCTCACATGATAGTCATAGATCGAGACAGGTAGGTGCGGGTGTGGGGCTCACCTACTTGTTGAGGGTACAGCGATAGAATATATAATTATTTTATATGTACGTAGTCCAATCATCACATAGCAATAGATAGGATAGAATGTTTTTTAAACTGAAGTGGCAAATAAGAAAATGATCTGTTTAATATAGAAAATAATGAACACGATATTCTGGAGAACTTTGGCATCTTTACAATTAGCAAGTGCAGTGTTTAGGACGAATATCTGAAAGAGGGCTGTACTCACTAAGCAAATCGGCAATTCCTAATTTAGTAATTCTAAGCAATTTTTTTTGTGACAGTTCATCTTTTCCTTACACGTTGAATGAATGAACACGCCGCAATTAAAACATCATCAACCTCCATCATTAATCTACTGCTGGACATATGACTCTCCTTAGAAAGGGGGTTTTGGTTGAAATCGTCTTGCATAGTTAACTCTCATACTCGCCACAAAGAAGTGATTTACATTAATGCAAGAATAGTCTGATATCTTTCCTTCTTTGAATGTTGAGTTTGGTAATTGTAAAGTTTTGTTTTCAATGAACTATAATAATTAGTCACATTTGTCTCGTAATGTAAAAATACAAGCTAAAATTCAAAATTTAAAAAACCCCCTACCCAAGCATTTAATCGAGTAATCATACGCCAATGATATTTTTGCAGACACTCTGTTATTCTTCCCCACTTTCACCCCCATAACTTTTAAACGACTAAACCGATACTCATGAAACATGTCTAAGAACACTCACACGTAACTCACCTTTCATACAAAAAAAAACCAATTTGAAATCGCTTCATCCGTTCGCGAGCTACGGTGCCACAGACAGACAGACACGTCAAACTTATAACACCCCTCTTTTTGCGTCGGGGGTTAAAAATGGTAATTTATGTGGTATCAATCTCCCTAATCTCCCTACTTAAACATGTTTGTATTTTTGATTTCTGTTTTTGTTACTTTCTTTTAGTTTGTTGTGTGTGTAGTTATAAGACATATTATAAATGTAATCACTATTGTTCGCAAGTATATAAACTGTTGCTTAATATGAATTAAATCAGTATTTATCCAACACTCGTCTTGTTACGATCCCAACCTCATATGGCGACCCTGCCAGAGGCCCGCAACCGGTGTTTACAAATGCCTTAATCTATATAAGGACACGCGCTTCACGATGCATTTTGATGTAATGCATTCGATGAGACTTAGCGGTTTCATTATTGTAATATATTATCAAGATGGGTTCAACTCCAACTAAAGACGAAATCGTTGAGGCCTATACCGCAACAGGATACAGCAATAGTTCGGGAGTAGAGCAGTTTCAAGTCCACGCAAGTACAACTAATTAATAGCATTCTACTTATAATTTTGAAGTTATTGTTCCTGGGTCTATTTTGTGTATAAAATATACAAGAATAGTCACGTTAAATAGATGACTAATTAAATGAATCGACACACATTAAGGAGATCCATTGCTTTATTTTGAAGAGATGCTGATGGCGCCCGTGGTCCACCAGACTTGACAATAACTCAAGTGGACTGTATGCGGTAAAATATGTATGATTTTAATATTTGATTGCAAAGGTGTCTCGCTAAAACAAAGGACCGACAGGAAGGGTAAAGGAAAGCAACCAACTCACGTTTTCTCCAGCCTGCTGCCGCTTCCCAGGAGCTCCCAGGGTCACTGCTGATGATGACGAGACACTATTCACTGTCAGTCTGATTAGATCACGGAACGTCTCACTTCCTGCGGTTTAACAACGGACGGAGCGTGGAGACCGCTTCTCGTCTATCGACTGTACCCAGTTGCACAGCCGACGCGGTTAGAGTTCAGCACTGCTTGCGAGCGCAGCTCCTTGACGAAGGAAAGCTAAGACCCTTCGTAGGACACTACTAGCAAGGCACTAGTTAAGGTACGACAGACCGTAAGGGGTCTAATCGCACTGGTATCGCCATCTATATTATTTTTGGCGAAACACTTTGGTTGCTCGATAAGGTAAATAGGGCGGGAGTAGGAATTAGACACCAAACAGATTTATAATTAAACTAATGGGTGGCGCCACCATTTCCAGCCGCCCTTAAAGGGTACCTTTAAGAGAAGAATAATGCGGTAGAAAACAAAATGATGCACATTATACCTATATCTAGCGGATTATATTATAAAATAAACAAGAAACTTAACTAACTAGCGAATGATTAAAGTATTGAAAGTATTTACTGAGTTGGGAGTGGACAAAGCTTAACGACTGGGCGAAGGTAAGTTCCCCTAGACGTTCTTACTGAAGCAACACGAACTATGCCGTCTTTGGAGGGGTGAACCTTTTCGACAATCGCTAATGGCCACGCGAGAGGAGGTAAGTTTTCAGTCATAATTACAACGACAGTTCCAGGCGCGATGGGAACTGAAGGAGTGTTCCATTTTTCTCTAACTTGGAGCTCGTGCAAATACTCTAACCTCCATCGCCTCCAGAAAGACTGTACAAGTTTATCTAAAAGTGCATGTCTTTCAAGTAAATTTAAATTTTCACAAGCTACTGCAGCCGCCGGAAGCGAACTGAGCGGCGCGGTATGAAGGAAGTGACTAGGAGTCAGCGCGGTAGGTTCAGAGGGATCTGAACTTAATACGGTCAAAGGGCGTGAATTTAATAAGCACTCAATTTGAGTGAGTACAGTGCTCAGCTCCTCATACGTAAGTAGCTGATTACCGATCACCTTGAAAAGATGATTCTTAATCACTTTGACCATGCTTTCCCAGCAGCCGCCAAAATGACTGGCAGCTGGGCAATTAAACTGCCAGGAAATGCGGTTTTCAGCGAGATGCTCTTCGAAGCGCGGTTGATATTCCTTTGTTAAGAACTTGTATAAGTCTTTCAAGTAGGAACTAGCCCCAACGAAATTAGTTCCGTTGTCGGACTTAATAAGTTGAACGGGTCCGCGGCGGGCTAAAAAGCGTTTTAGCGCTCCGAGGAAGCAAGAGGTAGACAAACTAGTGGCTATCTCAATATGCGAACTGCGGGTCGTGAGACAAGTGAAGACACATAGGTAAGCCTTCTCACTCTTAGCGCCTCTACGTCGCACAGGCATATAAAAGATGGGCCCGGCATAATCGACGCCGGTGTTCGTAAATGCCTTTATAACTTGGCGCGTTCGAACGTCAGGTAGAGCTGACATAAGCGGGTACGTAGGACGCGGCTTCGCCCTATAGCACGTGTTGCATAGATGGACTCTCTGCCGTATAACACGGCGAGCGGAAAGAATCCAATACTTTTGACGGAGTAGCGCCATCAATTGCTCGGGACCAGCATGTAAGTATTTTTTATGATAATAGTCAATTAGTAGAGTGATCACATGATCGTCACGCGGTAAAAGAACAGGATGCTTATGCGAAAATTTAAGGTCCGAGTTAGAGAGACGGCCTCCTACGCGGATAAGTCCGTCCGTATGTATAAAAGGACGTAACTTATTTAAAGCACGAGAACAATTTTCATTGCGACTTATATTTGAAATTTCATTAGCGAAGTGTTTCTTTTGGATAATGTGCAGCAATTTAATTTCTGCTATATCTAAGTCACTAGCGGCAACAGTGTGGTCGCGACGTGATAGTCGTGAGCACATGCGAAGTATGTACACTAGTACACGAATAAGCTTACTCCAAGAGGAGGAGTTTTGAGCCAGTTCATACACAGGGCAAGGACTATCGTCGACTGGCAGAACCACTGTATGTACGACAGTCTTTTGCTCTGGAATATCCGAAGTCGGAATCTCCACGTCACTAATAGGCCATTGTGAGGGATCGGAAGAGAGCCACTCGGGGCCGTGTAGCCACATGGGGTGCGAAATTATTTTTCGTGGCGTAAGACCACGCGACAGACAGTCCGCGGGGTTTTCTACTCCCGAGACATGATGGAAGTTGTCTGCAGCTACATTTTCTGTGACTTGCACGACGCGGTTAGCGACGAACGTTTGCCATCTGTGTGGTGAGCTTTTGATCCAATATAAAGCGACCATTGAATCGGTAAAGGCGAAAATCCTAATCGGGAAGCGCGAGCGGTAAGTATCATGAACAGTTCGTAATAATTTAGCGAGCAAAACAGCACCACATAGTTCAAGCCGAGCGATCGAAAGCGGCCTCATAGGCGCAACTTTCGACTTTGCACACGCTAACTGAACTGTTAACCCAGTGGGCGAGCTGACGTGAAGATATACCACACCTCCGTAAGCAAGGTTACTGGCATCACAAAACCCGACGAGTGTGATGACACAGTCCTGTCCTGCACCGAGATGACGAGGAATTTTAAAGTCATTTAGGACAGGCAGCTCCGTGCAAAACTGTCTCCACATTTTAATTATGTGGGGCGGAGGGATTTCATCCCAATCGAGATTTGCCTGCCAAAGCTGTTTAATAAGCAGCTTGGCGTACGTTATACAAGGAGCAACAAACCCCATAATGTCCCATAAACGAGCGACGGTAGACAGAATGGTGCGTTTGGTGCACTTCTCGTCAAGCGGAGAAATTTTAAAATGAAAATAATCAGCATTCGTAGACCAACGTAGGCCTAATATTTTATTGTCCATCGACTTATCAAACTCCACTTCAGTAGGAAGTTTGTGTGAGTCGGGAACGTCACTGAGAGCGGTTTTCGAATTGCTATTCCATTTCACTAAGTCCCAGCCGGCGCCCTTGAATAGGCTGCTGAGCTGGGCGGATGTCTCAGCCGCCTCGGACTCAGACGGTACTGAGAAGGCGATATCATCCATATACAGTGACCTTGAAACAACTTCACTAGCCAGCGGGTACCTAGAACCATCATCCTGAACTAATTGTTGCACAGTGCGCAAAGCGTGATATGGACTTGGCTTCAAACCGAAACAAACGCGGTTAAATTGATAAAGAACAAGAGGTTCTTGCGGGTTGAATCTATATAAGATTCTTTGAAAGCGGCGGTCAGATTGTCTCATTATAATTTGTAAGTACATTTGACGACAGTCAGCGGTCATTGCTACAGCAAATAGTCGAAACAATAAAATAATTTGGAACAAGTTCCCCTGTAAATTCGGACCACTGTGTAACAAATCGTTAAGCGAATGACCCGACGAAGTTTTGAAGCTACCATTCAATACAACGCGTAATTTTGTAGTTAATTTATCCTCCCTTATGACGCCGTGGTGCGGGATAACGTATGTGGGTTGCCACGGTTCGTCACGATCTGCAGGAGGCGCGGGTGACAGGAAACCTTTATTTAAATAATCCTGTATAACTTCGTCATACGCGGCTCTTAATTTAGGCGAGGCTTGTAACTTCTTTTCTAAAC
This sequence comes from Diaphora mendica, assembly GCA_949125395.1. NCBI lineage: Eukaryota > Metazoa > Arthropoda > Insecta > Lepidoptera > Erebidae > Diaphora > Diaphora mendica. The sequence goes on from OX421315.1 coordinate 31,632,175, forward strand.
CAAGAAAACATTTGCGGGCAGACTCGTATGAATTACCGAGTAAAAATTTATCTTCACAGAACGGCAGACCAACTATATACCTGCCAGTAGAAGGGTCCCGTTGAGTGGTCATACGATAAAATTCTTCACACTCAGCCTCAACTACATGCTGAGCGGGCGCACAAGCGGGAAGCTCTTCGAGCTCAAAAAACTTCTTTAATAAATTATCGATCGGCTCCTGGACTATTACGCTACAAAGGGTCGAAGTAGCGGCGCGAGAATTAAGTATAATAGGTACGGACCCCATGATGACGTATCCCAGCACCGTCTCAATAGCGGAGGGCGAGTTCGTATCATTGTCAACTACGTGACACAACAACAAGCGCGGGAACAGAGATGCACCAATCAATGCATCTATTTTATTAGGAGTAGCGAACGTTTTATCGGCCAACTTCAAATTATTAAAATGCGAAAGCGATGAAACATCTACCACAGCAGTTGGTAGGTTATCTGTGATTTGGTCGACAATCAACGTCGAAACTGTATATTTAATGTTCGTATCGTAACAAGAAGAAAATTCTAAGTTAGCGGAACCCCATACGACCCTCTCACTACCGCCGAATCCCTTCACAGTAACACGCTGTCTGTCTTGCGTAAGCAATCCTAATCGCTCGCCGCACTCTTTAGTAATAAAGTTGCTTTGAGACGCGGAATCGAGTAAAACCCTAATTAGGTGCTTATTTCCATGTCGATCATACGTTGCTACCTGAGCGGTAGCAAGCAGAACAGTTGTGGCAGCCGTACGATGTTCTTTACGACTGCGCGGAGCGAATGAATGCGTCGAATGCGCGTGTGTCGCAACGAGTGAGACGCCCGACACTGGCGGAGGAGCGGACGGCTTGTGAGTTGCGGCGACAGCCGCCTCTTGGGTAGACCGCTGCGATGACTCAGTAGGTTGCGCTACTGAGTGCGAGGTGCCCGGGTTCGATTCCCGGTCGCGGAAAAAATGAAGTAACGTGTGGTGTTTTAAGCCACATTCTCGACACTTCGTATTAGAATTACAAAGCGTCGCGCGATGTTTGACACTCAAACAATTTGTACAGGAATTATTTTCCTTTACGGATTTAAACCGATTTTTGGGTGTCATTTTATTAAAAGCGGGACATTTATATAAATGTAGATGAGTAAAATCTTTACATAGACATTTATATGAAGTACCAGGCTCAGTCGTACTGACATAAGCTTGATAGTTCAGCGGAACGGAGGAAGAGTGCGGGCGATCAGCTGATTTCTTAGCGGAATGTGTATGATTGGCGGATGAGCGTTGTAATATTTTACTTTGCGATTTAATAAAATTGACAAGACTTTCGAATTTGGGAATTTTAGTATTTGAATCAACACTCATTTCGAACAACTTAAAAGTGTCGGGATCTAGCTTTTTTAGCGCGATATGTAAAACCATGAAATCAGCCAAATCCTCAATTTTTAAATTATGCAAGGCATTTACTGCTGTTACAAATTGATCAATAAATAAATCAAAGTTGTTTGCGGAAGCGTTAGTCAAAGGTTTAAAATCTACGATGGTTTTCATGTGCGTTGAAGCGAGGGTACGTTTGTCCTCATACTTGTCGACTAATGCTTTCAATATAAGATTATAATTCTCCGAATTCGGTGTAATACCCGAAATGGCGGCCGAGGCTTTGTCTGAAATTTTACCAAGTAGGTAGTACAACTTTTCAGAGTCTGTAAGAGATGTATTTTCGTGTATCATAGATTTAAAACTGGCGTAAAATAACGGCCATGAGCGAATGTCACCCTTAAATGGAACTAATTCAATGGGTGGCAACGTAGGCTTTGACTTGGTAGGAGGATCAGGCTTATCCTCTTTTTTAGGTGAATATTGAGCGCGCATTCCCAAGATGGCACTATGCATTTGCTCATATGAGATTAGCGGTTTAAAATTTGGCTTAGCGGTTGGGTCGACGGTAAGCAAATGCTCATTATACTTTTGAAGCATTTGATGGAACTCTTCGCGAATGAAACTAATATTTTCACTTTCATAAATAAATTTACGAATTAATTGCGGGTTTTCACGAAGGTTCGTACCCATATCGTAAAGTTGTTGTATGTATTCATAAAGCGTATTTCGCCTTGCCTCAATAAGAATTAATTGAGAATCGAAGGATTTCTCTTCCTCTTCCTTTCCCATATTGGAATAAAGGAAAAAAAATAAAATAAAAATAAGATAAGTGCGGTACTCAAAATTGACTAAGCGCAAACTTTGTGCGAGCCTACCTAACGAACCTACCTTCGCTTCGGTGATAAACAACAGCGCGCACGAGCGGTTGAATTAAATAGCGGATGAATGAAGTGGCGATTTTATTCTAACAAATTCTTTAATCACACGCAGAATTAATTAGAAATATGCGGGATAAGTAACTTGGTTATGAATAACCTGAGCGGGATATAAAATATATATGCGGGTATATACGAAAATATGCGAAATTCGTGTAGCTAAAAGACACGACGTGGTAAAAGTACAGATACCTAATTATGCGGGGTAATTAAATAGCGGGAAAATAATTAGCGGTGATAGTATAAGGTGGATTAAATGCAGCTTATAGCAACCAAATGAAATGCCAAATTTGTGCATCTACATGCGGGTATTTATATATAAGCGGCAGGTACCTAAGTGCCAAGCGGGAAGATAAAATCCGGCTCTAAGGGCCAAATAAAATGATGGCGCCCGTGGTCCACCAGACTTGACAATAACTCAAGTGGACTGTATGCGGTAAAATATGTATGATTTTAATATTTGATTGCAAAGGTGTCTCGCTAAAACAAAGGACCGACAGGAAGGGTAAAGGAAAGCAACCAACTCACGTTTTCTCCAGCCTGCTGCCGCTTCCCAGGAGCTCCCAGGGTCACTGCTGATGATGACGAGACACTATTCACTGTCAGTCTGATTAGATCACGGAACGTCTCACTTCCTGCGGTTTAACAACGGACGGAGCGTGGAGACCGCTTCTCGTCTATCGACTGTACCCAGTTGCACAGCCGACGCGGTTAGAGTTCAGCACTGCTTGCGAGCGCAGCTCCTTGACGAAGGAAAGCTAAGACCCTTCGTAGGACACTACTAGCAAGGCACTAGTTAAGGTACGACAGACCGTAAGGGGTCTAATCGCACTGGTATCGCCATCTATATTATTTTAGGCGAAACACTTTGGTTGCTCGATAAGGTAAATAGGGCGGGAGTAGGAATTAGACACCAAACAGATTTATAATTAAACTAATGGGTGGCGCCACCAGATGCAAAGCTGAAGAATTGTAAGAGCCCAGATTACATTTTATTGAAAAGAGTTCCAGAGAATATTTAAGAGACCAGAATCATTATTTATATTACATGTCAACGATACAAAGTACATGACTAAAGATCGCATATTATTGAAAGTGTCCGGTTCGTCACTAAGCAGTGTTTAATCAGTGATATATTAATAACACGATGTTAGTGAGCTCGTGCAGTGAAAACGTATCAAGTGTCAAATTTCAATACTGTGTAACTCCGACGGACTCATGAATGTTGGACATTTTAAGTAGTTAATATTATGATGAAAGTAAATTATAAGATTATCTGATAAATTAACATAAAAATATGTATACCTTTCGTTACACTTTATTGATATAAATAGGAAAATTTATGGATCATATGTTAAATGATATGTTTAAAAGGTTAAAAGAAGTTAGAACATATCTAATAAAGATCGGTCCAACTAGGCGGACTGGTTCTATTCTGGAAATTAAATTACAAGAGACTGTTAGTATAAAGAATGAATATAATATTTTTCTTTAAAAATTAAATAATGTTATAAGTAGCGTAAAATCTGATGATTATGCTGTATTGTTAAAAGGCTGCGAAAATTTTGATAAATTATACAAGGAAACATTATCTTTATGCTCAAAACAATCTGAAATTGATATAACTAAAACTCGACGAAGACTCAAAAAAAGGAGTTTCGAGAGTCGGTGAGGACAAAGAGTAAGATCGAGAGGTACGTCATACACAGGTTCAGGTCATGGTGGCTGGCAGCAGCAGCGGGGCGCACCCCCTGGCAAACAGCGAGGCGCGTCTCACAGCTGGAGAGGCCGCCAGTCTACGGGTCGTGGTGCCCAGCGACCATTTTCAAGAGGTATGAATAGGTCTTATAATTAATTATTAATTAATAAGGACCAACAACCGCACATACATACTTTGACAAATTCAGATTCACAAAATGTCCAAAACTCTGAAGAGAATAATCAGTTTTTCGGGACGAATGAAGTAATTTTTTCATTAAATAATTCGTATAGCATTAAGTTATTGAGTCAGAATAAATTTTCATACAGTCTGTTAATTGATACGGGAGCATCAATATCAGCAATGTAACTTAGTCACGTATTAGAACAAAACATTCCAATCCATAAACATTAGTGTCATCGGAATAAGAGGCATAGTTCAATCGATAGGATAATGTTTATCTAAACTTTTTCTGTAGAAAGCAAGTGCTGACACATAAGTTTTCGATTCCTTACCATGTAAGACAAGTGGCATAATTGGACATGACTTTTTAAACAAATAGAAATCGGTTTGGTAACAAATCGTTATTACTTTGGAATAAAATTGTGAATTTAACAATTCCTATATACTATATTAAGAAAAGTATAACGATACCAGCTAGGAGCACATCGCTTCATTTGGTAAATACGTCAGAAATTGAGGAAAGTGTTATTAGTTCATCAGAATTGAAACAACGATATTTTATAGCTAGAAATGAAGAAATGAATGAACACATTATTTTGTGTTATGACACGAGCGCAGCGTCGTAAACTAAGCTCTGTGCCTTCGGTTGACATAGTTCCAACAGACGATTGGTCTGATCAACCAAAAATCGTAGAAACTCATGTTAAACCCAAGAAATCAGTGGAATTAAGTTTTATTAATAATCTTGAGCTAGAGAAATTAAGACAAGAAAATATAGTACTTAAAGAGACGAAATGTTTTATCTATACACACTATATTTATTAACCCAGCTTCTCGATTGCAAATTACTCGAGCAGAATTTGCAAGAGAACTGAATAAATTGTGTAATGAAAAATAATGTAAGTGAAATCTATTTCTTAAAAAATAATACTAATAAATTGTTTATAGAGAAATAAGCAAGTGAAATAAAGCATATTGTTAAAAGATATTGTTAGAATAGACGATAAAGATGATAAAAAGGTACCTAGTACTTAATGATTTCCGTCTTCTGCCCACGAGTGGCCACGCGGGCATTAGACGAATGGTAAATAATATTCGAAAATATTATTCTTAGCCTGGACTCGAGAAAAATAAACCTTATCATGAATAAATAAGAATGTATTTTTGAACTCTTATAAATATTGTGTTATTTTGCGTAACTATATTTACTGCTTGTTTATTCCTAAGATTTATAGAAACTAATTGTAACAAAATATAAGTTCCCATGTATGTTAACATTTAATTTTACTTTTAATATGGTTAGAATTAAGAAAAAAAAATTAACTTTTGTTAATTTTTTTTTTACAATGCCTTATGGACGTGTTGTGTGTGTAGTTATAAGACATATTATAAATGTAATCACTATTGTTCGCAAGTATATAAACTGTTGCTTAATATGAATTAAATCAGTATTTATCCAACACTCGTCTTATTACTATCCCAACCTCATAAGTTGTTTTGGTTCATTTTTGTCTATTTTTATATTATTTTTATTTTTACTTGTTTCTTTTGGTGCACGTTGTGACACCTTGAAATGTTGTGCATTTAAATTAGAGTTAGTGAACTTACTGTTTCTTATATACATAAGATATAATGTAACTGTATTAAAAATCTGCTTTACAAAAATGAAATAGGTTAAATTATATGTTATTTTGTACACACAATGTATGTCGCTTATGTAAGAGACGAGCGGGTCATGGTCCACTATAATTGGCAGTTTAGTATCGTGTATGGAATATTTTAAGCAATCCGAAAAGTTGACGAAGGTCGTTCTCGCCCGTACCTCACTCAACGCTAAATGAATGTACTATACGTGTACATCATTCGCGCCCTTTCCGAGGATACAGTGAAGTACGCCTCGCTTCAACAGCTCGTTCGTATCGGTCACTGTACAATACAACATTTGCACTTATTTAAAAAGACGCATTGATATACGCATGTAAACAATACATTATTTAATATAAACTCAAAAGTGAATTCAGTAAACTTTTGACCACATCTAATTCTGTGATATACTATTTGTGGTAGGTGTGTAACGTAACTTTTGATACAAACAGTAGTGTAGTATTCAAATAGTAGTTGTAATAATGTTCAGCAACTGTGAATTGGTGTGACAGTCAAGTGTTTGGTTGCAGGTGCGGGTCGTGGCGCCATGGCGGTGCTCGCCAGGCTTTCGCTTTTTGCTTCACTGCTTGCTGGTGAGTACAAATTCTGGACTTTCCTCTTAGACATAATAAAGTCTAAGCAGAGACGGCGTGCCGTCTCACCACGAAGTTTCGTATTTCTTTGAACTATTAATTTACCTATTATGCAAAATGTTACCTAAATTACTAACGATTGGACCTGGCAGTCCACCAATTTAAATCCAAATCCAAATTAAAATCGAATCCAAAATAAATTAACACAACAAAAACTATTTGATTGAATGTCTTCACAAATTGTCTCAGAAAACCCTATATAACATCGAACATGTACAGTGCCTAATGTTGTACATGGATAATGTTTAATGGTGGTATTTATTAATTTAGAGTCTGGAAGTTTTCATATGACCAATAGCTGTAATACATTTTTTTGTGATTATATCGCGCAGTTATTCGTCACAGCAGCGGTGACATTAAGCAGCCAAGTACTTATGTAGTTATCAGAGTCATATATTGAATTCATCATAAGTCATTCATAACACAAAGATATAACAATAGTTACCCGTAATTTAAAACTAAGTTTAAAATGATAACTCCTTATGTTTCAACTCTTAATAATAAACCTACGGCAAGCTCTAACATTTCTGTTATAAATCCACGTGGCACAATCTCGTGAAAACTTAAGTCTCAGTGCGTCTACTCAGATAATAATGAAGGCGCGTCAAGAGGAAGGATAATATTATAAACTTAGGTGGCTCACATTAAATATTTCCAACTCTAGTGTACACACGAGCGTGCGTGCGTATGTGTGCGTCAGGTTTTTATCAGAAGTGGCTGGTGCCAGTGCTCTTTAGCTAGTTGGATAATTTTATAGTCGTGGTGCGGTTTGAGCTATTTCCGTGAGACGTCTGAAACTCTTGATTATAACATCAACTTCGCGAATAGTTCGCTGTGAAGTAACCGCAAATTTCAGGCTGCTACCGTTACTGTGTTACCTGTGCTAAGTGCTACGGCAAATCCAATTCGAACTTTGCTACTTAACCTTTCCAACATATGATTTATGTTCTTTAATAGAAATATAATATTGTTGATGTAAGGTGCCTACTACTATAATGTGGTTACTTTGTCTTCCAGTTCACTGTCATATTATGATACCATTACTGTTCGGTGCCATTCGCTGTATTTTACATTAATGTATAGGTTTGTATACTACAAGCCGTAACCCTGTATGTCAGATAATCTTGTGAGGATAATGATTTGACATATTTAAGAAAATAATTAAATCCACCGAATTGACTGATTTCAAAACCGCGATTAATTGTTAAAGTAGAACGAAGTAATTGAAACAAACAAGTCGCTTCAAAGTTAAGGGAATTACACTTTAGATGATGATGGCTCACAAGGGCGAAGTTTGTCAAAGAAGGGCCGCGGCGAGAAGCGCTCGGCGCCCGACGTCGCTCGCGGCCACTCAGAACACTTTTTTTAGGTCAAACGGTTTTAAAACTGAAGTTAAGCTGTTAGACTTTTAAGTGGCTCGAAGTTAGTCTTTTGTTCCCGCGGAGTTGCACCACGCTTCCTATTCAGAGTTTCAGACTCGTGTCCCGGGATACATTGCGACTGTTGCCAGAGATAATCAAATAAAAAGGCAAAATAAACTTTTATTGCTCCATTCGCTTCCAAGTTTATATTTACGGAGCACCTAATCGTGATAGTCTTACCATTTTATCGTTGAACCCTAGATGTATCCAAAGACCAATTATTGTAGTACAATTTGTCTTTAAGTTGATAAATTAATAATGAAATATTATATATAATAAACTTGGCGCTGCGCTCTGCTCTCCAACCCTTCTATAACTTGTTATTATTATGTTTTATGTAAGCTACCTGTTTCACACTCCTTTCTATGATTCACATTAGCGAGTATGCTAAGGCATACTACGAATCAATTGGGAACTTACCATTCCTTGACTGGACTACCAGGCGCAGACGGACATTTTGTACAACATTGCAAATATTATGTGAGATATACAGCGAGAGCAATCAAGTTTTCTCCACAGTAAACCATAATTGTATGCGTGCATAGACACGTTGCTTTAATTACGATTGAATCGATTTCCATAGTGCAGGCAAGCACCAGGCGATGATGTCTAGTTCTACACACATAATGTACCTATGTTGAAATTAGTTTTGTATTAAAATTAGTTTTGTACATAAAACAACATATAAACACTTGCAACAGCATTTACTTTTCCTTTTTGAATGCTACTGCAATTGGTTGTAACTCGGGCCCCACGATGGGCGCCAGACGTCAACTGTAAATTAGAAACGGTAGCTTAACTAGAAATTCTGTTATTTTAAAAGTAAATCTAAAATTTGTGTGTACCGAGGTTATTTTTAGTAACTATACAAACTAAAATTCTTCCCAAGATCCTTAAGGTAAGTCTCATGTCAAAGGGGGATTAAATATAATGACCATTAAATAAGCAACCCTAAGCTCACTTGCCTTTATGATTATTGAAATGTTATGCTTTAGTTTTTAACCATCTAGACTGAGTGTTTGAATAAATAAAACAATATGGTGTCTTAACTTTCACCAATTTTAATGCAACTGTTTACATTGTTTTTGATAATAAAATGATAAGACATTAAAAATCGTTTCTGATTTACTTTAGTAGTATAGCAAGAAGTAGTAAAACTAAACTATCTATTTAATACAAAAAACGTTGGCGGAATGTTTAAATCAATTTGAAAATATTCACATAAAATTCAGTTTTTTTTTTTTCAAATTGACATTTAGACAAAAACGAATAAAACATACACAAAAACACACACACACACCCATGCGAAATAGTTAATGGGGTATTTGATTTAATAAGATCTCGATTTCTATGTACTGACTCAAAAAAATAATGTTTAGCCGGCCTGTCTTAGGAGTGCGTGTTAATGTAAATAATTATCTATACCATACGTGTAGCATGTTGGGGCGAGCTGTCAATGCTGGGTCCGTCGCTGGTGGTTGAGCCGGATGCGCGCGTTCAATACGCAGCGGCACGAGGGGTGCGAGTGCGCTGTGCTGCGCGAGGTCAGCCGCCGCCCACCATCACGTGGCTCGCTGATGATGGCACCACGCTTCGGGATATACCCTCCGTTAGGTGAGTAAATACCTGCGCTATACTGCAGATGTTATGTATCGTATTAAAATTAAAACAAATTTGATTTGATGATTTATACTACATAGTACACGGGATAACAGTTTTAAGTGATTTGAGAACTTATCAAACTCAAAGCAATATTGTAATTTTGCACACCTTTAGTTAGTAGTTTAGTAGTAGTTAGTAGATAGGACTAGTGTCACGAGGCTGAACCATAATTATGTCTTATTAACTGAAACTGTCCTTTTTCATGGGCCTATGGTAGAGCGTGACGCTATGAAATCATGCACATAGAGCTACCTTCACCTCTCAAGAACTCTTCGCAATCAAGCGTGACTGCACAGTGTCGTGTCGGTTCGTAGTTCCCTCTCAAAGGGATTCCGCATATGTTTGAATTCAGCAAATGCTTTGCTAAAGTATAGCGTGTTGCTTGCTTTACATAGTTCCTGTGTTATTTTAATTCATGAAATGATATTTTTATCTTTAACAATTCAAGTTATTTCTGATATATAGCAAACAATGGAAAAAAATACAGATGTTCGAAGCATCTTATCTCGACACACCTCCATAGTAGAAGTCCTACAATTGAACTTCCAAAAGATTTAACTGGTCGCAAATTTTAATTATTTTGAAAAGTCGATTTATAAAGCTGTGACGCGCGAGAGTGTATAATGAAATGAAAAAATCTTTATGAAAAGTAATATTACAAAATTAGTGCGTACTGTCCAGTTGAAATACAAGGATTTAAATGGGGCAAAGGGCGAGTCGCCTTTGAACTTCAAACTGTAATCAGTCAACGATGAGTCGACAGTGGTTTGGCACTCTGGCCACTTACTAGATACAAACTCTGAATACTAAATAACAAACTAGCAATGCAGCGTGTGTAATGGGTATTAGTGTTTTTATTTCATAAGCGCGTGTAAACAAATGTATGACGTGTTTTAGTAACTGTTTTGTGTGGAAGGATACAGCATTCTTTATTTCTAGAATATAATTTATTAATTGGTACAGCTGAACATTTGGTTTTATGTTTGTGCACAACATGAGACGTTACAATTACATATAATTTTGTACGTTTAAATAAAATACTTATGAATTATTGCTGTTTATATAACAGGGAGATAAATTTATTCGTTAATGACGCTCTTAGGCACCTTTGTATAAATAGGAGATGTTTTATATTTTAAATGCTCTCAGTTGTGTTAAGTCTATTGTGTCAGCAACGATATTAAACACACTACGAGCGTTAAATACGAAGTATGTGATACAGACGCGTACATAGCAACGGAACGCTGGAGATACTGCCGACTGCGGGCGGGTACCAAGTGGCTGCCGCGACGGTTCGGTGCCGCGCCGCTAACCCACACGGAGTGGCGCTCTCCAGAGATGTCTCACTGCAACCAGGTACTCTCCTCCGCCTTAGTATAATACTCAAATATAATGATATTTACATTTTGGAAGATTTAGAACAATTTACCTTAATATACATAGAAGAAGAATAATAGTATATGCCAATTTTTGGTTTTTGGTTAGTGGTAGACAGTGGGTGGGACGTGGTGGTGAGCGCACCCGCGGCAGTGCTGGGTGGCGTGGCGGCCGTCACGTGCGCCGCCACCAGCCAGCCAGCGCTCGTGCGGCCCGCGCTCTGGTACCGCGAAGACACCGTGCTGCACGTCGACGCGCCCGATCCAAGTAATTATAGCTTTTACACTTCTATGACATTCACAACTGTACACTGAGCTGTACTGATACTTTTAAAGGTAGTAGAGCCACGCTGATTTCAGCAAGAACGGGCCGACTCAACCGGGGCGGTACTACCCTCGCACAGTCATCAACGTAAAATGACAGCGTCCGTGCTGTCGTGTTTTGTTAGTGAGTGCGAGACCGGAGGCCCAAACAGTCTAGTCAACAAGTTCCATACTTGTTGACTAGACTAATAGATGCAGAAGCATCACTAGGCCGCCATGGTGTGGGTCACCATGCTGCATTGTCTGCATTCGCAATGAGTATGGTGACCACCACTCTTGGATTTTGCTTATGCTTTCCATCAGGCAGAGTAGAGTCATTTTGGCGGACCATATATAAAAAAAAGTACAGAGATTTAGTGAACCTAGAAGCGACAGAGCAGTTTGCACGTACAACAACTTATCATTACATATTCTGGTATTTGAAAATTATTGTTATTATAGTGGTATAGTGTATTTAGTGTAATTATTGAATAATTTATTATTACAATATATGAATACATAATATTACAAAATGATTATTGTTTTTAGTTGACGTGAGAAAATAATAATGAAATAATTTCTAGAAACCAAAACCTAGCTGGTTTTGGTTTCTAGAAATCGGCCCAGCCGTTCTCGAGTTTTCGCGAGACAAACGAACAGCAATTGATTTTTATATATAAAGAAGATTAAAGTGAGTTCTTTTTTCTGTATCGCAGAAAAGTAATAAAATTGTTATATATATTTATATTTTCTCATGTAAGTAAATTTGTGTTTATATTCTCTATGAGAAATAAACGATCTTAAACCTGAAATGTCAGAAATGGGCTCACTTTTAAGGTAAATAACCTCTCCAAATCAATTTATTTAGTTAGCATTCCCTTGTTTTTCAGTTAATTGTATCAGCTAGGTATATATTTTACCCCGAGATTATTTCAATTACGCTTACTCATTAAAATGCCGTAATATTCAATAAAAACGTAGAAAAATTGGCGAACGGACAAAAGAATATTCTCGGGCATGTTTATACTGTGGGAGAGGAAGAAGTTATATTAATTAAAGCTATATCCAATTTGTGAGAAAAGCGAAGTTGGGGGCGGTAGTGGCCAGTGGTGCTCCACGCGTGACACATGACGCTGACAAATGGAGCGCAAAAGAGGGTTTGTGTTAATGTGAGCGCTGACCAGATACCAGAGAGATGTAATGAGTTACGGTACTCTACTCGTATATAAAGCGCAGAACCATTCACACACAGACCAAGGCAGGCTTTTCATATCGGACTGAATTTACTAGCCATCCGCCCCCCATCGCAAGGCTGCATTTTTTGTTTGCGTAACATTTAAACTGCTCAACGTAAGGCTGGTGTTTTCCTTCACCTTCACGCCCCCACTACTATTCTCATTTTAACCGACTTAAAAAAAAGGGAGATGGTTCTCAATTCGACTTTTTTTTTATGTTCGTTACCTTACAACTTTCGACTGGGTGTACTGATTTTGATGATTATTTTAATATTTAAAAGCTTGGTTCAGTTCTTGAAGTTGTTTTTTATAGTTTTAAATTATTCCTTTTCGTTACCTTCTGACCAACTACATCAATTTTTACATGCTGCAAGTAAACTTTGACCGCACAAAATTTTAAATTTGATTTGACTATTTGTTTTTTTTTATAAGTGTAGTTTAAATGTACGAGTAGTCATTGTACGTTTGTTGCGCTAGGTGCCCGGCACATCGTGGCCGGCGACACGCTGCTGATTCGTGACGTGACGGCAGGTGACGCGGGCGCGTACAGCTGCCTCGCGCGTCACGCGCTCACCGCCACCACGAAGCGCGCCCGGCCCGCTCACCTTACTGTCACACGTAAGTCCCCACACACTCACACATTCATCTGTATTATTTGATTTATTTGTATCATTAAAACTCAATGTAGTGGTCTCTCGGTCACAGCACGGAGGACATGTGGATACGCGAACTCTGGCCTTTTCAAACTTCGGAGAAATGATTCTTCCTCTGTCTTATTTAAAAACTATTATCATCACAAAGAAATTGCCCGTAAACTAACCAGCTAAAACTTTTTTAAATTTGTATATGTATGTGTAATATTATTGTCTAAAGCTCGAAAAAATTATAAGCATTTTAAATTAAATTAAGTTTTTTGCGACTATTATAGTGTTTTCGCACAAACTTACCAATGTTAAATGTTTGAAAGATTTAAATTTATTACTTAAGTTTAGTATGTTTATTTACTTCATAAAACTTGCTTAGCATAAGTTGACGATATGTATTTCGACAGCTACCTCTGCAAACTCAGCGCCGCGCCTGGTGTCGGCGGGAACCGAGCTGCGCTTGTCCGCGGGGAGCGACGTCTGCCTGCCCTGTGTCGCCACTGACCTCAAGCAGCCGCATTATACGTTAGTTATTTATTTGGAATATCTTCTTGGACTTCGGTACAACAAAGGCTAATAACAAATTATTGAAATAAATAAAATGCCGTACAGGTGGTACCGCGAAAAAGACGGTCGCCTGGAGCCAGTGGGGTCGGAGTCCCCGGGAAGCTGGACGTGGGCGGGCGGCGCTGCGCAGTGCCTTCGCCGCGTGACAGGCGCCTCGACGGGCCTGTGGATCTGTAAAGCGTACAACGTGTACGGCGACGCCACCGCGCACATAACGCTTAGCGTTCAGGACACTCTCACCGTCACCGTCGAACCCACTGTGCTCGTATGTGGCTCTATATTTTGCCTACGGAAGGCGAATCTTCTCTGAGGGAGTAGTTATATAAAGCGCGGTGTCGCAGGTAGCGGACGCAGGCAGCACGGCGCGCTTGTCGTGCCGCGCGTCGGACGGCGCGGCGGCGCTGTCGTGGCTGCACAACGGCGCGCCCGCGGCGGCCGGCGCCGAGCTGGCGCTGCGCGGGGTGGCGCGCGCGCACCGCGGCGTCTACCAGTGCGTCGCGCGCCGGGGAACTGACTCTTCGCAAGCCGCCGCTGAACTCAGGCTAGGAGGTTAATGTGTTACATACTATTGAAGTGACGATCACTGTTTGCTACGTAGATTCAACATTGTATTCAAATCTGATGTGAACGAGGGCGATGATTGTTGTAACATTGAACTAAGATGTTCCAACAGATCTGTCAGATTACATTTCGTTTTCAAGTCGTCCTATTGGCGTTTGATTTAAAAAAAAAACATTTCGTAGTAGTGTTTATTTGACCATTTGACCAAATGATCGCATTGCTACCACCGGTCAGAGATAGGTTTGCTGTTTATTTTAAATAGTAGATTGCGTTGAATTTACATTCTTGCCTGTTGAAAAGTAATTGTAAGTTATCTCCACTGTCGTCAGGTTAAATACTTATACCGATTAAGTCGAAATTTACTTCTTAACAGTCTGTGACCGCCTTTCTAAGTCCGAAAGTTTCTTAATTATGTCCGTTGTAGTTTGTTAACTTGCATCTTTTTTGTTCTTTCGTAGACGTCTTCCTTGAGATAGCTGATGGTTTTTCCTTCTAGTTCCAGTATCAGAAGAGCGTGACGGCTATCAGACTCCTTGCACAAGGTTTCCGACGAAGACAAGCTCTTGTTCAGATATAATTTAAACTTTCGATTGTCGGCACTTGATGGAACTTGTTGCAATACATTCTAAAATCAAACTCACTTGTACTTATTCCACTATTTTAATTTATCTTTATACCTCACCGGTTTCGCCTTATGGCATTCTCAAAGGTTACCTTCACCTTTCTTAACCGGTCAAGTGCAAAGATAAATAAAAAAGTACAAGTGAGTTTGATTCTAGAATGTCTTGTTCAGATAGCCCACGCAAAAAGTATACTCCTCAATGGGCACCTCGCTGTAGTTTATAACATATAAGCTCTTCATCTTGACAAAACTAGCTGATTGTAGTTCCAGTTTGTCCATTTTTAAAAGCTTGTTATTAACTTGCAATGCATGTATGCTTGTATATTAGGGTGGAATAATAATAATATAATAAATATTTTGGACATCTAACACACAACGCCATCTAATCCCAAGCTAAGCAGAGCTTGTGTTATGGGTACTAGACAACTGATACAAATACATATATACTTTTTTTTTGTAAATACATACATATTATACATAGAAAACACCCAAACTCCGAAACAAATATTTGTAGATCATACAAACATTTGTCCCGACCAGGGAATAGAACCCGAGACCTCATGATCAGCAGTCGCACACGCCAACCGCGAGACCAACGAGGCAGTCTTGCAATTAAATTTTGAAGCAGATATCTTTAACTGATTTTGCTGAAATTTTGCAAGCAGATGTTTATAGCGTGACAATACAATATTATAATGACATAGAGCTGATCTGATGCTGGAGCTGGAAGGTGGCCATAGGAACTCTGTAAAGAAACGTCGCAACATCGTCGAGTTTGGACTCGTTTGATTCGTCTCGCGGCATTCCAGTAAAAGCTTGTTTTTAAAAAGCTTTTTAAATTTATTTGTGTTGATTGTTTCTTGACACACTCACGTAGTAAGTACAGTGGTTGAATCCTTGAGATCGTTGATTCATAAAGATTCTAGTAAGTTGTTGTTGTCTTCGCAGGGCAAGAAAGTGTTTTGATTTGACACTAAGACTGTAGTCTAAGATTGAAACTCGTGGCTGCAGAGCTCCTGTTATCCCTGCACTAGTTGGTGTGGTTCTTGTTGTATTCGTAACCTACTTACTGTATGCGCGACGTCCCCATTCAACATGGGGATTTCCGTTTGTGGAAGGTCAGTCAAACCGATTCGCTAACGTAAATAGAGAAACTTATCAAACCTTGTATCCAGCTCGAAGGACCATTAAATGTTCAATAGTACGCTTGCAGATGTGAAGTGCACAGGGTAAAATATATGTCACTCAGTTTTAGGTTTAATGTAATTAATAATACAGGTTAACTTTCACTGTTCTTTCCTCTAAGGTAAGTTGTCCTGTCGTTTACAGCACATTATACACACACTTGTTATTTGGCTAATTACGCGCTTAATATATTGTACTAAGTGTATGACGTGCGCCCGGACGTAGGCATGGGGAACGCATAGTCATTAAAATGTCTGTATAGTACAAGACTGTCGTTCAAATAGCGATCTTCCTTGGCTTCGAACGAGAGATGGACTATGTGCATTAGATTACATACTATCAGATAATTTTATATAACATCTTATGAATCTCTGCATACCGTGCAGGGGTATTACATGCTTTCAAATCGCCTGACCTTTTGATCATGATTTACGTATTTCATTGTAAAGGATGGTGAAACATTTTATCCACTTCCAATATTTGTAAAATTTTAGTAAAGTTAAAAGTAAAGTAAAGTAAAGTTTAGTAGTTAAAAGTATTTGCCGCGCCATACGTAGCTAAGGAAACAAGTCCCTTTTTAGGGTTCTGTGCCAAAAACGGAACCCTTATAGATTCGTCATGTCTGTCTGTCTGTCTGTCCGTCCGTCTGTCTGTCCGTCCGTATGTCACAGCCACTTTATTCCGAAACTATAAGCACTATACTGTTGAAACTTGGTAAGTAGATATATTCTGTGAACCGTATTAAGATTTTCATACAAAAATAAAAATAAAACAATAAATTTTGGGGGTCCCCATACATAGAACTGAAACTCAAAAAAATTTTTTTCATCAAACCCATACGTGTGGGGTATCTATGGATAGGTCTTCAAAAATGATATTGAGGTCTAATATCATTTTTTCTAAACTGAATAGTTTGCACGAGAGACACTTCCAAAGTGATAAAATGTGTCCCCCCCCCTGTAACTTCTAAAATAAGGGAACGATAAAACTAAAAAAAATATATGATGTACATTACCATGCAAACTTCCACCGAAAATTGGTTTGAACGAGATCTAGTAAGTAGTTTTTTTTAATTAATGGTAAACCGCAAAAAATACACTAATAATAAAACATCGATCAAAGTTACAACGAACTTTTATATTATGTTACTTGCTGCTTTGGAACCCTTCATGGGCGAGTCCGACTCGCACTTGGCCGCTTTTTTTATACTAACGTTGTTTCTAGGTACAGTATCTATGTGTAGGTTAGGTTAGGTTACGATAGTATATTACGAGATCGCGTAGTCAATTAGTCTACGCGTTCTCGTAATATACTTAAATGAGTATTATTTATTGAAAGTTAAAGAAAAGATATTTAATGGTGCAAAGGTAGAGTATAGAGACCCAAGGCATGTTTATTCCTTGAGTGAGTTTTTAGTTGCGATGCAATTTCAGCACTTTTCAAAGTGGCTTTCATGATCGATTTCTATCATTTTCTTTATAACACTTTTTTTTTATTAATTTCCATTTTATTATTTTCAGTAATCTCAACCGTAGGACGATGCATGACAAGCAATAGTTAGCTGACTCAGGGTCAATATAGAGGGAGGTAGGCGATGGTTTGGGGTCGGGGGCAGCAACACAATCAATCTCAATGTAGTGTCGTCTGAACTGAAGTCTGAATCAATCAGCGTTCGGCATTTGTTGGAACGTCCTCGCGCCATTGTGTGCGCCCCGGACTCGCACAATGCGCCCCCCGCTCCACCCACCTCCGACGAGCTATTGTCACACAGCTCTCCTTTCCGTGGCATGTCTGCATAAAATAATAATTAAAGTCAAGGCACAAAGTGCTTACTTAGGGGATAACGCCGATCCGGAAATTGCTTGCGACGCAGTTTTCCACACAGTCCCTATGTACTTATACTCGTACTAGTCATGTATCTTTGACGTAAAAAGAACACTGTTTTATTCTTTGTTATCTAAAGTAAAGTAAAGAACTTTACATTTTGAATTCCGTGGTGAATAAAGAAGATGAATATAAGTATATTCCAAGTGTTTATTAAAACATTAGACAAATATTAAATGATTGGTTTACCAACACATTGCTGTTGTAGGTATAGATATTTAAAGATAATATTTTGAGGAGAATGTCGTAACCATCAATATCAAGGTACTTTTTAGTACATAAACACTCAACTTACAATTATTTAAAGCGGTAAACAAACATGGAAATAATGAAAGGAATATTGTTAAATATGCCTCTATAACACTATTTGATGTCGTCATCGCTACGTTAACCTAGGATCTTTTAGAGTTAAAGAACATTATTAAATCAGGGTTTCGAATTAACACAGTATTCGAGTCATTTAAGTGTAGGCAGTAGGTGTAGGCTCCAACTAGCCATCGTTACGGTCGTTACCGCCAAAGATGTCCGTATGCCGAACGGGTCCGACGACTTAACCTGCTCTCCAATGCAAGGAGGGGTCTCAATGTTTAGAATGGTCACCCATCCATAGACTGTCCTGGTTAGGATTGTTTAACTTTGCAATGTGTTCATGTACGAAGCTACCACTGAGGGATGTGCCTCTACATATTTGTTTATTAGTATTTTATATAATTCAAACTCAATCAGTAATATTTCATATCATTTCGTTATCCAACCTTTTCATATATTTACAAACATTTAATTAGTCTTAAAGATTCGTTACCAATGGTCACCATTAAACATCGGTGGTTATTGACGACCGCCAGTGGTGGCCGTCTTAACCCTTTTTAGAAAAACCAAACTGCGAGTGCCATTAGTTCTTCTTGAATTTATTTGTTGCTCTTCACCCAGTGAGTGTTCACGGAGACCCAACTCGATCAGCAAAATCTTCCCTTAATTCTGAGAAGAGCACTCATCATGTGGCGACGCACCTGTATTCCTTAAGTAGCACGTGTCCTCGGGCAGCGGAATTATTTACCCTCAGGCGATTCATCAGTCTGTTGGTTTACATCTTATTACACAGAAAAATGTTATAAGCAAATATTTCATAATTACACAAAAAAAGAAATTCCAAGACTCAAAATAATTGAAAATGGTTCACCGCCCTCGCACCGCTCTGTTCAGCCACAAGAGTCGTATTAAAACAGAATTTTTATTCTTTAGGTCTGTTATTGACGCCCGCATACGAATGAGGAGTGTTTCAACAAGAAGTATGCTCAGTGTCTATTAAGTGTATTGTTCCCGACAGACGTTCACTCTGCAATCCGTATTTCTATTTCCTCCATGTTTGCATCTTATTTGACACATGACCACGTGTGTCCACCGGCGAGTGGGTCAAAGGTTTGCGCCCACCACCCTTGTGTTATATTGCTCTAATAATTCATCAGCCTATCGGTGTTCAGTAACTTTATCTGACTTAAACGAACCGAGGCACGGCCGACGTCATTAATTATTATATTTTATTTAACGTCCGACCTTCTCCTTTTCAGTTAAGGTAACCTGAACCCCCTCGTTATCTCTGTTGCCGGGTTCCAAATGAGTACGCTAACGGTCAGTACTAAAAAATGAAATACAGTTTCAGAGCAAATTGAGCAAGCATCATGTTACTGTAGGTACTGATTGTTAAACACGTTTTCTCTTAATACTTGATTTATAATGATAGGAACATAATTTCAGTTTTGTTTTTTTTAACACGCTTTTATTAGCTTCATATGTATGTATGTATGTATGTATGTTAGTATTTAACGGAAACTTTGAACATGATTTTGATTCCCTTCAAAACGTCGGATTCTCGATATTTGGCATACTTATCAAGGACCTATGACAATTCAATATTTTAAACAATTAGGAACTGATCCTTACTAGCTATCGATAATCAGAATTAGCGAATTTTTTTCCTAAAACTGTTTTTTTGCGCCAAGACCAAAAAGGGAAACTACCAGGCGCACCGATCACATATTTCTCGGATAAGTCACCGACTTTGAATAAGATGAAATCTCATCCAAGGGAGGCAGCAGGCTCCCAAATTGCTCATTTCTCGTATAAGTTACCGACTTAGAATAAATATCAACGACTTCCCGATTTTATTGAAAATCTTTGATTTTCCTAGCAGGATATTAAAAATATTGGGTGTGTTCTAATGAATGTTAATTATACTTGTACATGGGTATCATACCTAGATCATTCAGACGAAGTTAGCACAAAATACTTAATGGCTTTAAGTACTGATATGTAATACTAATATGACTGCCTGCCTGAGTGGCGCTCGGTGGCGCAGTGGTAGCGTATGCGACTGCTCTGCTCAAGCCAGACCCGGGAATCGAACCCGAGACCTCAAGGTCTCGGGTTCGATTCCCGGGTCCGACCAAATGTTAGTATAATCTGCAAATATTTCTTTTTCGGGGGCGATAGATCGATCTAGGTAGGATTACTTTTTAGAAAAATTACCGAAAATTAAATACCTGATCATTTATGTACTAGATATAATAAGTTTTAGGTAATAGTAAGATCTGAAGTGAATGCAAATTTGTTAGACTCAGCACCGGAGCTGCACTACACGTTCATCGAGCAAGCGCTGCGCCCCGGCGGCAGCGTGTCGCTGCGCTGCGCCGCGTCCGCTTCTCCACCGCCGCGCTTCTCCTGGCTCCTCGACGATCAGCCCCTGGATCAGTTCCGATCGCAACACAGGCAAGGACACGCATGCTAACTGTTGGATTTCGAACGTCATTATAATGGTAACATTTTGATTGTCTCTGGTTAGTGTTGACGTTTTGACGTTTGAGGTTAATGTGTGATAAAACTCTCGTGAACAAGTCGAGTAATGGCGGGCGGTAATTTAATTTGATTGTGATACTCGCATAGCTTCCGCGTGAGATTGATTACACCGTGGGTTTTGTTAGGCTAACATACTTGTAGGCTCGCTGTATGCCAGCGTGAGACGATTATATATGTAGAAAAAGAACTTGAAAGACGCGTGTTGAAACCGGCCGACGATTTTATTTGTTATTGTGAAAATTAATGGATAGTAAGCTAATTGTATTGTCCATCGACCCGCGGTCTCTTTAGTGATAAACCGTATTGTGTTAGGTCGTGGACTCGCGAGTTTTGTAGGCGCGTTCCGCGTTAGCTGAAGCGAGTAATTCGAATGCCTTGGAAGTTGTACAGCACTTTAGGAGTTTATGTTTGTGTGAAGAAGCAGAGCAGAGAAGATTCTACCCAAGAGATATCTCTTAGAACGCCGAGAAGAACATTGAAGCCACACACTCCAGTAAGTGCTTAGTGATTTTAGTTTAGATTAAGAACACGGTGACACAGCCGCGGTTCAGCATTCTTGCCAGTGGACATAGCTTAGTGATTATATGCCTATCTATGGGCCATAGGTATTATAAACTTCATCAAGGTGATCGCTGCCTTGGCAAGAGGAATGAACACTAACAGATATGCCGAATACTAGTTGAGGATAGAGTGACCACAACTTATTCTTTGTATACGATCACCCTCATTGGAGTACCGGACACGATAGAACCCCTTGATAAATTTTAAACTGTGTTGAGAACAAATAATTGACTTACTTTTTATAAGGAAATATTTTGTGAGAATATACTGAAAATAAGAAACGTAATGTGTACCGATGTCGACAGATACTTTATAAGTTCGGAGACGTCGTTGACCGGTGACGTGGTGTCGGTGCTGAACATGAGCGCGGTGACGGCGGGGGACGGCGGCCGCTACACCTGCCGCGCCCACAACGAGCGCGGCCACGCACACCACTCCGCGCGGCTTAACATATACGGTACGGTATAGGTCTTAACACACTTTTAGTCCAAAGTTTACCCCGCCATTTCTCCTTAGGATAACTCATGTCCCGGAGACTTTAACGAATCTGTTACGTTGCATATTAATATTTTACAGGTCCGCCATCGATACGAGCGCTCGGCCCGGTACGGGTGGTGGCCGGTGCCAACGCCACCATTTACTGCCCCTACGCTGGATATCCGATCAGGTCCATAGAGGTGCATTTTGATAGAATGATTCCTCTAATACACTATTGCTAGTATTTATTGCACATAAAGAGTCATCATTATATTTAAAAACACTCACAACGATTGTATAATGTGTTAATTACATGCATCAAAATGCATCGTTACTTTCTTTTTTTTATGGAATAGTGGACGGAAAGTGGGAAACCTTTGGGGGATGGGCAGGAGGATGGGAGGAGTGGTTGGGGTATGGGCCTCCGCGTTTCGGTATCCTCACTCACTCGGTGAAACACATAGCAGTATTAGTAACTTTTGAATAAAGATGAGGGATGTCATCGTAGGGAATGCAATCCCGATGTCGCCAGATCCCGTGCCATTTATCGAGATCAATCCCGCAGCAATATGATGAGATCTCGTACGAGATGGTGGAGGTCGAGAAAGGGGTGGGTCTATATAAGTGTGGGGTAGCAATGGGTTGCTGTGTACAGTTCGTTTATAATAGCTCAGTGACGGTGCGGTGGTGCCAACCAGTGTTGAGTCCGAGAGGGCATTTTCAGCTGCAGAATACATAGTGACTGACATAAGATACCGGTTACCAGACAGCACCAGCATCTCGATATTCTTTGCTTCATAAGAAGCTATTTCCAAAATCACTCGTAAATATTTAGGATAGGAAGATAGAAGTAGTTCTGGAAGAATCTCTTTATTTACTACTTGCTTTTATTAGATTAAAATCTATCTATACTTATAATAAAAATGTAACAGGTCCAATTCTGTACATGAAAGATATTTTGAAAAAAAATTTTGGAGGGCTCTCTATAGTCGATACTGAAGCCAAAACTGTAATTTTTTTCATTTTTGTCTGTCTGACTGTCTGTATCTTGGCCGCGCATCACGCCGAAACTACTGAATGGATTCAAATGAAACTTGGCATGATTTGAGTTCATACTACGAGGTAGGATATAGGATACTTTTTATCCTGAAATTCAGCACGGTTACCCGGAGAGAGGGGATGATAGTCAAAATATGTATTTCGTTGTAATTCAATAACACATAGTCCGATTTCTTTCATTCTTTTTCTGCTAGAAAGAAAAAAAAAGATAATGGGAAAAGTCTTTTTTTTGTCCGCGACTGTACACTGCCTGTGGGAAGCTGAGACAGATATGTAAATATGGCGGTACGAAGTTTGCCGGGTCAGCTAGTAATTAATATGTATGTTTCGTGATTTATTATAAATAATTTGACAATAAATGATAAGAAGAGTTATAATAAATAAGAGTTATTGTTCAGTCCTCTCGCCAATACAGAGTTCACCTTGGGAAGTTTGCAATGTCTATAGGGCCCATTTGTACAGGCATTCAATCGCTAAGCTTGTTTACTGGCGAGAGCATTAAACTTCACGGCGTTTCACTTTGTTCTTATTCTAAGCTAATGTAATATCAAGCACTTACTGGAGATGCGTGAAGTCCTTGATATCAACGGTCTGAGGGGCGCCTCAATAATTAATCTCATATACACATCTTAGGTCTTTATCGCGTTTAGGTTGTTCGATTTAAGCAATTGATTTTCGAAAACTACTCGAGATCTTGAAAATACCGAGATCTCGCGAGATTGTAATTCTTAATCGAATTACGATTAGAACTAGTCTATTAAGTAATAAATGAACGATCTCTTGTCGAGATTGCGTTCCTTAGTGGTCGGTGCGTGCGATAGCAAGTAATGTTGTGTGTGCGCAGTTCCATATCGTGGTGGCGGCGCGGCGCGAGCGTGGCGCTGGGCGGCGCGGGGCGGCTGAGCGCGCGCGGCGCAGAGCTGCGACTGGCGCCCGCGCTGGCCGCCGACGCCGGACACTACGCCTGCGCCGTGGCCGCGCCGCACGGGCCCGCCGCCAGGCGCGACGTCGACATACAAGTGCGAAGTATGAACACGCGTTCTACACGATAATCCACATCGTAAATCTATGTAAACCTTCAATTAGAAGTCTACTTAATATTGACGATATCTTTCTCAGATCCACCAAAAATATCTCCCTTTATGTTCTCATCGGAGCTGACGGAGGGTAGCTCTGTTCAAGTTTTGTGTGGAGTGTCTTCCGGAGACAAGCCTATGTACTTCTCCTGGCTGAAGGACGAAACACCACTGCCGGCTAATCTTCAGGTGTTCAATAAAGTTTATGAAATCCTCTCTGTACTGTCCTGTATCCTGTGCGACGATGAATGACAACAATAATTAATTAATTCAATAACATAAGTGTCATCAAAATTTACCAATTCTAATCTACTGCGTTCAATTTTAAATTATTACATTTCAACCCACAGGCGCATACTTTAGTAGGTATACAGGGTGGATATGACAATACGATATTATTTTAAACTAGACCCACCTACACATGATACAATTCTACCAACAAAATTTCAATAAAATTGGTTCAGTAGTTTAGCCATAGGATACTATTTTTTGTTTTTGAAATTTACTACACGATGTTGTTGGGTTAATGACCGAGGGCGTCGCGTCGTCGCACACGCTACCTTTGAACCTTTGAAGTAGCCGCCGACATCGGCGCGGGTGCCCTGTGTCGCGTTGTTGTACCTATTGATTAGATATTGTAATAGGTATTTATTTGTAGTGATTTTACAGTGACATGACTCATTAGTTAAGTTTGTTAGTTATTAACTGCCTCTTTGGTCTAGTGGTTGGCGTGTGCGACTGCTGATCATGAGGCCTTGGGTTCGATTCCCGGGTCGGACCAAATGTTTGTATGATCTACAAATATTTGTTTCGGAGTTTGGGTGTTTTCTATGTATAATATGTATGTATTTACAAAAAAAAGTATATAATATGTATTAATATCAGTTGTCTAGTACCCATAACACAAGCTCTGCTTAGCTTGGGACTAGATGGCGTTGTGTGTTAGATGTCCGAAATATTTATTTATTATTATTTATTATGGAGCGTTGTGTTATTTTGTGTGAGTTTAGACAATGCCTCGACTCGGTTACACTTATACGGCTAGTAAATATTTTACTACGGATAAGATATTAATTTAGGGAGAATGTTGATTAATCCTACCTACCAATAGTCGGATTATTGTACATACTATCCAGGACATACGAGAAAAATCAATCTTTTATTCCTAATAGAGATAATGCTCTTCCGGTTGTAAACTCGACACGAGATGATCAAATTTACGTAAATACATATTAATATTACTAGTGCTATTTAGCTTACGGCGATAAAGTTGGTATCTACTTTGTAAACCTACATCGCGCGTCGTTTAGGTAACTATTTTACAACCGCCAGCCGGTACCGTGGCCACTGAGGTTAGTGACCTTAAATTACAAATGGTGTCCTTATTGGTTTGTATTTTTAAAATACACACATCAAAAGTGTCTAGGGATCAACATATGTGTCTAGGGATCAACATATATTTTTGCAATAACTTTTCTCCTGATTGATATTAATTAAAATTTTCTTTAAGGATTCATCAAATAAAGTGTTTTCGTTTGTCACAGTAACGATAAACCAAGTCACCTTTGCATTAATAAAGAAATTTGCCATTTTCCTAATAAAGGGATTTTTGACATTTGAACCACTAACATTAAAGTTCGAAAAAAAGACTGAAATAACAGTTTTCTTTAAAATTTTATTAGGTAACTTAAACAATTAATAATCCGTGTTTCTACCGCGAACACTAACAACACAAGAATCGGTTTGGCATACTCAAAATGAGTTCATCCAAATCACGCTGTGGAATGGCCGCCCATGTTCGTTGCAACAACAAAAAAAGGTCTTCTTGCGACTGGATACCCTCCATATTCGGCAGAGCTCTTCTCTGTAGCATATCCCATGCATGCTCAATCGGGTTCAAGTCTGGCGACTGAGCAGGCCAGGGCCAAAGCCACATCTCAATCTCAAGAAATCCGCATAAAAATGCTTGATCCCTAGACACTTTTGATGTGTGTATTTAGTTTTTTTGTTTTTTTTTTTTTGTATCCGTTTTCAGATAAATTAAACAATCCCAAAGTAAACTAACACTTTTGAATAGCCCACGGTTACATTTAATATCGTATTGTCATATCCACCTTGTATGTAATTCTCTTTGATCCGTTTTCAGTTTGTTACGTTTAAATATTTTCACATAGGTAACTAGTACATATTTTTTATTTTTTGGAACGAAGTTCCTTATCGCGCGTTGCGGAAGGGGGCTAGACGGAAAAAAATGTATCGATATTTTAAAATAAAATCAAAAATCACTAGTGACGTGAACACAATATGGCGGTTTGTCAAACACTGCCGCGAGAATGTATTCGCTTTCTAATTCATATTTACTTTGTAGATTAATTGTCGTGTTCTTTACGGTCTATCTGGTTGGCCCATACAAGTAACATTCTCCTATGTTGACACAGATTGAAGAGAAGAGTCTGAACGAGTTCTCGCTGCTGATGTTCTCGGACCTGTCGGCGCAGCACAGCGGCGCGTACACGTGCCGCGTGTCCAACCACGCCGCCACCGTCAACTACACTGCCCACCTCAGCGTGAAGGGTATGCACTGACCTAGTACATCAGTAGTTATATTGAGTGAGACCTTTACCTCAAAAGTTACGTAACTTGCATGCATCAGTGGCTCCAACGTGGATGACGGAACCTCTCGACGCAGCGGTGCTGCTCGGCGCTCCGCTACTGTTGGAGTGCGCTGCGAAAGGATATCCTGCACCGACTATCACCTGGTACAGGCGCATCGGTAATTTTTTATCTTCTTGAAAGTAACTAACTCCATCGCGAGCATATTATGAAAACAAATGACGAACGAGTTAATGAATCCGTATTTTATCCGGATCGACTGGTGACGTCACTATTGACATTTATATATGCGAAGCTAGAAGTCTAAGTTACCCCTTATATCATCAGCTACCTGAAAGTGAAATCGGTCCAGCCGTTCTAGATTGTTCGGCGGCTATTATTCGTCGTATTATGACGTCCTACATACTATTATAAGAAACAGAGCTAGAACGTTTATTATTAGGAATGTTTTCTCGAGAGCAAAATGACGTAGGTACTAAAAGTGATGTGGCTGTGCACAAGGGGGCGCCGGTGAGGCAGAGGGCGGCGGCGAGCAGTGGGAGCAGCTGCGCGGCGCGGAGTGGGGCGCGGGCGCGGCGCGCGCGCTCAACGGCTCGCTGGCGGCCGAGGCCTCCGCGCGCTCCCACCAGGGCCTGTACCGGTGCGTCGCGGACAACGGCGTCGGCCCGCCGCTCGTCAAACCCGTTAACATCACTGTGCACGGTATAAAAAAACTCGATGAACGAATCTAAAATGCTAAATGCCGTACAGATATTTATTTCATTTATAATATACCTATAATAAATGTATTAACTCAGAGCCGGCACACTTCGAGGGCAGCGGCGGCAACGTGTCGTGTGTGCGCGGGCGCAGCGCGTCTCTCGTGTGTCTCGCGCTGGGCGATGCGCCGCTGGACGTGCACTGGAGCCACCGCGGTGTGCGGCTCGACCTTACGTCCTACAGGTCACTTAAATTATTGTTGAAAGTTATCCCATAAAAAATACTTTATTTTATAGCTATAGTTTTTTGTTTGGTGGCATAGAAGGGCAAAGGAGTGGACGAGTCACATGTTGATGAGTAACGTAACCGTCGCGGATGAAATTGTGGTTCAGTGCTGTGCGAACCGTGAAAGAGAGTTGTATAGTAAAGGATAAAAAATTAAGACTTTGACGACAGTATTTCACATACCCTACGCACGACCGTCCGTCGAGCACTGAATTGAATATTATAAAAAAAAACCGACTTCAAAAAAAAATCCAACGAAAACTCTCTGCCAAAAAAACACTTAAAAGCGTAAAATAAACTGGTTCTTCATAAATTGCCTATACCTAATTCTTTATTCATTTAAATAATAGTATTATAATGTGTGCTAGGTACCTAGAATCTGTTTGAAGTCGGTGCCAAGTGACTATCGCTTAGACTTTTGTAATTGTTCGTTTGTATTCTTTTTGGCTTAGCACCGACTTCAAACAGATTTTAGGTACCTAGCACACATTATAATACTACTATTTAAATGAATAAAGAATTAGGTATACGCAATTTATGAAGAACCAGTTTATTTTACGCTTTTAAGTGTTTTTTTGGCAGATAGTTTTCGTTGGATGTCTTTTTTGGAAGTCAGTTTTTTTTTTTTATAAAAAGTTTTTATTTTTCAGTTTTTAGTGCAAACAATCGTAGGTAATTAGTAAGTTGAACTATTTCATCAAATTTCATCATCAAGAATACACATTAAGGTCTATACGTACGTGTAATATTAAAATCATCCTCTAATCCCTAACTGTTGAAGAGTTTAACCTTCTATCATCAGCTCGCCTAAATAACTTGAAAGTATACGACTAAAGGTAACATATACATATGATATTTGAAGATTTATCCTCCAACTCCTAACCGTTACGGAGTTGTACCTTACATCATCAGCTCATCATCATAAAATGATGACCACCAGACGCAAATACCGGTGTACCTTCAGAAAATATACGAAAAACATGGTATATGAATATAGAAAATGAGGGTTTCCCTCGATTTCCCTGGGATCCCATCATCAGATCCTGATATGCTGGCAATGGGACCACCTCGGAAGCATACCCTGTCGAATACAAAAAATAAAATTCAAAATCGGTCCTCAACTTACGGAGTAATCGGTGAACATACATAAAAAAAAAAAAAAAAAAACACAGTGGAACATATAACCTCCTCCTTTTTGGAAGTCCGTTAAAAAGCGTTACGAGCAATAGGCGTCCGCGCGCAGATGTCCGGGGCGCGGAGGAGTGACGCGGATAAGGATCTGCGTCGCGGAGGGCTCCGCCTAGCACTGAACGCGCTGTATAGGCTTAATACATTGTACCGTCCGTCGCGGACATCCGCGTAGGTCATTTTGGCTTTCTGTACGACCGCGTTACGACACAGTTCGAGCCGGCGTTTTTGTGCCGAAGCAATGCTGTTCCACAATATTATTATTTTAAAACATAATGTTTGATTTATCTACTATATATCGTCGACAAGTGCGTTGAGAGGTGCTTTGCACGCAGATGGGCGGTGACGGAGGCGCGCGCGGGCGGCGGGCTGCGCTCCACGCTGCAGCTGCGCGCGGCCGAGCGCGCGGACGGCGGCGAGTACCGCTGCCACGCGCACAACCGGTACGGCCGCAGCGAGCAGCTCATGCACCTGCACGTCGACGGTGAGCTCACTGCCAAGCCGCATAACAATACCTTCAAGTTATATAGAGATAGTACA
The DNA here is from genome assembly GCA_949125395.1 of Diaphora mendica. Taxonomy (NCBI): domain Eukaryota; kingdom Metazoa; phylum Arthropoda; class Insecta; order Lepidoptera; family Erebidae; genus Diaphora; species Diaphora mendica. The sequence goes on from OX421315.1 coordinate 31,661,499, forward strand.
AGAGGCCATCGCTATTTTGACTATATAGAACCGCCAGAAGCTCCTCGACGTTTGCTGTTGGGCGGGGTGGGATCCCGTTGGGTACGAGTGTCGTGGAGCTCGGCTCCGTCCTTGACGCCTCCCATGATCACCTACACCGCGCTGTACACGGCGCTCCACGCTCTGCCCGGTGCTGAGGAGCGCCAAAATAATATCAACCTCACCTTGGAAACTACCGGTGAGGACAGGTAATAAACCGTCCTCATATAACAATAGTAAAAACGTGTTCAGATCTGGTTTGATAGGAGAAGCGTTTTAGCACATTGTTTTAAATGACCTCGACATCGATTTATCGCGTCGTGACTGCTAGTCATTGATTGTTGTTATATAGAAAAGATGCAGACGGTTTGCGCACGCTGAGCGCGCGCCTGGACGGACTGCGGCCGGCCTCGGCCTATTCTCTCCGTCTCACCGCTTCTAATCATGTGGGACAGTCACCGCATTCGGAGCCACTTCTTTTCTCCACATTAGAGGAAGGTGAGCGTCAGAGTGAGGTTAATTTTATATGATATGGTCTACATATCATAAAAAAATTACCGAAACAGACAAAGTAATAGTAATGGCTAATGTGACATAGTATATGAATAATGGATACATACATCCTGTCTCACTGCTCATGCGGGCTGTGTTGACTTAATGGTATGTCCCGTTTACTAACACTATTCCACTATTTATTAGCGCCGTCAGCCTCACCGCAGAACGTTCGTGTCAGAGCAGCCAACGTGGGTGAACTACTGGTGTCGTGGTCAGTAAGTATCTCACGCCATTCCTTAACTTTCAAAGTGTCAAAGTGCTAGATTCGTTAGGATTCGGGTATACAAACGCTGTACAGTTTTGTTTTTCTTGGGGGGTGAAACGTCAGGCTTCCCGGTTTGCACTTTAATGTTATCAGAAAGCTATCAAATCCTCTACTGCAGCTATTGAACTGCCGCTAGAGGTTTCTGCTCCCTGGCGGTCTAAGGTCCAGTCAGTGGCTCATACCACCGCCGACGTCTTCTTCGCTCAGTCAGCTCAGTCACAGTGAAATAAAATGAGAACAATTTAACGGTTAAGCAGGGTCATGTATTCGCAATCTTGATCCATATCAGGCGCCTCCTCAAGATAATTGGAACGGAGAACTACTAGGGTACGTGGTTTCCTGGCGAGAGCTGAGTCGGTTCGATGAAGACGATACCGAGGACGACGACACTGCGGCCCGTCACGCCGGCAGCGCCGCGGCTGCGGGCTGGTCCAGCGTCGAGCTCACGCTGACGGGATTGCGTTCTTTCGCACGCTACGCGCTCACGGTGCGCGCGTTCAACCGCGCCGGCGCCGGGCCGCCCTCGCCCGCCGCCTACGCCACCACCGCAGACGGCGTGCCCGACCTGGCGCCGCGCTCCGTCACCTGCGAGCCGCTGTCACCGCGCACACTGCGCGTGCGGTGGACGCCGCTGTCTGCCCAGCATGCGCACGCGCTAAGGGGATACGATTTACACTACACGCCGATACGTTTCACTTCAAGTAAGGTGTTCGTTGAGTCTTTGACAGTATTATTTTTTCTTTGTATATCTTTGTAAAACTATAGTGTGATAATATTTGTAGCATTGAGCGGCAGCATCGCTGGAGAAGCCCAGACCACGCGCGCTGGCGTCGCCGGTGAAGCTACGCTTCAAGGGTTACAGGCAGCCTCCAACTATACTGTGTGGGTACGAGCCCGCGCTGACGCTGGACTGGGACCGCCTTCGACTCCTGTGTACTGTGAGACGACTGAGGATGGTTAGTATCCGAAACCTGGTGAAGTTGTAAAAAGTACGGAGTTTGTAATCAATTAATCAAAATATGTTATGCCTATATTCTACGTCCGAATTCACTCGCGAAAAAAGAATTGTTCAGTTCTTCGGGAACAGTATATTATGTCGGGTCGGGTATTTTTTAATCGACTTCAAATTATTAAAAAAAAACGACTTCCAAAAAACATCCAACGAAAACTCTCTGCCAAAAAAACACTTAAAAGCGTAAAATAAACTGGTTCTTCATAAATTGCCTATACCTAATTCTTTATTCATTTAAATAATAGTATTATAATGTGTGCTAGGTACCTAGAATCTGTTTGAAGTCGGTGCCAAGTGACTATCGCTTGGACTTTTGTAATTGTTCGTTTGTATTATTTTTAGCTTAGCACCGACTTCGAACAGATTTTAGGTACCTGGCACACATTATAATACTACTATTTAAATGAATAAAGAATTAGGTATAGGCAATTTATGAAGAACCAGTTTATTTTACGCTTTTAAGTGTTTTTTTGGCAGAGAGTTTTCGTTGGATGTTTTTGGGGAGTCGGTTTTTTGTTTATAAAAAGTTTTTTTTTCAGTTTTTAGTGCAAACAATCGTAGGTAAGTAGTGAGTTGAACTATTTCATCATCAAAAATACAAATTAAGGTTCATACGTACGTGTAATATTAAAATCATCCTCTAATCCCTAACTGTTGAAGAGTTTAACCTCCTATCACATATGCTTATAACATGGGCCTATAGGTATTTCAAACGTCACAAGGTGATCGCTGCATTGGCGAGAGGACTGAACACTAGTTGTTTTTTTTAGTTACAAGAAAAATTTAGAATTTCTTTGAAAATTTATACCTTTCATGATATTGCTACTATTCACCACAACTCATAAAAATACCAAATTGCATGCAGTTTTTACACAAAAAACGTTCAAAATAATTTTTTTCCCTACAATTTTGAAATATTTTTACTCTTAGTGTACTTTGACTCATGGTCTTGTAAAAAAAAAGTATGGACACTACTACAAACGAACAATTACAAAAGTCCAAGCGATAGTCACTTGGCACCGACTTCGAACAGATTTTAGGTACCTGGCACACATTATAATACTACTATTTAAATGAATAAAGAATTAGGTATAGGCAATTTATGAAGAACCAGTTTATTTTACGCTTTTAAGTGTTTTTTTGGCAGAGAGTTTTCGTTGGATGTTTTTTGGGAGTCGGTTTTTTTTTTATAAAAAGTTTTTTTTCAGTTTTTAGTGCAAACAATCGTAGGTAAGTAGTGAGTTGAACTATTTCATCATCAAAAATACAAATTAAGGTTCATACGTACGTGTAATATTAAAATCATCCTCTAATCCCTAACTGTTGAAGAGTTTAACCTCCTATCATCAGCTCACCTAAATTACTTGAAAGTATACTACTGAAGGTCTTTATATACGTATGCAATTGAAAGAATTATCCTCCATTGAGGAGTTGTACCTTCCACCCTCCATCATCAGCTAACCTAAATAATTTGAAAGAATACGTCTAAAGGTAACATATACAGGGCTGTCCCAAAATTCAACGATAAGCGGGCGCCTAAAGGTAGACCTGCTAATGAGTACATAAGGAAAAAAAAATAAAAAAATACCTAGTTGTTGGATTTCGAACGTCATTGTTTTTCATCGAACGTCATTTAGAGGTAGTAGAGCCACGCTGATTTCAGCACGAACGGGCCGGCTCGACCGGGGCGGTACTACCCTCGCACAGAAAATCAACGTAAAATGACAGCAGCAGTGCTGTCGTGTTTCGTTGGTGAGTGCGAGACCGGAGGCCCAATTAGTCTAGTCAACAAGTTCCATACTTGTTGACTAGACTAAAAGATGCAGTAGCATCACTAGGCCGCCATAGTGTGGGTCGCCATACTGCACTGTCTGCATTCGCAGTGAGTATGGTGACCACCACTCTTGGATTCTGCTTATGTTTTCCATCAGGCAGAGCAGAGTCATTTTGGCGGGCCAAACATAAAAAAAAAAAAAAAAAAAAAAAAAAAAAAATTGTAATGACAACATTTTCGATTGTCATTTTTCTTGTTTGACGTTTTGACGTTTGAGGTTAAAATAGATAGTACGTTGAGAGGCTTCTTGAAAATCGGTCGAGCAAGAGCTTCGTAATTGACTGCCGGTTTTAAGTTAATTGAATTGTATTGTAGCTAATTGTCGACTCGGTTCCTTTAGTGGTTTTCCGTTATAAGTGGTCTAGTTGGGACTCGTGAGTTTTGTAGTCACGTAAAAGGGCGCGTCCGCGATAGCTGAAACGAGTATGTTGTAATTCGAATACCTTGAAAGATATACAGCACTTTGGAGCATGTTTGTGTGAACGTACCAAGACAAAGCAGAGAGGAAACTACCCAAGAGATCTCTTGGAACGCCGAGAACAAGGAAGCCACACAACTCCAGTAAGTGCTTGATGATTTTAGTTTAGATTAGAACACGGTGACACAGCCGTGGTTCATTTCTCTTGCCAGTGGTTTCTTGTTTAGTGATTGTATGCTTATAACATGGGCCTATAGGTATTTCAAACGTCACAAGGTGATCGCTGCATTGGCGAGAGGACTGAACACTAGTTGTTTTTTTTAGTTACAAGAAAAATTTAGAATTTCTTTGAAAATTTATACCTTTCATGATATTGCTACTATTCACCACAACTCTTAAAAACACCAAATTGCATGCAGTTTTTACACAAAAAACGTTCAAAATATTTTTTTTCCCTACAATTTTGAAATATTTTTACTCTTAGTGTACTTTGACTCATGGTCTTGTAAAAAAAAAGTATGGACACCACTACGTAATAAATAAATAAATAAAAAATGAAGGGTGTAAATTTGCAAAGAAATTCTAAATTTTTCTTGTAACTAAAAAAAAAAATAGGTAAATATATTTATTTTTTCCTTATGTACTCATGAGCAGGTCTACCTTTTGGCGCCCGCTTTTCGTTGAATTTTGGGACACATGGTATACACATGATATTTAAAGATTTATCCTCCAACTCCTAACCGTTAAGGAGTTGTACCTTACATCATCAGCTCATCATCATAAAATGATGACTACCAGACGCAAATACCGGTGTAACTTCAGAAAATATACGAAAAACATAGTATGTGCCTATAAAAATTAGGGTTTCTCTCGGTTTCCCTGGGATCCCATCATCAGATCCTGATATGGTGGCAATGGGACCACCTCGGGAGCATACCCTTACGAATATAAAAAAAAATTTCAAAATCGTTCCACAATTGACGGAGTAATCGGTGAACATACATAAAAAAAAAAAAACATACAGTGGAACATAGAACCTCCTCCTTTTTGGAAGTCGGTTAAAAAGAAGGAGGTTCTCATTTCGACCGTATTTATATTATTATAGTTTTTTTTTGTGTTCGCGGATAACTTTGTCGTTTATGAATCGACTTTGATGATTCTTTTTTTAATGGAAAGGAGATATCCCAACGATGGTACTAGGATAAGGACGTTAAGATCTGATAATGGCATCCAAGAGAAATCGAGTTGAACCCTGAAGTTGGTTTTCGTTTTTGTTAAAATTTAACTTGTATTTTATATTAATTTATTTCATTGAGGCACGAAAAGTCATTTACCAGTTAAGCTAAAGATAATTGTAACATCTAGATCAATTTTGTGACCTTTGAAATTTGAAAATTTACCCTATGAATAGGATCCATCTCCGCAGAACCCTTGACAAGTGTGTACAAAATTTTAATGTAATCGATTTAAATAGTAAATCATAGTGCATTGCCGAAGACATTACAAATATCATAATAACTTTGCGTTTATAGTATCGGTAACGATCTAGTAATATGGTAAATTAAATCGATACAGTACCCGAGGCGGTGAACCAGATCCGAGCACTTGGCTGCGCACCAGACGCGGTGCGTGTGACGTGGCTCGCTCCGGCCAACACCCCGCGGCTCACGTACTACACACTTTACACCCGCGAGCTAGGGAAGTACGTTCTCATTCCTTGGCAGAAGTACGGTTGCACGGTTTCACGATAGCCACAATTAACACAATCTCATTGCATCTTAAGAGTGGGTGGCGAGTGGGCGCAACGGGTGGATGCTGCTGAAGCAGACAGGCCTCTGGAAGAGAGACTCGGCAGCGGCGGAGAGGTGTGGCGAGAGGTGCGGGGCCTGCGCGAACGCACCGTCTACGAGTTCTGGGTTCGTGCGGCCACCGCCGCTGGGGCCGGGCCACCTTCTCGGCCGGTCACAGCCGCACCCGCGCCGCCTGGTTCGTAACGTCGTGTTATTTTTACACCGCTTTATTTATTTCGTTATACATTTTAAATATTTAAATTTTGTATGGACAGTTTCGGCTCGAATATCGTCATTCAGCCGCGTGGTGTACGCGGCTTGGGGTTCACGCGTACGTCTCCGCTGCGCAGCCGTGGGCGCCGCGCCGCTGCGCTGGCGCTGGTCTCCGCTGCCCACCGCGCATACCATCGCCGATACTGGGGACTTGATAATACACAGTAAGAGTTGCCTTTTATGTGAGTTTTATGTACATACTCTCACCTTCGCGATTATTACATTAGCTGATGCCACACATTAACTTATTTTGTTTTGAGAATTGCGTGTTTTTTTACAAGCTTTTTAGTTTCACCTGTCCCGATGTCTGTCTATCTGTAATCAAACCTTGCAAGTTAAATTTGATCCACTTCCCGATTTCCGATTGAGCTAAAATTTGAAATATACTTTTAGTTCTGATAACAATGCAATCCATACTTATATTATAAATGCGAAAGTAACTCTGTCTGTCTTGCTTTCACGACCAAACCGCTGCACCGATTACAATGAAATTTGGTACACAGATAGTCTAGAGCCTGAGAAAGGACATAGGCTACTTTTTATTGCGAAAAAAAGGTAAAAAGGGGTTGAAAGGGGGGATGAAAGATTGTATAGAAGAGTGGTTGTTCACTCGCCACACGCATGCGCGTTGCCTTGGTGACACAGGGCGTCTCGACAACGAGTAAACAAGGATGTCAAATTCATTAAAATGATTTCACTTTTTCAACGAAGACTTAAATTAATACAATAATCTAAGATTAATACATACATTCATAAATCTGATTTGTATGTTCATTATATTAATAGAAATAAATAAGACAAATTACAAAACAGTGTTTCTAAACTTCAAAAATCTCTACAAAAGTATCGTCATTTTAAGTTAAATCCTGTTAAATCATAATATTTATTTTTTAGGCTGTTGATTAGATATAAATAAAACGTAAATAGGGGATGAAAGTTTGTATGGAAATATGCAAGGTTTGTGAAAATTTTGAGCTATTCAGATGTAACATTTACTGAGTTATCACAATATGCCTAATTGCGCTTACCCGAACGGGCAGACACGTGAGTTGAGTTAATTATAATAATTATATAATATATATAATTAATTATTATAATTAGATTTGTTTACATGTTTTTTGTTTAATCAAAGAATTTTCTTCGTGAAAAAATCGGAAGAAAAGTATCCGGGGGGATTTAAACACAAAATAATACAAAATTTTAACAAAAAAAAACCGACTTCAAGAACGACCAAATTGAATTAAGTTATTCGTCAATTTGTCGCGATTTGAAGATTTATATGATTTTCTCATGGATGACATGTCAGAACTAGACCACATTAAAATGGGACCACATGAGAAAGATACAATTTTTAAAATAAAAAAAAATCATCAAAATCGATTCACCCAGTCAAAAGTTATGAGGTAACAAACATAAAAAAAAACAGTCGAATTGAGAATCACCTCCTCCTCCAAGCAAAACGGGTACGCCGCAAGATGAAATAAATGCCTGTATGAAACATATGTATTATGGGTACATGTTAAAAAGTTTTGTCTTAATACAATTATGCGAGTACAGCTTCACAATGATTTATGAGCAGTGTCAATATACAAATGCTCATCTAAAAATAGGAGAAGATTGTATGCCAAATGACAGTACATGATTACACTGAGACGTGAATCCTGGTATATGATAGCACTCATGATCTAATAAAAAAAAAAACCGACTTCCAAAAACATCCAACGAAAACTCTCTGTCAAAAAACACTTAAAAGCGTAAAATAAACTGGTTCTTAATAATTGCCTATAGGTACCTAATTCTTTATTCATTTAAATAGTAGTATTATAATGGGTGCTAGGTACCTAAAATCTGTTTGAAGTCGGTGCCAAGTGAATATCGCTTAGACTTTTGTAATTGTTCGTTTGTATTCTTTTTGGCTTAGCACCGACTTCAAACAGATTTTAGGTACCTAGCACCCATTATAATACTACTATTTAAATGAATAAAGAATTAGGTACCTATAGGCAATTATGAAGAACCAGTTTATTTTACGCTTTTAAGTGTTTTTTGACAGAGAGTTTTCGTTGGATGTTTTTGGAAGTCGGTTTTTTTTTTTTATAAAAAGTTTTTATTTTAAAATTTTTAGTGCACAATCGTAGGTTAGTAGTAAGTTGAATTATTTCATCAAATTTCATCATCAAGAATACAAATTAAGGTACGTGTAATATTAAAATCATCCTCTAATCCCTAACTGTTGAAGAGTTTAATCTTCTATCATCAGCTCACCTAAATAGCTTGAAAGTATACGACTGAAGGTCTTTAGATACGTATGAAATTGAAAGAATTATTCTCCAACTCCTAACCGTTGAGGAGTTGTACCTTCCACCTTCCATCATCAGCTTACCTAAATAATTTGTAAGAATACGACTAAAGGTAACTTATATACATATGATATTTAAAGATTTATCCTCCAACTCCTAACCGTTAAGGAGTGGTACCTTACATCATCAGCTCATCATCATAAAATGATGACTACCAGACGCAAATACCGGTGTAACTTCAGAAAATATACGAAAAACATAGTATGTGCCTATAAAAAATGAGGGTTTCCCTCGATTTCCCTGGGATCCCATCATCAGATCCTGATATGCTGGCAATGGGACCACCACGGAAGCATATCCTGTCGAATACAAAAAAAAAATTCAAAATCGGTCCACAACTGACGGAGTAATCAGGTAACATACATAAAAAAAAAAAAAAAAAAAAAAAAAAAAAAATACATACAGTGGAACATAGAACCTCCTCCTTTTTGGAAGTCGGTTAAAAATAATATCTATTCTGATCCGCCGACTAATGAGACAGTTATCAAATAAACGAACGGATCATGTCAGACGTGGAGGAAGATGTTATTGAATACCTCTCAGGAAACAATGCAAGGGAAACTGAACCAGTCATATCATAGCTTATGCATAAAGTTTCTCAACTCTTTAGAATTATCAGGAGCGCCTTCCCATAAGTTGAGACTGAAAGTTAATGTTCCAGTCCTATTAATAAGAAGTCTTGAGCGCCAAAGCTATGTAATGGTACACGGCTACAAAATACACATCTGGGGTACAACATTGTAAAAGAAAATGTTTTGATTCCCCGTATTCCAATAATTCAAACTTATCTGCAATTTCAATTTAAAAGAATGCAGTTTCCGCTGAAAACAGCATTTGCAATAAAAATTATCAAAGCCCAAAGACAGACGGTTAAAGTTGCAATTCATTTAGAAAAAACATGTTTTCCAATGGGCAGCATAATCGCGTGAATCAAATCAGCTCAATCACAATATTTTGGCAAAAGATGGCAAATCAAAAACGTAGTATTTTAACATTGTAAAAATTGAGAAGAATTTGCTCAGCCTGAGGGAACACTCAAGCAGAATCCAACAGTGGAGGCAACCATACCAGCTGAGAAAGCAGACAATGCAGAACCAAACCGTTTGGTTCGAGAGCGTATTTCTAAGACTGAGGCGGTGACTTCCAAGACCAGCACGTGTTGTTCTGTAGAGGAAGAGAGAAGGTGGGATTAGTTGGAAGAACGCTTCAGAACACTTTCAATGGTAAAGCGGTAGAGAACTGCCATAGAGGCGATATCTCTCCGCAACTGCAGAGGCTCAAGGGACTCGGTAGTATCGGGACTGTTGATAATGCGGACTGCTTGCCGCTGCAAAAGATCGAGAAAATCAAATAAATACTGCCTGGATCCATCACAAAGATGAGAACAGCACGGACTAGCAAACCTGGGTCTTATAAAGGAGACACAAATGCTCGGGCGCGAAAAACCGTCTCACAGTGTTCAGGCTGCCTTAGTGGTGCCCTCGATGTACTCCCGTGGGTTGAGGTCTCGGCAAATATCCATGCCCAGTGTTCATTTTTCCCGCCAGGGCAGCGATCACTTTGTGATACTTGAAATATCTTACGGCCCATAGAATAAGGTATTCAATCGCTATAACAATGTCCCCTGGAAGGAGCAATGAACCACGGCAGTGTCACCGTGTTCTTAATATATATAAAAATAATTAAAGCACTTACAGGAGTGTGTGGTTTCACTTCTTCTCGGCGTTCCCAAGAGCTCTTGGGTAGGTGGGTAGATTCTTCTGCTCTTGCGTCTCCACACAAACACACGCTCCTAAAATGCTGTACAAATTCAAAGGTATTCGAACCAATCTCAATAATCCCGTTTCAGCTTACGCGAACACGCCTACAAATTTACTCGCGACTCCACGACCTAACACAATACGGTTTATCTGGTAAAGAGACCGCGGGTCGACGGACAATACAATTAGCTTACTATCAAGGGATTTTCACAATAACTATAATCGTCGGCCGGCTTCAACACACGTCTTTCAAGTTCTTTTTACACATATTAACTTTCACAAGCCTAGCCTGGCCGATCAACCGTTCTCAACTATTATAAGTATTTTAGCCTAACAAACCCTCAGTGTCATCAATATCACGCGGAGGCTAAATAATACACAAAATTAACAATCAAAATTCACTGCCCGCCATTACTCGACCGGATTTCTTCGAACATTAACCTCAAACGTCAAACGTCAACACGAACCAGCGACAATCAAAATGTTGCCAGTACAATGACGTTCGAAATCCAACACCCAGGACACCGAGCTTATCCCGTAGTGGCAGTTGAGTGCTCTGAGAAGTGGGGAGGGGAAGAAACGGAGACTTTTTGGTAGAGAACGGGCATACCTGTGTTTTCTTAACGTTGAACTCGACAAGATTCTCATCACCCCATTGTTAAATGCGGTTCAAAACCCGGTCGAGCTCAGCGACAAGCTCCTATCAATTTTCCTCAACGTCTCCATCTTGACTGCAGGGTATCCATGATATCGTCCATGCACTGTGCTATCGTCTGCATAGCAATGTATATTGCCAAGGGCTAATATGTCATTGACATGCAGAAGAAACATCTTGGGCGACAGGACTGAACCCTGAGGTACGCTAGCCAGAAAAACAGAGGCCGCGCCATCCGTCGCAAAGAACTCCAATGCGAAGGCGCTGATGAAGAAAAGCGTCAATCTAGAGACGAGTCTAGGAGGCAGACCGAATGCTTAGAGCTCGGAGAGCAGCGAACGGTGCAAGAACAGGTTGAAAGCCTTGGCCATGTCGAATGTCGAAATAAGCTCATATAAAATAATTTTTATTTTATGTACTTATACAAATAATAGGTCTTTACCTATGAAATTGCCGTTCTTCAGTACTGGTCATTTCAAATAAAAAAAAGTTTGTAATGGCTATGTATTCTAAATTCAATTTAATTTTGTTTTAAAACCATGACATTCTATTTACAAAGTCAGTCTTTTGTTTTTTTGATTAGCGTTGTATTTTCATAAGGCGGACGAAGTCGCGGGCACAGCTAGTTGTATATAATTGGTATTATTAGTAAACTTAAATAGCCGCCGTAACAAAATGGCGGCGAACATATTACTGAACAACCCACCCAATATGAGTACCGAGTGAAAGGGCTTAACTTGTAAAATACAATACACTATGAAAAAATTCAAATCCAAAATGTCGGATTAGGTACAAATTTTTGTACAACCCATCCAATATGGGTATCAAATGAAAGGGAGACGGATTTTTGATCGAGCAATTTGCTGCTAGAATGTAACCAGGGTCTGATGATGGAGCTGGAAGATGGCCATAGGAACTCGGTAATTAAACGACACAACCCCATCGAGTTTGAGCTCGTATGATTCGTCTTAACAAGTATTTTTTTTATTTTTTTTATGTATGGCCCGCCATAATGACTCTACTCTGCCTGATGGAAAGCATAAGCAGAATCCAAGAGTGGTGGTCACCATACTCATTGCGAATGCAGACAATGCAGCATGGCGACCCACACCATGGTGGCCTAGTGATGCTTCTGGATCTTTTAGTCTAGTCAACAAGTATGGAACTTGTTGACTAGACTATTTGGGCCTCCGGTTTCGCACTCACCAACGAAACACGACAGCACGAACGCTGTCATTTAACGTTGATCCTATGTGCGAGGGTAGTACCGCCCCGGTCGAGCCGGCCCATCCGTGCTGAAATCAGCGTGGCTCTACTACCTATTTTGATGCTAGATGATAACCAGGGTCTGATGATGGAGCTGGAAAATGGCTATCCCTACGTCATATATTGTTAAATTAATAGAATTTATACATAGCTAAGATTCACCAGATATGTCAGCATATTTCAGATATGAGTATATTATCGATCACGTAGTATTTAGCCATTATTTATCTCGTCGAGAATAAGACGTGATTATATGCATTGTACCGATAGATTCTCGTATATATAATGTAGCTGTAAGTTGGTATAGCCAGCCATATGTTACCATGAAACATCAGAGTATGAAGGAGCCGGAGCTCTTGCATAATAAATACTACTTACATCGTTGCTCACCGTCGTTGTTATTCTTCTTACCTATAAGTTCACTATAATGGCCATAGGAACTCGGTAATTATGCGACACAACCGCGTCGAGTTTGATTCGTCTTGATGGGTGAACTGTTTTTGATGGGTGGTGAGTGGTAGTAGTTTGGTGGACATGAATATGCGACTCTATCTTTGGGAAAATAAGTTCGTTCGTTTGTTTGGTTTCTTATGAATGTGGATTCTGTCTTTGATTAGATGGATGACCCAATGCACGTCCCGAGGGCTGAATGTTATGAGGTTGTATATACATGTCATATCGCTAACGTTGCGCCTCAGAGTACCAGGGCAAACCCTGTTGTACGAAAGCCTTTATCCCCTTTCAATGGACCTCTAGGGTATGGATCGTTTTTGTCTTATAGGTACCCAATCATGGGAACAACATGAACAAATAATAAATTGTAACGTGGCATTATATAAGCATTTATTTATTAATGTATGTTATTATGGATTGAATTAGTGGAGTTGAAAAGTTTTGATACACGATGGGAATTTTGGGAGCGACGGAGTCGTTGTAGGAAGGTTATCGTCTTACGATGATGTTGATCTCTCGCGCTCATAGATGGCGTTGGGTTGTCTTGTAACGTTTTATAATTAAATGTTGGAAAAATTATTTAAATAATGTTTATATTTAGAATTATAATTGTATGAAATGTATTATTATAATTAAATAAGGCCATCATTTGGAAGTAGATTGAAATTATTTTTCTTATAGACAAGAGAGAATTTTGTTTTGTCTGTGGTAGGTGACTGGCCTCGAGAATGTTCAATCAATTAAAAAAATGAGATGACATATGTGAGAAATTGAGGTAGTTTTTTCTTTTACGATGGGGTGATGGTCGAGGGAGGACCTGAGAGGAAGTCGATATCCTTGCAGGTGGATTTTTGCTACGGAGCACTAATGCAAGACGTTTCAAAACTGGAGGCTAGCTGTGCACACAAGAATGCGCCAGGGCGTGTGATGGTTTGTGACATGGTGATGTGAGATATTGAGGCTCATCCAGCGCCGAAAGGGACTCTCGGAGGCATTTGCGGCTACATCCAGGGCAGACGTTTGTGATGTTAGAACAAGGAAAAAAATCAGGTCGTTCAAGTTATATTTTACTTCATCCAAATTGTTACCATATGGTGAATTAGTGTTGGCATTTATTCCTTATCCAGATAGCGAAGCTATCTTATGTTTTGATGGTGTACCATAGAAAGTTGGTGTAATAAAATATACAAATGAATGGTAAAAGTCATTATTGGAGTTACCTTCTCTTGTGGAGTTTTCGGAGGGGGGCACCAACCCCAAGCAATCATCCCTACCGAGCGAGTAAGAAGGCAAGAATCTCGCCCTGTATGTGTCATCAGCTGAGCTGTGCCGGGCAGGGATAACTGTTTTGGAGGGAAGACAAAGGGTTCTTTGTCGAATACCGACTTATGTATCTAGGATAGTATTAAATTGGTAACTTTAATATATTTAAGCGATTGTATATTTATTATAAATTTAGGATTTATAACCTAATTGGTACCATTTGAATTGAATGCTTATTGCATATTTATGTGGAAGTGAGTAGTATCATTTAATATTCTCCCCTGTACCCACAGATCAACACTTTTTGTAACTAGTGCTCTTAAATCTCGCACAGAAAGATCTTATTACACCATACCATTACACAAAAAAACCGGTATGAAATAGCGCTTGTGCTGTGTTTCACCGAGTGAGTGAGGATACCGGAGGCCCATACCTTAACACTTCCCCCTATCTCTCCTCCCCATCCCCCAAAGGCCGGCAACGCACTTGTGACGCCTCTGGTGTTGCAGGTGTCCATGGGCGGCGGTAATCGCTTACCATCAGGCAATACGTCTGCTCGTTTGCCCGCCTATTCCATAAAAAAAAATACGGCACCACATTACAAAATCTTGCATCAAAAATAATAATAACGAAGATAATAACCGTTAAACCGTTCTCGTATTCTCCTAGCCGATAACGGCCACGGCGGCAAGTCTCAACGGAGACCGGCCAACTACGCAGGAGATATTATAGTGCACAAGTGTGTGCGCAAACACAGGTGCACTCTCTGTTTCTTCTCTCTCATAATCCGATGGGACGGTTAACCGACACGACCGGGGAGAGATCAGGCGCAGGACAGCTTTACGTGCTCTCCGAGGCACGGGGGTTCAGACCCCAACTTCCAAACTCCGAGTGTTATTAAGTATTTCTATAATCAGAAAAACTCAATAACATTTTGGCCCGACCCGGGATTCGAACCCGAAACCTCTTGATCGGCAGTCGCATACGTCAAACGCAAGACCAATGAAGCAGGCATCAAAAATATTAAAAATTAAAAAAACAAACCTTTTTTTAACAAGCTTTCATTACTTGTTAATAAAAAAAACTAAAAAGTTAAAAATAATTTTAACCTGATAAGAAAAATACCATTACATTGCAATCTTTAACGATAATTTATTAACCTTCTTCGTCTACGTCACAATAATACCATATCGTACATACCTAATTATATATTTTTTACCGACTTCAAAAAAGGAGGAGGTTCTATGTTCCACTGTATGAATTTTTATTTATGTATGTTCACTGATTACTCCGTCAATTGTGGACCGATTTTTTTGTATTTCCTTTTTATATTCGAAAGGATATGCTTCCGAGGTGGTCCCATTGCCACTATATCAGGATCTGATGATGGGATCCCAGGGAAATCGAAGGAAACCCAAAATTTTTTTAGGCACGTACTATGTTTTTCGTAAATTTTCTGAAGTTACTCCGGTATCTGCGTCTGGTAGTCATCATTTCATGATGATGACTTGATGATGTGAAACACAACTCCTTAACGGTTAGGAGTTCGAGGATAAATCTTTAAATAAATAAATAAATATAATTTTTTTTTTTTCGGACGTCTAACACACAACGCCATCTAGTCCCAAGCTAAGCAGAGCTTGTGTTATGGGTACTAGACAAAGTGTCGTATGAATGTTTCTCTTAGTCGTATTCTTTCAAGTTAATTAGGTAAGCTGATGATGGAAGGTACAACTCCTCAACGGTTAGGAGTTAGAGGATAATTCTTTCAATTTCATACGTATCTATAGACCTTTAGTTGTATACTTTCAAGTTATTCAGGTGAGCCGATGATGGCAGGTAAAACTCTTCAACAGTTAGGGATTAGTGGATGATTTTAATATCACACGTATACGTGTACGACCCTAATTTGTATTCTTTTAGTTATTCACATAAGCTGATGATAGAAAGTAGAATGATTGGGAGTTAGAGGATGATTCTTTAAATATGTATAATACACACATCAAAAGTGTCTAGGGATCAAGCATTTTTATGCGGATTTCTTGAGATTGAGATGTGGCTTTGTAATAAATTTATGATTTTATAAATTTATATGGATCCTTTTTGGTGCATTTCATAATTTGAATCAGGAACTGTCAATCAAATTCGAGTAAAAGATGAAAATCAGCTGTCAATATTTTCCCTATAAAAACATACAACGCATTGAAGACATTATTAGTGCTACTGTTTCCCTACTACTGATTAAATTAATAACGTTTATTATGGAGCGGCGACGTCATTTAAGCAGGGAAGAAATGCTCAGAGCCGTGGGAATGATAGAAGCTGGTTCCCGGCAACGTACTGTGGCTTTAGCTCTGAATACAAGTCAGAGTGTTATCAGTCGACTTTGGACACGTTACCGAAGCACTGGTACTTCCCGAGTGTCATAACTCGGTGTTTTCGTGGGTCACCGCTGTTGATCCTGGTGTACAGGAGTTACAGTGGTGGGCGTGTGGGCGGGATTAGTCCCATGGCCCTGAGGGTCTTGTCTGAATTTATGACAGTCAGATCGGTGACTGCATTTGGTGTTGCGATTAGTGAAATGTTGAGAGAGTCTAGTGTGAGTTTGTTTCACATTGACTCGATTGTCACGGGGACATTCTGCCAGCGTGTGGAGCACCGTGTCCACGGTCTGGCCATCAAGAGCCGTGGCCATGATAACTAACCCCTTGGCACCGGCTTCAAACAGATTTGTCACATAGCAATTTATGAAGAGCCAGTTTATTATACGTTTTTAGTGTTTCTAGGCAGGGAGTTTACGTTGGATGTTTTTTTTTCTAGTATTCTGGGATCGGCAGCATGCCTACAGGTTTACATATGTAAATCAATTTGCGTACTCGACCACACAATTAATCGACATGCGGATGGATCTACACATATTTTGACGTTCTGATGATCGTTCAGAGGTGGAGTCGGTGTCGGGCGGCAACTATACATGCATGGTGCGCAACGGCGGCGGGTCCGACGCGTTGTCGGTGTCGCTCGTGGTGCGCTCACCTCCGGCGGCGCCGGTGCTGCGGCTGGTCCGCGCCGACGTCACGGCGCTGCTCCTGGCGTGGGACGTGCCCGGCGACGGCGGCGCCGCGCTGCTGGGCTACACGCTGCAGTGGGCCCGCGCCGAGCGGCCCGCGGGCGAGCGCGCGCGCCAGCTGCCGCCGGCCGACTCGGCGCACGCGCTGTCGGGGCTGGCGTGCGGCGCCGCGTACCGCGTCACGCTGCGCGCGCACAACGCGGTGGGCAGTTCGCCGCGCTCCCGGCCTCTCCACACGCGTACGCGCGGCGACAGTCAGTATATTACATCATGTTTCAATCAATTGTATTTGCCATATTATGACTAAACAACTGATATACTTTCTTTTTGTAAATACATTCATATTATACATAGAAAACACACAAACTCCGAAACAAATACTGGCAGATCATACAAACATTTGGTATGACCCAGGAATCGAATCCGAGACCTCAAGCACAGCAGTCGCATACGCTACCACCGAGGCAGCGCTATAATATGCATGTATTATACAAATAAACCTGCCCTCTTTAATCACTATCTATTTCTGAAAACTGCATTAAAATCCGTTGAGTAGTTTAAAAGATCTATGCGAACAGGCAGCGGAAGGGACATCGTTTTATACTATGTAAAGGTAATATTAGGTCTTTACCTATGAAATTGCCTTTCTTCAGTACTGGTCATTTCAAATAAAAAAAGTTTGTAATGGATTTACATTTGAACATTTTTCGTCATAATGGATACTTTAAAAATTCATGTAATTATGGAATATGAGTTCCGTCGTGGCACCAACGCGACACAAACGGCACGTAACATCAAAAACGTTTACGGAGAGAACTGTACAAACGAACGCACAACCCGTTATTGGTTTTCCCGGTTCCGTTCTGGAAATTTTTACTTAAAAATGAAGCTCGTGGTCGTCCGGAGACTTTGGTTTACAATAATGAATTAAAGGCGATTGTGGAAGCTGACGAAACTCAATCTACAGCTGAGCTAGCAGCAGCTTTTAATGTAAGCATCAAAACAATATTGATCCATTTGCGACAAATTGGCAAGGTAGAAAAGTTTGATAGATGGGTGCCCCACGAGTCGTTTGCCTTCACGACCTTAACGATCGTCAGCGCAACGTACGCGTTGAGACCTGCCTTGCGCTGCTCAACAGGCAAAGAAATGAAGGAATTTTGAAACGAATTGTTACGTGCGACGAAAATTGGATTCTGTTCGACAATCGAAAGCGCTCAGCAAGTTGGTTAGACCCTGGTTCAGCACCAAAGCAATGCCCTAAACCAAAAATGACCCCTAAAAATGTGATGGTCACTGTTTGGTGGTCTAGTGCGGGTTTGATTCACCACAGCTTTTTACAAAACGGCATGAGCATTAATGCAGATGTGTACTGTGAAGAACTGGAGAGAATGATGGAGAAGCTTGCACATCTGCAACCAGCTTTGGTCAATCGGTCATCCCCACTGCTCCTTCACGACAACGCGCGACCCCATACTGCGCAACAGACAGTCTCCAAGCTGCAAGAGCTGGGGTTGGAAGCTCTCCCTCATCCGCCATACTCACCAGACCTTGCACCTACCGACTATTACTTTTTCCAAAATTTAGACAACTTTTTAGTGGGTAAAAAATTCAATTCCCGAGAGGCAGTACAAAATGCCTTTGAAGAGTTTGTTGCCTCCCGTCCAGCTGATTTTTACAAGAAGGGCATCAATAAACTGCCAATGCGTTGGCAAAGATGCGTCGATCGCATCGCATTACTTCGAATAACAGAAATAAAAAAGTTTGAAAAAATAAGTACTTTCACTTATTGCATACAAAACGGCAGTTTCATAGGTAAAGACCTTTTATTATACAATATTTATTTTTAATAAAAAGTAATATCTTATAATTAGTATAAGAAATGTGATGTGTGCGTAGAGGCTCGGGCGCCGCCGGGCAAGGCCCTGGTGTGGGCCAACAGCACGGCGCTGCGACTGAACCTGCTGGCGTGGGGCGGGCGCTGCCCCGTGGCCGCGTGGAGCGTGGCCCTGCGCGCCGCCGCCGCGACCGCCCGCGCCGGAGCCGGCTGGCTTGAACTTGAAACCAACGGTGAAACCGCCGAGGTGACGTTGTTTTATGACTAATTAACTAACTATCCAACTCATTTTACTTCAACTAGATTTGTTTTTAAATACTTAAGAACTCCACATTTCTTGTTTCTATTCTGTTTATGTACCTACATGTTTTTATATAAAAAAAACCGACTTCCAAAAAACATCCAACGAAAACTCCCTGCCAAAAAACACTAAAAAGCGTAAAATAAACTGGCTCTTCATAAATTGCTATGTGCCAATTCTTGTCTATAATTCTTTATTCATTTAAATAGTAGTATTATTATGTGTGCTAGGTATCTAAAATCTGTTTGAAGTCGGTGCCAAAAAAGAATTAGGTATAGACAAGAATTGGGACATAGCAATTCCTAAAGAGCCAGTTTATTTTACGCTTTTTAGTGTTTTTTGGCAGGGAGTTTTCGTTGGATGTTTTTTTGAAGTCGGTTTTTTTTATAAAAAGTTTTGGAAATCGGTTATAAATGACTGTATATTACATAATATTCCTTTTTATTAAATACAAAAATTCGATTTTTTTAAATTTATTTGAAATCGCGACGATTCGTTTCAATAGAGTGGTTGTGCACAGGCTAACAACCTGCGGCCGGGCTCGTGGTACGAGATACGCGTGCTTGCCCATTCACCGGCCGGAGACACCGTTGCGCTTTATAAAGCTGCTACACACACTATTAACGGAGGTATTTCTGCAACTGCACGTACTTAACTGTAACAATACTATACCAATATTACACCAATTATGTTTATCACCAAACAATATCATACCAATTGTGTTTTGTAAAAGCTCAATCTTATCGAAACGTTGTAATCTTTGCTGACCCTTTTGCAAACATATTAAAGTAATCGCATTTCAGTAATTACTGGCAAAATAATGACGAGACTGACCCTAAGAGCAGTGACATTGTAAAACGTTGCCATCGGTATGCAGAGCGTTTGGGTGAAGCTGTAGAGCTGCCGGCCTCGGCTCCCGGCGCGGCGCCAGGCGACGCGGGCAGCGCGCGGGAGGCCGCGGCCGCCGCGCTGTGGCGCTCGGGACTGGCGCCGGCGCTCTTCGGCGGGGGCCTGGCGCTGCTTCTCGCTGTACTCACTGGTACGCCTTAACTAACTTGTATTCATTGAATTTCAACAGGTATCGAGCCGTTTTTCACTTTAAGTTATAGAAAGTCCCACTTTGAAGATAATTATTGATTTTGTGACAACTACATTAGGCCCTCTACGTTAGGTTTTTAGCTACGCCATCAAGTGCCAGCTTAGAATATAATATATTTATTGCATAATGTAGTAATTTTTTGTCAATAAATTAGTAACTTTAAGATTTCTGATTTTGAAACTCTCGAGCTGGCCTTTCATGAGGTCATGACAAAAAATATAATTTTACAAATATATTATTTTTTTTGAAGTATGGAAATCCTCTGAGTTATCATTTCTCGAGGGTGAGAAATGATAACTCAGAGGATTTCCATACATGAGCGAACTAGCCCTCTAGTGCGTGAAGTGCGTCTACTTGCTTTAATGGCGAAGAATATGGTGAAAGCCTCGGCCCATGAGCTGAATCTGACAAAGTAGTCCAGGCACTACGACCTTGCTGAGATGCATATTTGAGGGCACTGACTTCCCTGTTCTGTAATATTAATACATAAATAAAATTCTTAATTTTAATTGACAATTGTAAATCTTCGTTTTTTTGCACACCAAACAAAAATATCTGAATTTGTTGACAAATGCAGGACAAGATGGTGGATTTCCAATCCTATTCTTATTGGAAGCGCATTATAGTGTCACAACCCCTTTTTTTTGGAACGAAGCTCTTTATGGGGCGTTGCGGAGAGGCAACCTATGTATTTACAAAAAAAAAGTCGTGTGGTGTCGTGGGACACCAGATAGGAACGAAGTTCCTTATCATAAAATATAATAATACATGCCGCAACGCCCCATAAGGAACTTCGTTCCAAAAAAAAGTATATATGTAGCTGTCTAGTACCCATACCATAACACAAGCTCTGCTTAGCCTGAGACTGGATGGCGTGTGTTAGATGTCCGAAATATTTATTTATTTGTTTCATTAACGAAAAACTTAGTATATCGTATGTAAATTGTATGTAACATGTACAGAGTTACTCAGAACAGAACAGACAGAACTTGTTTCAGTAGAGATTACTAGGTGGCAGCACAAGTGAACATTTTCTTTATACCTCGGATAGAACTTGAAATAAATATTTTTATAATAATTGTTATTATTGCAGTTTGCTATTATTATATATTTTTATAAAAATAAAATAAAGGTGTTAAATAAATTTTGTGGTTTTGAAAGAGCGTAAATGACAAATTTAGTATAGCGCCATCTGTAAGTTGTGTGTATTATTATATTGTATGATAAGGAACTTCGTTCCTATCTGGTGTCCCACTACACCACGCGACTTTTTTTTTAACATGTGGAAATCTCAACGGGCCGTCACTCCACTGGGGTTTGCGGCGGGGTGGTGTGTCGAAATCGGACCGACTATACTCTGTCCATCACTTTATTTTCTTTTTGACAGTTCAAGAAATTTTGAAATTAGTGACGCCCTCACTTATTACCGATTCGATTTGACACGAATAGCGATTTTATTTATGAAGAACTTTCAATCGTTTTAATTAAATATTTTTTGTTGAAATATTAATTATGCCTTCATTAGTTTTTTATATTATGTAAGAAATAAACAAAAACATAAATAATAAATCAGTAAATTAGATGAATGAACAGAGTTATTGTTCTTTACTCTTGGTTTGATCCTAAATTCCAAGATTTCGACTTAATTCCTTGCAAAAATTCAATCTTGGAGTCATAGATACAATTTTTATTTCCTTTTTTTATTAAATTTACAGAAAAAATACTTACATGAAGTCAAATTATTTTTATCATATGATCGATTTGTCGTATTTCAAGTACTGTTTTATAGTCTTTGGTTGTTTGTTATGCACAGACCACTTCACTAAAGTACCGTCACCGTCAATAAAGTACGACATTACTGTAGTACATAATTCCGAAAAAAAATATGATAATTTATAGGCGTGAGCTGTCAAAAAGAAAATAAAGTAATGGACAGAGTATAAAACCACACGGTGTGCCACTCTGCGCCTGACAAGGGAGAGATCTGGAAACTGCTGTTATTAACACATCCGGACCCCTCCCAGATAGTGTCACACACCCAGTCCAACGATATCATGCTTGGTGTCAAACAATCCTTGATTGTAAATATGAATACATTCTCTTGTTTGTAACGCACTAGACATTAATATTATACTATATATGTGTTGGGGCATGACAGGCGTGGTGGTGGCGAGGCGGCGCGGGCGCGCGGCCTGGTGCGTGCAGGGCGAGTGCTCCGTGCAACCTGGCGCCGCGGGTCTACCTCACCCGCAGCTGTACACCACGGAACCGAGCAAGAGGAACGGGAAGACGCTCACTCCACCAGACGGTAATCGAGACATAACTAAACTGTACAGGGTTCCTCCAAAGTTTGAAAAACTTTTAGCCTCGTTACCTCAGACCAATAAAGAAGTCAAGACGGAGCCGTCGTGAACAATGCCTTGAAAAAAGTGTAACACAGATTTTTCACAGCATTGGCTTCGTATCGATACGGTATGCGGGGCCGGCATAATGTTGCAAGTGTAGTGCACAAACTCCCGTGTGATGTGACTATGAGTACCTATACAATAATTATATTTTATTCTGTAAACGATATTAATACTGTACTGTAAGTCAGTCAAAATCCGGTATGCTTTAGTACGGATGTATATTAAACTGTAAATTGTACAAATTGGAAATGCTCACCGCATATGAAAAATAATATTAATTGAATAGATAAGGAATTTATAGTTAAATAATGTACTGGGATGTACTGTATCTACTTAAGCATGTAATATTATGGTAGTAGGTATAATAACTATGTTCGGTATTATTATTAGACTATCAAGTTTCTAAGTAGGTACATTTTTGATAAGTGGGTATAAATGGAAGAAAAATAGAGATACACAAAATAAAAATTATTATATTAAATATGTAGGTATCAAAGTCAAAGTCTAAAGCGTTTATTTCAATTATAATATAGTACTTAACTTTTAAAAAAATCGATTACACAATAATAATTGTTATAACGTATGTAATTGTATAACATAATAATTCGAAACACAACAAAAATTCATCACTGGCGAAACGTGGGTGTACTAAATACCTCTGTCTAACCCTTCGGGGAATTTAGGCTTGATGTTATGTTATAATAATTCGTTCGAGCTAAAAGTTTCTTAAATCACCCCATCTCATGGGAAAAAATATGTTCTTAACTTGCAACACTGCCACAATGGCGTCAAGAAATATTACAAATTATTACTCTAAATTATTTTGGTGTTTACATTGAATTAAACAGGAAAATGCATTACTTTTTTATGAAAAGTTATTCCATCTGCTTTTTTAATTAAACTGGAATTGTGTTTGCAATTACTGATAACACATGAAAGCATAATTACGTTTATTTTGTGCACAGCTTTTCGTCTAGCGCTCTCGCTCACTCAAGGCCGACTAACGAGCGATCGTCTTTATTGTGCTGTTGCGTCATAATATGATTTGTTTCGCAACGAGCGCCGTGCGCTCCGTCTTGACTTTTTTATTGGTCTGAGCTCGTTACTAAAGAAAATATCGTGAACCTCAGTGTCGGGGGAGCTGCACGAGATCAGTCCGTACGCGACGTTCAGCATGTCGGGGGCGGAGGCGCGCGGCGCGGGCTGCGCGCTGCACCTGCGCACGTTCGCGCGCGCCGAGGCGCTGGACCTGGCCGCGCCGCCGCCGCGCCCCAACCTGCTCGCGCACTCCGCCGGTGCGTACGCCACAGTAACCGGCGGCTCACAGTAACGTATAGCACGCTCGGTTCCGTTGCATTACACCACTCGTCTACTGCCTGTCGAACAGAGTACGCGCGCGGCCGAGACAGCGATTCGGAGTCGAGCGGTTCCCCGTGCGCAGCGTGCGCCGCAGAACTCTATCGCCTGCCCGCCGCGCATCTCTCCGGTACGTACTTCTTGAAATTTACTGTACATTCGAAGCGATAGCTCATTCGTTCGTAGCGATAGCTTATTTATGAGTTTCGAGTGGCACGTATAAAATTCAGATTATTATCTGAATTCGTTGTACGGTGGCGGCATTGTGGTGTGCAGACACGCTCCCCGCGGTGGAGTCGAGCGCCGACGACACGTCGTACGGCGCGGGGCCGGGCGCGGGGCCGGGCGCGGGGCCGGGCGCGGGTGTGGCGCGGGCGGGAGCGCGCGCGCGGCGCCGGCGCGAGCACGCGCGCCACGAGCACGCGCGCCACGAGCACGCGCGCCACGCCTCGCAGCCCTCCGTCAGGTACGCGCTGCTGTTCGCTCGCCTCAACTCCTCGATGTAGTACAATTGGCGATCACGTCGCCGCCACCCACAGGCTTACTGATGATTGTTTTTAAATTTTGATAATCTTTTCCATATACATAATCTATGAGCTAAGTTGAAAAAAAATCTTAAAATTCGTAAATCGCTGTGGGCGCCAACAATGTTGCATTTATAAACTTAACATACCTACTTGTATGGACATACTATATCTAAAAATGAAATTATTAATAAACCATGTAAAGAATAATGGTCTAAGGTCGACCCGATTCAGAATGAAAACACCGAGGAGACTTACAGTTATGATGATATCAGGCGCAGGTTGAGCCGAACAGATCTAATATCCGTTTTCAGATTCGAACAAGACACTCTGGATCACATTCAACTAAGGAACATTCAAATCTTCAATTCTCATCGGCCAGCTCCTTTGCCTTGGGTGTAGTACCTACTTTCAGGCTGCGTTTTTTAGCACTTGTGTAGCAATAGCAATTGTATATTGTTATTGAATAGGGTGCAAACGAGCAGACGTATCACCTGATGGTAAGCGATTACCGCCGCCCATAGACACCCGCAACACCAGAGGCGTCACATGTGCGTTGCCGGCCTTTGTGGGAATGGGGAGGAGGATTGGCAGGGGGGTGGGGAGGCGGATGGGGGGAGGGGTTGGGGTATAGGCCTCCAGTATCCTCACTCACTGGGTGAAACACAGTGCAAGCGTTATTTCACACCGGTTTTCTGTGAGGCCTTGGTATCACTCCGGTCGAGCTAGCCCATTCATGCCGAAGCGTGACTCTCCCACGGCATTCGGACTTTTACTGATCCGCCGCGCGGGCGCAACTAAAACCTATAGATCACCATCACTTACATAATTAAGTCTTATCTACTAGTCAATTATCAAGAACAGTGCGTACTCCCAGGACAGAGACTGCCGAGATTGCCCACGAACTGGTGACTGCTAAGCTGCAGGCCTCCATTCATTCGTAAACGACACAATCTCGATATCTCCAGAACAATTTCAATATGTGTCACAGTGCATTCACTCCATTTTGCAGTGATCAATAAATTAGGTGAAATTTACTTGTGATATAATTATATGACTAGTGTTACCATGTACATTGTACATAATGTGTGTTACAGTGCCGATTCCAAATGAGGATTATAAACAAAAATTTTCTCTTTCCGATAAAGCCACCGTTTCTAAGGAGAAGATAATAGGCGGAGCAATGTCTCGGTAATTAACCATAGAGTGCGGCGGAGACCGTAGAGCCCCCCCCTAGACACCCAGCACCTAGCATGGCTTCAGCGCTTATCAGAGAGAACGAACGCGCCTCACTCTTGTTATGGTGACTGCTCTATCGCTCTGGCCCACTCAACAGAAAAGTAAAACGTTTCTTGACTGTACATCTATATCATGTCTAATATGAATGCATCGTTGCCTGGTACTGTAAAAATAATGGCAGAGCACTCACGGTGACAAAAGTTAGCCGCAACTCTCTGAAATACCTACTTTATATAATCGTATATTCTATAGGAACTACATATAAGTCTACTTAACTATAAGATCGAACAATCAACAGTTATAAATTATTCAGTGAAAGAAATGTTCGAGGGCTTCTAGCAAAACTAAAAGTTAATAAGATTATTGTATTAAACTTAGCTAGTTATAGGTGTCAGAATGTTCGACCTTAAAATAGTGGCACCATCGGTAATAAGAGTGTGCATGTGAGGTGACCGATGCATGACGAGGCCGCGAGTGATGTAACATATCGCCGCCTCTTGGCCTGTAGTCGCCGCTAGCTAGCCGCGGGGTGTGTCCACCGAGCAGACCGCTGACGACGAGCGTGTGTTGCAGGTACTTTCCGATGTCGGCGGCGGGGCCCACGGGCACGAGTGCGAGCCGCCGAGACCGACTGGCGTGAGCGCTGAGCGCCACGTCCCAGCCCATTTGTACATACTGTGTTGTAGCTGTAAGCGTTTACTGTTTTACTACGACTGACCTGATCATGTTTTAATATACTAATTAAGTTTTGGAAGTAATTTTCATTTAGTAACAAAGATCATATAAACCCCACACAGAATTATCACGATATTCTACAAAAAGTTAAACTATTTCCTTTCACTTTCAAAATTTGATACAGTAAAATAACAGTCGAAACGATTGCATCTAATAAAAGCCAAAGTTTTACAATTTAACATAAGTACGACTGTTTAGTCCATCCACCAGGGCTTCGTTCCTTGAAGTAATGAACCTTGTTCCTAGTCTATAGGACCCATAATATAGCCAGACAATTGAAGACCTATCTCCTGGTGAACGGATTTCAACTTAGGGCGCTAACACTCCATTCAATACAATTATAGTTCAATAACTGACCTGGTGTATGCTGCGTCGACATCCGGAGCGGTTAAGGGCACCCCTGTGTCGCTGTCACCTGCGCAGATCCTTGTACACTACACCAGATAGTTTATAATCTACACACTCGAAGGTCGGGGCGGATTCCCGGATCCGAACTACACACACCGAGCACAATCACTTCGTGAGGAACCGCAATAATTACATTAAGTTTATACAATTAAAGCTTATCAAACCAGTGGCCGAATGGTTCACGCTGAAGCTTTACAATAATATGCCCTCGTAGGCACCACAAGCTATCAACCAGTCAAACCAACACTCCCAAAGCGAATCCCTATGATCACCGAACAGCTCTGGGAGGACTTTTTAACAATTTAAAAGACTGACCCGCGCCAACACGCGTCCGCTCGCGATACCTATTTCCGAACAGCCTCAATTTTCCAGAGAATTCTATGGACCCAGTGACATGACATTTCAACTGTCAAACATGACAAACCCTAAATGTCGCCACAAAATAATTACTTCTACCTTGGAGTATATATTATTATACCAGAGGGGACATTTCCTTAGAGCATATAATTTTACTCACAAATACCAAATAGGCGATTTGGTATCGAACAACGACTATCCTGTACACAACGCTGGGCCCGATCACAATCATAGGCAACGTACGTACGTAAGAAATCAGAAGATAATATGTTTAATTCCGTGCTTGAAACACTTCAAATAACCCTGACTTAGATGTTTTTTTCACGTTAATTGAGTGCGGCTTGTGCCGACCATACATATTTAATATCATAAAAGCTAACGAAGATATTTGTTACTCACTCCGTCCTTAATATGTTCTCTCCCTGTTAGAAAGGCGCCGGCGCCGTAAAAGATAATTCAGGGCTGCTACGAGATTCGATGTGTGTGTCCCATTGTGATTTCTTGAAGTTTGAACGTTACATAATGAATGTTTTATTTAATATAACTTATATTATACTTATATATATAGATTAACTTGCATTAAAATTGATTTTAACAAAAACATAAATTCAAAGGTAATATTATATATTTCTAGCCATTTTCTATTGATTGTTGCTAGTAATAAACGTTATAATTTGTAAAGCAAGCCCGATGCCAAGCAGTGCCACGTCAAGCCAAGACTGCCTAGTGCCGGCCCGTGCGCCGTCTGCCAAGCGCGCCGGCTCACACTAGAACCAGTAAAAACCTAATCCACTCATTTGAGAGCCATATTCTATATTTAGAACTCCAATAGTTGAAACTCTATCAAATTCGTTTTTTTTTTTTTATGTTTGGCCTGCCAAAATGTCTCTACTCTGTCTGATGGAAAGCATAAGCAGAATCCACGAGTGGTGGCCACCATACTCATTGCGAATGCAACAATGCAGCATGGTGACCCACACTATGGCGGCCTAGTGATGCTTGTGCATCTTTTAGTCTAGTCAACAAGTATGGAACTTGTTGACTACACTAATTGGGCCTCCGGTCTCGCACTCACCAACGAAACACGACACGAATGCTGTCATTTTACGTTGATTTTCTGTGCGAGGGTAGTACCGCCCCGGTCGAGCCGGCCCGTTCGTGCTGAAATCAGCGTGGCTCTACTACCTTACTACGTTAAATTATTTAAAACTAGCTTTTACTCGCTTCGCTCGCATTTAATAAAAGGTATACTATGTTACTTATAACACCTCCAAGAATATGTGTACAAAGTTTCATGATGATCGGTTAAGTACATTTTTGAATTAAATCACTTGTACTTATTCCACTATTTTATTTTTGTTTACACCTGACCGGTTTCGCCTTATGGCATCATCAAAGGTTACCTTATGTACCATATGTACCATAGTAACCTTTGATGATGCCATAAGGCGAAACCGGTCAGGTGTAAACAAAAATAAAATAGTGGAATAAGTACAAGTGATTTAATTCAAAAATGTATTATAACAAGTTCCATCAAGTGCCGACAATCGAGAGTATAAATTACATCGGTTAAGTAGTTTTCGCGTGAAAATGTAACAAACAAACTTACATTCACATTTATAATATTAAGGATAACAAAAACTTGACATTGTTTTTGGATACTTGCTTTTATTATGTCACTTTCAAAAATTTACTAAATATTGAAATTGACACATCGATACTACATAACATTTGATTAGTTAAGTTATAACGTGAAGTCTGTTAACTTAAGCGAGTGGCACAGCTACAATATTGTGATTCGATGTGATTACTGCTGAATGGTACATATCTGCTTCATTTAGTTTGACGCAGTACTGCATAGAACGTATAAGATGACTTAATGATCTGAAACAAAGAAACCCTTCGATAGATACAACTCGTGCCCACATTGGTTGGTTAGTTGGTCGGTTGGTGGTTGTTTATTTACGGGACTACGTCTATAGATAGTATCTTAACCTTCTTGAAACTTCACAATATATCCTTACTTTAAAACAAAATTATGCTTTACCTTCCCAAAACTGTTTAAATAATAATACACTTACATTTCTCATACAATTCCGTCTGATCTACATCTAGGCTGAGCCTGTATCGGTTTGAGGTTGACAGACCGCTGATCGACATTCTTTAAATAATATGTTTCTAAATCGATGCTTATCAATATATATGCAAATCAATGCCATCGTTGTAAGTTTATAACTCAAGAACGGGCTCACCTATTCAAATGTTTAGGCTTTGTTCGGAATATTTAGTAGATGGTTTATGTGAAGTTTGCACAAAATCGGTCGAGCGGTTCTTCATTTATTTTTGTCACGTTTGTCACGGGTGGAAATGGAACCCACTTCCTGTGGCTTGGTAGTGTACAGCGCTAACCACTAGAGCCACTGGTTTCAATTATGAGAGTAGAGACCGACCTTAACGAAAGTGTCGAGAGACAGCGGCACCACGAGCCCGGCGGCGGGGCGCAGCGGCCGCTTGGCGCGCTCCATCACCACGAGCAGCGAGCGCTGGAACGAGACCGGCGTGCCCAGCCACTGCATGCTGTATATAGACTCGCACACGTGATCGCTCTGGAAACAACAAACTCCAACACCTATAACTGGGCTGTGAGGCTCGTCAAACAATCTCATGACAGAACTAGGACTCAGCCTGCACATACCTCATCGCTCACTTCGTTTCCATAGTAACAATACAGGAACAGCTCTGTCAGGATACAGCTAATGAACAGCGTCATTGAGGCAAATTCTATGCTCAACACGCTTAACTGTAAATTCGCATTTTTTTATCATTATACTGTTGCCTGGATACAAAATAATAATAACCTGTAACTTTCGGTTGCAATTTCAGATTATCGAGAGTCAAAATTTATGAAAAAACCATCATCTCTATAACTTTAGTGTAACAGTGCAAAGTCATTACAAAATGTTGTTGAAAATACTCACACTAACTATTTTGTAAGCAGACATGCACAAAATCCAGCCGCCTATTCCGAATTGAATTAATATTGCTGTGCCAAAGATGTCTTGATGCATGTCCACGGTCCTGTGTGGAATAATATTATTAGCATAACAGTAATTGGAGAGACCTTAGTTCAGCAAATTTAGGGGTATGTTTAACAATTTCATTCAGAAACTTCAGTCTTACAGCAATATATATTATATTATATATTATATTATTTTCAATTTTCACATCCTATCGATCCTCATCTACATCATTTACGTTTCGTTTTGCGGTCCCTCATAAGACACAAAATTATCATTGGCGCTGATGTCAATGCTTTTTCTAGTTTATGATATGGCAAATTGCGTGCAGCTGACATGGCTCGTCGCTGTGCGGTTGAACATTTTATTGATTTTAAATGAATCTTACTATCCACAATACCCCTGATGCACCACCAACTTTTTGCAGCCCAATGGGTGAGTCTCCTATTGACATGACGCTTACGCGCGGCGACGTCTCGATATCTGGATGGCGTGTCCTACCGGACGCATCCTGTAGTGACCACCGCTTAATCGTGTACGAATTCATATCAATGGTTGCACAATATCCACAAAGAACTCCTTACAATTTTAGATATAATACTAAAGGGGCAAATTGGGCTTTATTTGGTTCACTTTTTGCAGTACATGCCAAAGACTTCAGTTGCAGTGGTCTATCAGCTGAGGAAAGCGCAAACATATTATCAGATACTTTCACATATTGTGCTGATGTTTGTATCGGCAGTGGATCAATCACTAACACTCGTAGATGTGATTGGTGGAATTATAAATTAGTCGAATTACGTAGAATCTTTCGGAAAGCCCGTAAAAAACTAAATGACATTAAAAAGCGTAACGTAACAGGAGATATTTACAATAATGCTCTTATTGCTCTTAGAGTTGCCAGGTCTCATTATAGAGCTGCTGTGGAGAAATCAAAGGGAAATTTAATACGTAAAATTGTTGATAAACTCGATAGAGAGGGCCCCTGGTCACCTTTGTATCATGAATTTAAAGCAAATAGATCAATCGACCTTGCATACATACAGAACATCAAAATTAATAATAGTTATACTACAGGAGTGGAACAAACCACAGAATATCTTTTAGAATCACTTGTGCCTGACGATCGGCCGGAGGATGACACGAATTATCACCGACAAATTAGGCAGTGGGCTATTGAACCACCGTTGTCTCCAATGTCTGACTTGCCATCTTCAGACGAATTCCTCAGTATTGTTAGGTCATTGCCACCAAATAAGGCTTCGGGCGACGATAAAATATCAAACAAAATGATAAAAGAAGCTTGTAAACTTTCGGGTGATACGGTTTTAACAGTTTTTAAACGTTGCATTGCGGAAGGAGTATTTCCTAGTGTTTGGCGGTGCGGAAATATTCGTTTAATACCAAAAAGCGGCGATAAGCCGCCGGACGATCCCAAATCCTATCGACCCATAACATTGTTACCATCCCTAGGAAAGCTTTTAGAGCGTCTTGTAGTACCACGACTTCTACCGGGTGGAGTTAAATTTCATGATAGACAATTCGGGTTTACGTTGGGAAAATCGATAACTGATGCGGTTATATCTGTAAGGAAAACTGTCACCGAGTCAAGTTTTCAATACGTTTTAGGCATCTTCTTAGATATATCTGGCGACTTTGACAATGCGTGGTGGCCCATGCTATTGCTAAAATTAAAATTAAGAGGTTGCTTTAAAAATATTTTTCCCTTATCTCCTCGTACTTCTTACAAGGTACTACTAAATTGAGACTTGGGCATCATTCTGTGTCGAAGGCGCTTACGATGGGGTGTCCTCAAGGGTCAGTGCTAGGTCCATACTTGTGGAACATAGGCTTCGACGATTTTCTGGCAATGCCTGTGCCGTCCGGATGTACCCTGAACGCGTACGCGGACGACGGTTTGTTGCTGATAGAGTCGGATACTAGAGCGGGGCTTGAGAGGCTGGCCAGTGAATGTTTGGACTTAATATCTCGGTGGGGTGGGCGTAATCGGTTGACTTTTGCCAAATCACCGCCGTGTATTAAATTTGAAAATATTACTATAAAAAATAAAACCTCGGTTTGTTATTTAGGATTGGTTTTAGAAAGAAATTTTTAACCGACTTCCAAAAAGGAGGAGGTTCTATGTTCCTCTGTATGTATTTTTTTTTTTTTTTTTTTTGTATGTTCACCGATTACTCCGTCAGTTGTGGACCGATTTTGATTTTTTTTTTGTATTTGAAAGGGTATGCTTCCGAGGTGGTCCCATTGCCAGCATATCAGGATCTGATAATGGGATCCTAGGGAAATCGAGGGAAACCCTCATTTTTTATAGGCACATACTATGTTTTTCATATATTTTCTGAAGTTACACCGGTATTTGCGTCTGGTAGTCATCATTTTATGATGATGAGCTGATGATGTAAGGTACAACTCCTTAACGGTTAGGAGTTGGAGGATAAATCTTTAAATATCATACGTATATATGTTACCTTTAGTCGTATTCTTTCAAATTATTTAGGTACGCTGATGATGGAAGGTGGAAGGTACAACTCCTCAACGGTTAGGAGTTGGAAGATAATTCTTTCAATTTCATACGTATCTAAAGACCTTCAGTCGTATACTTTCAAGTTATTTAGGTGAGCTGATGATAGAAGGTTAAACTCTTCAACAGTTAGGGATTAGAGGATGATTTTAATATTACACGTACGTATATACCTTAATTTGTATTCTTGATGATGAAATTTAATCAAATAGTTAAACTTACTACTTACCTACGATTGCTTGCACTAAAAACTGAAAAATAAAAACTTTAAAAAAAATAAAAAAAACCGACTTCCAAAAAACATCCAACGAAAACTCTCTGCCAAAAAAACACTTGAAAGCGTAAAATAAACTGGTTCTTCATAAATTGCCTATACCTAATTCTTTATTCATTTAAATAGTAGTATTATAATGTGTGCTAGGTACCTAAAATCTGTTTGAAGTCGGTGCTAAGCCAAAAAGAATACAAACGAACAATTACAAAAGTCTAAGCGATAGTCACTTGGTACCGACTTCAATCAGATTTTAGGTACCTAGCACACATTATAATACTACTATTTAAATGAATAAAAAATTAGGTATAGGCAATTTATGAAGAACCAGTTTATTTTACGCTTTTAAGTGTTTTTTTGGCAGAGAGTTTTTCATTTATTGAACATATTAGAACAGTTAATGAAAAGGCAAAAAAGAGTTTCTTTGCACTGACGAGGATATCAACTGCAACGTGGGGTCTGTCATTTCATACACTAAAGATCATATATGGAGCTACTCATTTAGGTTCTATTTGCTATGGTGCTCCTGTATGGGCAGATAGGGCGACTGTAGGTGCTGTCCGTCGCAAACTGTTACAAGGCCAACGACCTGCATTGATTTTCTTGTGCAAGGCATATAGGACGGTTAGCACTGAGGCTTTACCGGTGTTGGCAGGTGTTCTTCCGGTCGATCTCGAGGTGCAAAGACGTGCAGCCATGTATTATTCCACACTACAAAACATGGAATGCGATTTTTTGGGCAGACGAGACCGCGGTAAAATCATAAGATTGTTTCAACAGCAATCCAATGTCTATAACGACCTCTTGGATGAATGGCAGCAACGATGGGACGAATCATCTAAGGGGCGCCACCTCTACCAGTTCTTTCCATCTGTTCGCGAACGGTTGTCAAGGACATGGCTCGAGGTGGATCACTGTGTCGCTCAATTTCTTACAGGCCACAGTAACTTTAAGAGCAAACTATACTCATTTAAATTAGTCGATTCACCATTGTGTCAATGCTCAACACCTGATTCTAGCTGTGAACAGTCGGCTCATTATATCCTCTGGGAATGAAGTCTTTGGTACAATTAACGTAACATGATGCTAAATAGCTTACAAATTACGTCTGGGGTAGTATATTATGGGGATCTTGTGTCAACTGCGGTGAATTTCCGTGCGTTTAAGCGATTCTGCCATACATACTATAGAAATCAAAAATAGCTCACTTAGGACCCATAATATTTTATCCGTGGTGCTTCCCGGTTTGAAAAAGGCGTCTGCCTATTTTGACTTCATTTTGTCTCCCGCTTTGCTAAGGAGGGAAGTGGACTTATTATATTTCCAACTCCTCCAGTTTTCTTCTGATTAATTTCGTTGCGGGTTCCAAGACAGTTTAATTTTTCCTGGGACTTCCCGAGTGTCATAACTCGGTGTGTTCGTGGGTCACCGCTGTTGATCCTGGTGTACAGGAGTTACAGTGGTGGGCGTGTGGGCGGGATTAGTCCCATATTGCGATGAATACATCATGAAAAATCATCCAATGTACAAATTAGCAGTAACAACAGGTTGAGAGGTAGTGAAACCACGTGGATTTCAGCCGGCTCGGCCGGGTCGGTGCTACCCTCGCACAGATGATCACCGTAATATGACAGCGTTCATGCTGTCGTTTTTGGTTGGTGAGTGCGAGACCGGAGGCCCAATGATGCAGAAGCATCACTAGGCCGCCATGGTGTGGGTCACCATACAGCATTGTTGCATTGCCTGCATTCGCAATGAGTATGGTGACCACCACTCTTGGATTCTGCTTCTGCTTTCCATCAGGCAGTGTTGGGTAATTTTGGCAGGGTCATACATAAAAAAAACAAAATATTTACCACAGTTTCAGCAGCAACAAATCATCTTTTTAGATTTATTCCCCTGCAGGAGCGTTTATAGCATCCCTTTGTGTTACTAATAATTCAGCAACAGATATGCTTAGTTGTCATGTGTTGACAACTAAGCAATCAATGTCAATCCTTAGTTATTGTTGTAGAATATATTGCTAAGCAACCCCGACATTATTGCAATATATTACCAACAAAATAACAACTCCCGCACTAAAAATACATCCTGTGTCGCGGGCGACTTACACGAACGTCCCATGTGGAGATAGGATTCTAGCAGCCACAATTCTCAACGTAGCAGACGGTAGGTAACCCACTACGACATCCCAGCTGTCGAATACATATCCTTAAACGAGGCTATAGCAATTAGGTTGATACACATATATACAGATACCCAGTTATCATCTTATAGTGGTCCAAGCAATCGAGAAATAGTTTCATCAACATTTCTTCATACATCTTGCCTTGGTGACATTCGACCAGCTCCGCTGCACGTTGCGGCAGACGCTCAAAGTTGATTCTGTGAATAGATCGCATGTTAAGTGACATTGTTACACTTCACAAAAAACTAGGCGGAGTGATCGAGCACTGTTTCGCGTACCGCAGTATTTTGAGCTGAGTTTTGCACTGGCTGAGGACTGTGGCTATAAATGCGTCCATAGTGGTGTTGGCTATTCCCACGAGGGTAGTCACGTAGTAGGAGTACGCCAACACGGCATAAAACCTAGAAAACTTAATAAATGATGAGCTGACTCACGCAACTTCGTGTGCGTCTCTTTTCAATCATGCTCGGCTCCCATTGCTCTAAGTGTGATGTTAACCATCCTATCTTTGGCACGCCAGTAAAAGGAGAAAGAGTTATAATTTGCAAAAAAAATTGACACTGATACAATTAGTTCATAAGGGGTTGGGAAACTATGGTAACTATGGTATAGATGAAGTACGTATGAAATATTAAAAAAAGACTCTTAACTTCACACAATATATAACAACAAAGCCATAAGAAGATACTGACATAGTGTGTGAGTGATTGTAGTTGACGTTGGTCCAAAATGGGAATTCGACGGGTTGTGCTCGCAAGTGGTAGATGACGGGGAAGGTGATCCACAGCGTGCACGTCACCACGGCGCAGCCGGAGTACACCGCCACGAACCTGTTGGCACTCGCGGCCGTTGCGCGCATCAGCACCTTGTGGGACTCCGGACTCTGATTGAACAGCGGCTCTGACAACGGTAAACGATATCAAACTCATGGCCATGCTTTTCACAACTTTTTTCATGTGATAGTATAGACTATGATAGACTCATCTACCTACACACTCGTCTATCTGAATTGGACACGTACCATCGAATTTACCGATCATCTCATCAATCTTCGTTGCCTTCCCGTAAAAGACAATTTGTTTCGCAATGGACGTTATGTGGCACAGCAGTAAAAACATAACGCGAGCCAGCTTGTCTATATCCCGCTGCACCTAAACGCACGAACACGGTTAGAGTCACTGACACTTATACTTCAACACAGAACCACATGCAATATCTGAGGTGTAGCCGCATACCTGGTACGCGTAGATACACTCCTGCAGAAGGTACAGTAAGGTGAGGGCGAGCGTCAGGCTGCGATACGTTGCGTGAAATGTGTTAAACTTTTTATTGTGCGCCTTCCACAGCCGACAGAAGCCGCAAATACGTAGTATTCGCAAGTGCACCGACACACTCTGAGATGACAGGGACCTGTACAGAGACACATATCTTTCTACAGTATAACAAAAAACATTAAAATGTAATTATTAATTTCATTATATACATAAATATATATAGTTATAAAGTGTTTTATGAAACGAGAGAATCCTTAATGTTTTATTAATATAATGATATTGTAATTTTCTCGTTTACAATTTCTTACGAACATGTTATCGCAGTCTCCTGTCGTTAGTGTGCATTGGGCACCGCTAAATATCTCATCATGAATCTGATTGTTTCACTAATGAGGTAATGACAGGGTGCCGCTTGTAATGACACGTTGCGCCACGGTGAACATATGTATTAATAACAGGTCGTGGTGGTCACGCCCACTTGCGTGACGTCCAGCGCCGTCCGACACACACGCTGTGCACTGATTCATTCCCACACCTACGTTCAAGAATAATAATCTAGTTACAAGACTATTATTATTGAACGTAGGTAGGCAAAGTACTAGACTCTAGTACTTTTCTTTTTAATACACATTGTCTTTTCAAGAAAAAACTACATTTGGTCATTAATTTGATGTACCCTTGCATATAATTACTAGCTGACCCACGCAACCACGTCTGCGTCTCCTATTGCCCAACGCTTTTTTTTTTTAACGTGCGAAAGTCCCCTCGGACCGTCACCCCACCGGGGTTTGCGGCAGGGCGGTGTTTCGGACTTGAACCGACTAAAACCACACGGTGTGCCACTCTGCGCCTGTGAAGGGAGAAATCCGGGAACTGCTGACATTAACACATCCGGACCCCTCCCAGCGCTTGCCCGCACTGAAGCGGACACCGTCTACTGGTAAACTCTCAATTTAGGCGACGTACGGCACTCGCGTACGTCGCCTCCTCGCGGGTGGCCACTAGAGCGGATGGAAGGGAAAACCCATCCCGACCATACACGGCTACACTCAGGGCGGCATGAGGCGCTGATAGGTGTGCCTCCGCCGAATCCGGCGGATTAGGTCCGAGTAGATATCGTCCTCCTGGGCCTTCTCCGCCGCCTCCTTCTGCGAGATTACATCTTCGCAGAAGGCTGCGACCGCGGTAAAACTGCTATCGCTACCGGCCATGGAGCGTATGACGGCCGGTAGCGAGAGATCTCCTCCGATGACTGTGTGGGACACCAGATAGGAACGAAGTTCCTTATCAAAAAAAATATTAATTTCAAGTTCTATTCAAGGTATAAAGAAAATAACTATTCAGGTATACAGTTTTAATTATGATTTTTTATCGTTAAAAATAAAAATAAATAAACTGGTCACTTGTGCTGCCACCTAGTAACCTCTACTGAAACAAGTTATGTCTAGAGTTACTCCGTACTGGTTACATACAACTTACAGACGGCGCTATTCAATTTTTTTTTCACGCTCTTTAAAAACCACAAAAGTGTC
The DNA here is from genome assembly GCA_949125395.1 of Diaphora mendica. Lineage (NCBI taxonomy): Eukaryota > Metazoa > Arthropoda > Insecta > Lepidoptera > Erebidae > Diaphora > Diaphora mendica. The sequence continues at coordinate 31,699,579 of OX421315.1, forward strand.
TTAACACCTTTATTTAATTTAAAATGATTTATAAAATTATGTAAAAATTATATGCGAGATATAGAGAAAATGACTATTCTGGTATACATTTTTTATTATGATTTTTTATTGATAAAAAAAAAATACAAATAAACTGGTCACTTGTGCTGCCACCTAGTAATCTCTACTGAAACAAGTTCTGTCTAGAGTTAGGTACTCCGTACTTGTTATATACAACTTACAGATGGCGCTATACAAAAATTTTCCCTCACGAAATAAATAAATAAATATTGAGGACATCTAACACACAACGCCATCCAGTCCCAAGTTTTACGGACGATAATTTTACGTGAAAACGTCATAAAAAAACCTTACTGAAGAATTGCATACTTTTATGAATTAAGTTGAATTATTATCACCGAATTGAAACTTCATTATTTTGTATAATAGTCGGACGCATCGGCCGATGGAATAGAAGAGACATATATGCGTCACAAGCCGAACGCTTAGGCTGATCGTGCCTCTCTATCGCTTGCATTGTGTTAGATGTTCTCAATATTTATTTATTTCATGAGGGAAAATTTTTGTATAGCGCCATCTGTAAGTTGTATGTAACAAGTACGGAGTAACTCTAGATAGAACTTGTTTCAGTAGAGATTACTAGGTGGCAGCACAATTGACCAGTTTAGTTGTATTTTATTAACTTGCAATGTATGTATGTATGCTTGTATGTTCGGGTGGAATCTTGCAACTCAATTTTGAAGCAGATATCTTCAACGTGACAATACAATATTATAATGACATGGAGCTGATATGATGCTGGAGCTGGAAGGTGGCCATGGGAACTCTGTAAAAAAACGTCGCAACATCATCGAGTTTGGACTCGTTTGATTCGTCTCAAGGCATTCCAGTAAAAGCTTGTTTTTAAAAAGCTTTTTAATTCAATTGATTATTTATTTTTATCGATAAAAAATCATAATAAAAAATGTATACCTGAATAGTTATTTTCTTTACATCTCGCATATAATTTTTATATATTTTGTAACACCTAAACCTGTCAGGCGGTTCACAAGTCGCAACCCATGGCCCACCATGGAGGCGGATTCGAACCATGCAGATGTCATGTCGCAACCCTAGACCTACCATGGAGGAGGATTCGAACCTTGCAGTTCCCTAGACCTGAACAGGGGGTGCTACACACCGGCAAGACCCAGTCAGTCACGAAGAGCATAAGTCCCAGGGCGCCGTTAAAAAAATAAACATAATTACTAAACAACAAAGAATAACAGAGAAAAATTAAAGAGATAAATGATGTGTGTGTGGGTGGGTTCCTATAGGATCACTTCAGAGAAACTAGAATAACACATAATCACAGTATATATTTTACAAAACAACATAAAATATTTACAATTTCTCAAATCTTAAAACACAAAACATCCATAGTGGATATTGACACTATATATTATATACATCATATAACTAAATCTAAAAATAAATTAGTGGGTAAGTACACTAATACAAAAAATAATGTACGTGACCTCTCTGCATCACGACAGTTGGCCTAACCAGCGGTCAGGCCATCCTCCTCATACCAGCAGCAACATCACAGGCTCCGTAGTATGGGGAGCCGCGCCTTGCAGGAAAATCAGTTTCATTGCCACACACATGAACCAAACTGCTATGTGGCATCTCAAAGGTGACATCTTTCACCCTTATTCTCCAGCAATTACCTTCAACCGTGACCTTGAGCCCCAAGAGCAAATGAAAAAACCCAAACATGACTTGAAGAACAACAAAAGATAATAAAAAATCTAAAAGTATTTTTCTCACTTACCGCTTCACACGGGATGAAATCACTAGTAATCAATACTATGAACAAACAGTCAGGCACACTAGACTAGGTACGCTCCAACCAAAGAAGAAAAGGAACTCGAGACTGCAAACATCTCTTTAAATACCCACTTCTACGGCCAGATCCAGAAATTTCCCACTTCTAAATCTTCTAATCCTAATACGAGATTTCAGTGACACCGTCATCAACGTTCATAAACCATCCTACCACATAAAAATATTTCTAAACGAAATTTACAATAAATCGATATATCATAGTGAATTACGCCCTCTCTCGCACAATCAGCGAACTAAACATCAAATCACTGTAGCTCCAAACAATACTATCACGTCATATCAATGTGTTTTTTAAATTCGTTTCACAATCAATGATTTTACAAAATTACGCCCTCTCTCGCACAATCAGCGAACTACTGAGGGCGACACCTACAAAATCATTGTTTTGGTTAATAAAAAGTTAGGTTAAAAAAATGTGTTACAATTTTTATAATTCATTTTAAATAAAATAAAGGTGTTCAGACACTTTTGTGGTTTTTAAAGAGCGTGAACGAAAAATTTTGTATAGCTTGGCTCATGCGGAACGTGACAATGAGTCATGCTTTCTCATGTGTGCAGCCGGCGTTCAACGATTTTTATGACGTTATCACGTCTAAAATAAAATTATACATTGTTTTACAAAAATCAGTAAATCAGTAATTATCGACACGTGTTCAATGGTGCGACGCTTCCTGACGTCCACCACTCAAACCCCTACAACAATACATAATGAAACAACACACTTGACGTAAGCCCGTGCTGGTTTGCCGCCGTCGCCTCATGGGTTGCCCGAGATATGTTCTTTTTACGGTTTTTTAACCAAATGTTGCGAATAAATTGATTTGATGAAGGATGTCAATATCGAATCAGTAAACATTGTTACCTAAGGAAGGGTGTTTTCGGCGAACAGTTTAATTGGACAATCGTGTTTTTCCTGTGAAAAGTGTTTCCTGTGAACCGTTCATCGGTGCACCATAATTTAAAGAAGCATTTACGGATCAAAGGGGTTTCGGCAAACAGTTATTCAATGGAGGTAATTCAACCATGGACACCACAGTTTAGATGATTAATTACTAAATCAAATAGAGCTATGCCTTTTAAAGCCTCTCTTCTCTGTTGACATCCATAAAGATAAAATAATGAACTGCTATTTAGAATTTACTATCACTTAAATGCAATTACGGTGTTTTAATTTTTTAAAGACTGACATAAATATCAACTTTAGTTACTATACTTAGTAAGCAATGCGATTTTAATGGATGTTTGGGTACCTCCCAGCTACCATTAAGGCAGTACTGGATCAAAGCAATGAATATAGTATTCTATGTAATGACTTTCATAACCTCGCTCACTATTACTCGTACACTTACCCTTATAATGAGACCCGACAGCGCGTATAGTCGTTTGGTTTAACAAATAGAAATATCTCCCGTACTCCACAAAACGATACTCCACCATTGGTATTAGATGTAATACGGGTATGATACTACACAAAATTATGTGGGTAACATCCCCACTTTAGGGTACTCGAGGTATCCAAAAGAAGAATTTTTAAGAAATGTTATTTTACCACTTTGTTGGCGTGATTAATGTGTTTGTTAAGCCAAATTTCAGGTTTCTGGAGCAAATAGTCTGTAAGAAAAAGTGTGGACAGACCGACAGACCGAAGAAAATTATAATAAGGGTTTTGTTTTTGCGAAATTTGGCTACGGACCCTAAAAACATAGATAACTTGTTCTCTTTAAATTTCGATAGTTGACACCGATTTTTAGACTTGAATACTATCATTTAATTTATTTTCCTTTCAATTAAATAATTTTAGTTCAATTAGCCTTTAAAGGAGGCCGCTCATGATCGCGAGGTGTACCGTCTGCTGACCTCCAAACTTCATTTTGAGGATGGCACCCCATGATGATGAGAGCCTTTAGCTTTGAATTGAGCACTGCGCAGTACAATCCGCACAGCCTAGGAAATGGGTTCTAACATGCACTAGTCAGTAACAAGTACCTAATGTGTTTTTATTTGCTAGCTGTGCCCGCTACTTCGTACACGTCACATTTGGATTTCCAAGTTATTTTTTCATTTTTCACCGTTTAAACCTTCCCTGGGCTACAACAAACATTTCAAAACAATTAGGTCTAACTAGGGTTAACTCTAGAACGACTGGGCTGATTTAGCTGATTTAGCTAAATCAGCCCAGTCGTTCTAGAGTTAGCGTTCTAGCTAGACAAACGAACAGCAATTTATTTTTATATATAAGACTAGCTGACCCACGCAACGTCGTTTGCGTCTCCTATTGCCCGTAGCGTAATAGTTTCCCCCCGTTTTTGAAACATTCTTCATTGGTACTCCGCTCCTATTGGTCATAGCGTGATGATATAGATAAACTCGATAAACGGGCTATCTAACACTAACAGAACTTTTTCAAATTGGACCAGTAGTTCCTGAGATTAGCGCGTTCAAACAAACATAAACTCTTCAGCTTTATATATTAGTATAGATGTATTTATTATACTCTTCTAAGATCTAATACTCATAATCAACAACACATTTATTTGGATAAAGACTAATATTAGGTATTATGTTGATAAAAACTCTTTGGCAAATAACTCAATAATAGGTACCAACTCTTAGCGTCTAATACTCGTGATAACTTCTAAACGAAATGTCCGAATGGGATGAAACAAAAAGTATTTTACTTCTACATAAATCCCCTTGATAACATAATACTTTATTTAGATAAGGATTAATATTACGATACACATTTAACGTAGCTTCTTTCTTCAGACGATTTAATATTTTTTTTGAACACAAAAGCGGTTATTGTGACTAAACCATGATAGTTAGATATATGCTCTTGCAGATTTTTTGGTAGATCTTAATGGGACCTACAAACCCGTAATACATTATTTTGTTCTATTGTCAATACTTTTTGCACCGCACGCAAAAATAGGTTTTCGATTTCACACCTTGGGTTATAAAATAGCAATTTTGTTACGGATCCCTAATTTTTTTGAAAATAAAATATAGCCTATAGCCTTCCCCGATAAAAAAACTATCCAACACTGAAAGAATTTTTCAAATTGGACCAGTAATTTCTGAGATTAGCGCGTTCAAAAAAACAAACAAACTCTGCAGCTTTATAATATTAGTTTAGATAAATGTGTAATGATAATGGTGATGAGCCTGCCAAAGTGACTTTACTTTGCCTGATTGAAAGCATAAGCAGCATCCAAGAGCAGTGGTCTCAGTACTCATTACGAATGCAGACAATGCAGCACAGTAGCCGACACTGTAGCGGGCTACTGAGATGCTTCTGCATCATTAGGACTCCGGTCTCGCACTCACCAACGAAACACGATAAAATGACTAATATGTCCTAATATGTCCCACTCCTAAGTACCCTGAACAGGTACGAGACGAGTGTGAGTTCTCTTCTCACGACTTATAGTTGAATGTAGCTAAAACTGCATTTTGTATCGGTGACTAGAAAATTATACAGAGCTCCACAAGTTATGGAAGATGATGGACAAGCTATAAAATATTCACAGTGAAATATAGACAGTACTGACATGACATGATAATTACTTAGCTGAACATGCCAAGCCCCTGGATCGGAAATGTAAATTTTTCAAATAACATGCAATTGAACCAAATGTACTGTTTCTTTTTTCTTAGTGCTTATAATATACACACATCAAAAGTGTCTAGGGATCAACATATGTGTCTAGGGATCAACATATATTTTTGCAATAAATTTTCTCCTGATTGATATTAATTAAAATTTTCTTTAAGGATTCATCAAATAAAGTGTTTTCGTTTGTCACAGTAACGATAAACCAAGTCACCTTTGCATTAATAAAGAAATTTGCCATTTTTCTAATAAAGGGATTTTTGACATTTGAACCACTAACATTAAAGTTCGAAAAAAAGACTGAAATAACAGTTTTCTTTAAAATTTTATTAGGTAACTTAAACAATTAATAATCCGTGTTTCTACCGCGAACACTAACAACACAAGAATCGGTTTGGCATACTCAAAATGAGTTCATCCAAATCACGCTGTGGAATGGCCGCCCATGTTCGTTGCAACAACAAAAAAAGGTCTTCTTGCGACTGGATACCCTCTATATTCGGCAGAGCTCTTCTCTGTAGCATATCCCATGCATGCTCAATCGGGTTCAAGTCTGGCGACTGAGCAGGCCAGGGCCAAAGCCACATCTCAATCTCAAGAAATCCGCATAAAAATGCTTGATCCCTAGACACTTTTGATGTGTGTATTTTACGGCGCACACATTTTATTTAGTGGGTACTTTTTCGAACGAACAATGAAAGACGACATAACACCGAGCGATGAGGAGGCCGCCATTGTGAATCGAGTTGTAAGAGACCCACTTGTTCTGACCGTCTGTACCGGAGACCCATACCCCCTATCTCCCCTCCCCCATCCCCCAAAAGCCGGCAACACACTTGTGATGCCTCTGGTGTTGCGGGTGTCCATGAGCGGCGGTAATCGCTTACCATCAAGCGATGCGTCTGCTCGTTTGCCGTCCTAATCCATATAAAAGAAAAAATATCAGTGTAATCCTTTATAATTAAGAGTGTTGAAGATTGATTTGGTGATTGAATAAACGAGTGTCGATAATTTTTAAATTTTAGTGATTAACACATCCTGGTCTCCTCGCCCAACTACCCACATTTGTATTATGGCCGATAAATCAACGAGTGATGATGCCAACTGAGGCGCCTTCATATTTTTACTTTACTAATATGTTAAAACTGAATAGTTGTTTGTCAGTTTGTTGAACTTCATAATCGCAAGAACCACAGGTTCTAATGAAAATTGTTTCCTTATATTAGATGGCAGATTAATCTTGGAAGGCAGTTTGTTGTACTGTAAGTATCACGCTGTGCTCAATAGAGGCGGAGCATCAATAAAAAATATTGCGATGACTGTAAAGTTTATTTCTTTTGACAGGCGCCAATAAATTTCAACTAGTAATAGCATAAGACCAAAGGAGTCCAACAGAGCTATTCAAAGTTCAATTACACAACTATTCTTTGCAGAACTTATAGCCCTATCCAGATAACCAGTATCATCATAATATTAATAGGAGAGGAACTACCGATATCATTGTAGCAACGCCGAAGGAGAAAATTGAGTAAGTATGTGCTTAAGAGCGCACGGCAGAAGTGAAAACTTCATTGGCAATCGCAATCTTATTACGTACCGATAATAACTGTTAAATTAATAATGACAATTATTACGTATTAATTGAATATACTAAACACACGACACAACAGCGAAAAGCAGCTGACTGGCTGGGAGCAGGCGTCTCTTTCTCGCTGTGGTACACTCGGCGGTCCCGAGTTCACCCGATCGAGCCTTTCACCTCAGAGCGTGACAGATCAGCTTAACTTACTACCTACGAAAAAATGTGTGTGCGATGCGCCAAAAGAAATTTTCACTTCAAAAAGAATTGAATTGAGAATTGAATTGCAGTGGTGAAGCTCTCCGCATTCTCGCCAGGCCAAAAATCAGGTTTACACCTCGCCTAGAAGTGCCGTGACGACGCTCGTCGCCACGCCAGAAATCTGGTTTACCCCTCGCCTATAGACGTATCATATAAAAAAAAAGTATATGCGGTGCGCCTAAAGAAGTTTTCAGTTCATCCGATCGAGCCGTTTGCCTCAGAGCGTGAATGATCACCGATCGAGCCTTTCACCTCCGAGCGTGACGGATCAGCCTAACTTACTACCTACGAAAAAATGTGTGTGCGGTGCGCAAAAAGAAGTTTTCATTTCAAAAAGAGGAGAAACAGAAAAAGTCTTGTGCATTTGTTTTTGTTTTAGCCACTAATAGTGAGCCATATCAATCCATCATCCATATCCACCCCTATTCTTTAATTATGTTTGAAACAAGTGCCACCAATTGTGCTTATTCATGCCGTGGGTGTCATATGAGCCCACTATGGAAGCGAACTGAACGGGACAACAGCACTGCCAACAGAAGCAAAACTTGAAACAAATCTTCTTTGTACCCGTAGTGGCCAGCGTGGTATAGTAGCTTAAAACCACCTTTCTAAACAAAGAGATCTACCTATGTATGTCCAACAGTGGACTATTAAAGACTATTCATGATGATGAGTTCTTTTTTATTTTTATTTTAAAACCGTGGATGACGCAAGGGCTGTTGAGATGTATTCGAAATCGGGACAAGCTACATTCAAACGCAAAAAAATCACCCGAAAATATGACTCTAAAATAGACGTTCACCCGATATCGTAACTTCTTAAACAATTTAATTCGCAAACAAAAGCTCGTCTACAAGAAAACAAAGTGACAAAGCGGGTAAAGATTTATGGAAAGCCATAAATTATATTTCTTCAACTGGCAAAATTAAAAATAGTCCGAAAGAACTCCTAAATTTATGTAATAACCCAAAATCGTCCACGAATCAGGTATGTAGGTTTTTTTGAGATATAGGCCAAAACGTAGCCGAAAAAATCACACCACTACTTGACCAAGCCGAACATGTTATTTCCTCCCAGCTTCCTGTCGATACTAATAGTCCATCCAACTCACTAGTCCTTACGGAAGTAAGTCACACAGATATTTAAGCCATCATCCTGCAACTTCGCCCCGATTGTGCGACAGGTTGGGATAATATTTCATCCCAGGTGCTCCGTCAAAATTGCCAGGTACTAACCCCTATAGTTGCTCACATCTGTAATAGTGCTATAAATGGTGGTGAGTTTCCTGATGTCTTCAAAAGGTCAATTATCCATCCTATCTATAAGAGCGAGGACAGAGACTGTGTAAATAACTACCGTCCGATCTCGGTTCTCTCCGCCCTATCAAAAATTATGGAGAAGGTACTGAACCAAGCTCTAAAAGATTTTCTGGAAAAGTATAACATCTTGGCATCAAATCAGTATGGGTTTCGGCCATCGGTATCGACGGAGGATGCAATAATGGATCTGACAAACACAATTGTGGAGAATATAGATGCAAAGAACAGATGTCTGTGCGTCTTTCTCGATATAACAAAGGCATTTGACACGGTCTCTGTTCCTATTCTGATGGATAAAATGGAAAGGTTGGGAATCGCGAAAGGCGAGGTCTTGCGCATGACATTTTTGAAGACTATCTTGCAAATAGGAGACAACAAGTTTTGATGGAAGGACAGGTCAGTGACGAGGAATTAATTAATTATGGTGTGCCGCAAGGTAGTGTATTGGGCCCTACACTCTTCCAAATTTATATCAATGATCTCTGTACGATGCAGCTGCCCAATACAAAAATATTTACCTACGCAGATGACACTGATATATTTATCTGGGGACCCAGCTGGCAGATTGTTAAAGACAGAAAAGATCACTCGCTATGTAGGGTAATGAGTTGGCAGAATGAAAATCTTCTTACATTCATTTAATGGCATGGATTTCCGCAAAGTAACGCCTGATTCCATAACTTATCCTTACATTAAATTTAATTAAGACTAACTACATGGCCTTTTCACTTAGCCAAAGTACCGACCCCGCCGCTGATTTCTCCATTAAATCTCACTTTTATTCAAATGAGCAGAATTGCACATGCTTAGAGTTAACAAGAGTTGAGCAAGTGAAATATCTGGGTGTACAAATTGATCATAGGCTTAAATGGGATAAACATATACACCTAGTTACGACAAGTGTTAGGCGGCTGATACATATTTTTAAATCCCTACGAGATGTTCTTCCGTTAAACAAATTGACATCAGTATATCTCGCGCTGTGTCAATCAGTAATACAATACTGTATGGGTAGGGGCGGCAAAAACGCACCTCATAATATTAGAGAGAGCAGTGTTGAAAGTGATGACAAAAAAACCGATGAGATTCTCTACCACATGCCTGTATGCAAACACTAAAGTTCTCACCGTTCGCCAACTGTACATACTGAGAGCAGTATTAAAAAAACATCAAACCGTACCTCCTCCTGACCCAAAAAAACGCTCCACGTCATTGGTCTGCCGTTTAGTTAGGTGTAGAACTGCCTTTGCAAAAAAACAAACCTCAAACGTAAGCACTAAGCCATACAATACTCCAAAAAAAAATTAAACATCGTAGGCCTAAATAGAAAAGAAATAAAATCTAAAATAGATGGCTGGCTTCAAGGACTTGACTATATAACGACTGAAGACCTCCTCACCCACACTGTATAAGTTATTTACAGAAATAATTAATACAAAAGTATGTATAAAACATAATCATTATAAAAGTAAATAAAAAATATTAATCCTCAAAAACTTACTCACAAAAACATATACACACACATACTCACAGACATACACACAAACATACACATGCTCATACACCTGTTAACACGCAAAACAAAGTAGCAGAAATAGGTAACAAATTCTGACACTAGCAGCGATCAGCACGACGAAACACTGGTTCTCATAACACAGGCCTTGCTTGGCTTGAGAACCAGCAATGTACTAAGCAGTTAATTTTTCTGTATCGTTATTTTTAATTATGTTTTATCTAAGTTTTAAGGAAAATTGTAACTTTTGCAAAATAAACACTATTTTTATTATTATTTTTATTATTGGTTCATGGCACAGAAGAGTTAACCAGGAAAATTCTTACAAACACACTGGTTGATTCTGAAGTATCATGCAAGGCCATTGCCATAGATGCTTGGCAGATAGCTTGTCCCAGTACTGCATTACCTGTTAATCCATTTTCTCAGCGACAATGGGACTCACCGTTATGTATTTTAAAGCAAAAGATACTTTTAGATACATCAACCAGTCTTGCTGAGCGAGCTCGTTTGTTAGCTGTGGGAGAGTGGGAATCAGGTTTATGGATTCAGGCACTTCCATCACCCAACATAGGTACCTTGTTGGACAATACTACTTTTCGCTTTGCCACTTGCCTTCGTTTAGGAGCGCCTTGTGTTTCTCCGCATTTTTGTCACTGTAGAGAAGCTGTTGACAGTTTCGGCATCATGGCCTTTCTTGTAGCAGAAGCGCTGGCCGAATATCTCGACATGCCAATATTAACGACATTATCCGTCGTGCTCTTGTTACCGCCAGCGTTCCAGCTGTACGCGAACCAAATGGTCTGGTACGGGACGATGGCAAGAGACCAGATGGTATGTCGTTACTGCCATGGAAGATGGGTAAGCCTTTGGTGTGGGACGCAACTTGCGTTGACACCCTCGCGCCATCTCATCTTACAAGTACAGCTGTTTATGCCGGCGCTGCTGCTGCTTCTGCAGAAAGCCTCAAACGGCGTAAGTACCAAAATTTAATAGGTAATTACATTTTTGAACCGTTTGGGGTAGAGACGCTAGGTTCATGGGGTCCGAGTGCTCGCGCTATGTTTAAACAACTAGCCAAGCAACTAATTGATGCTTCTCGCGACCAGAACGCCGGCCTTTTTCTAGCTCAGAGAATCAGCATTGCCATTCAACGTGGTAATGCTGCCAGTCTTTTGGGAACGCTACCAGTAGGCGAAGATGTGGAGTTTTTTGACGCTTGTATGTAAATATTGTTTTTTTTTTATAAATTATGGTTATGTACATAGGTTTCTATATTATGTAATAAATGTATTTTTATTATTATTAATTTATTTTCGTTTAAGTTTAATAAAACGAAATAATAAATTTAAAGTAGATTTAGTGATTTATTTTATTTCATTTAGAATGTTCCACCACCGTGGTCGCTACGTGTGTGAGTTAGCGATGAACGTGACTAATAGCAAGCAGCATGCAGTGCAATACTCCAGACGTATTTTAATTATTTGTCTCCTTAGTTTGGCGCAGTACTGCGTAGAAACTGTAAGATGACTTTAAAATCTGTAAAATAACCAAAGTTAATCGTCAATTCAAATCGGTTATGCACGTGTACGTTAACTGAGATTGACTATACCGTGACAAAGGTGTCCAGAGTCAGTGGAACGATGAGGCCTGCAATGGGGCGCAGCGGCCGCTTGGCGCGCTCCATCACCACGAGCAGCGAGCGCTGGAACGAGACCGGGGCGCGCAACCACTGCATGCTGTATACGGATTCGCAGACGCGGTCGCTCTGCAAATGTAACTTCAGTAAGGCTGAAAGGCTCCCTCATGTACTTCTGTAAATGACTACTCAGTTATACTTTGCCTCTATTGAGTACTTCATTAACAGAATCTCTATCACTATTTATATTCAAGAACACCTGTTCAAAGAACGCCTCTGAGCATATTTCTCTATTCATGTAATGTCGGCGTTGAGACTAATCAGGTTCTACAGCAACAAATAAGGCGCTGAAGAAAGACGGCGTGTCAAGAAAAGAGGCATTTTTTAAGCTATTGCATAGCTTTTATCGCAGGTTTTGAGCGCGGAAGTATACATGTTCGAATAAAAAAAAATATTGCATAAATAAAATCCGGTCAGCGATATCTGTTGAGCTGTTTCGCAATTACGAGGTACACTTACACCCTCTGTTATACTTTTTCAACAATACAAAAAAAAACAGTCAGCTTACTGTACTACAACTACGAGGTACATTAACGCGAGGGCGTTAATGTACCTCGTAGTTGTGAAACAGCTGAAAAATATTGTTCAAAAAGTATTTAAATAATAGAGGTATTATTTAAATACCTTTTGAACAATATTTAATGAGAAAATGTCAAAAAAATAAAAGCAATCATAATATTATATACAGGGTGTCCTAAAATTCAACGATAAGCGGGCGCCTAAAGGTAGACCTGCTAATGAGTACATAAGGAAAAATAATAAAAAAATATACCTAGTTTTTTTTTTTTAGGTACAAGAAAAATTTAGAATTTCTTTGAAAATTTATACCTTTCATGATATAGACCATGAGTCAAAGTACACTAAGAGTAAAAATATTTCATAATTTTAGGGAAAAAAAATGATTTTGAACGATTTTTGTGTAAAAACTGCGGGCAATTTGGTTTTTTTAAGAGTTGTGGTGAATAGTAGCACTATTTAGGTATAAGATAAAAAAAAATCTTAAGCATACAAATTCTAAATTTTTCTTGTAACTAAAAAAAACTAGGTAATTTTTTTTTATTATTTTTCCTTATGTACTCATGAGCAGGTCTACCTTTTGGCGCCCGCTTATCGTTTAATTTTGGGACACATGGTATATATATATATTAATTGCATATGTTGATAAAAAATGCTATGCGCAGTCCCCGAGTGCCACACGTCTTTTTCTATTTTAGGTAGGAATTTCGAAATAAGTAACTGTGCTAAGAATTAAGAGATCGAAAAACTTTTATTGGTACTTTCTTTAGTATTTTCTTCCTTACCTTCCGCTAATACTACTCTCTAAAACTTACTTCGGTGTGTCATATGGCAGTTTTGTATGAACGTTACACATACTTACATATATATGTAGAGATATCTCTATGTAAGGTATACTAACCTCAACAGTAACTTCATTTCCATAGTAACAGTATAGGAAGATTTCTATGAGGATACACGTGATGAAGAGTATTATAGATGCAAATTCAACACTCAGCAAGTTCAACTGAAACCAAAGAGCGTTGAATTAGTTGGACATGTCCGCGGCCACAGGCGCACGACTTGCACGCACTCACCCTCACAATGTTGTAGGTGGCCATGCACAGGATCCAACCGCTCACGCCGAACTGGACCAACAGCGGAACGCTGAAGATCGTCTGCAACGTCGAGCATGTCCTGTACATACATCCATATTTGTACATTACGTGTATACGACAACTCGTTTAAATCTTAGTTCATAATATTTACTTTATTATTGTTGGGAAGTATTTCAAAGGATTTGATATGCCTTCAAAATAGTAATCCCACAAAAAACATTGTCATGTAAAATGTTGCCAAGACGACTGCATATGGCTTACCCTGTGAAAAAGATATCAGATCTCATCTCATGTAGAGACAAGGTTCTGAATCTACACCCCTTAACTCTACCAACCCTAACTTCACAAACTCTACATCTCAGTAAAAATGTATGGTTTCGCTACCATACCATCACGAAGGGGAAACTAACGCCTTTTGTGTTTGCAAATATCTAGTTTCTGAAGAAATGTGTTATTATACGAATATTTAGTTTCTGAAGTAACGAAACAGCCAAGCCATACATTTTTACTGAGATGTAGAGTTTACGAAGTTAGCGTTGGTAGAGTTAGGGCGTGAAGATTCAGAATCTTGGCTCTACATGAGATGAGATCTGATATCTTTTTCACAGGGTAAGCCATATGCAGTCGTCTTGGCAACATTTTACATGAAAATGTTTTTGGTGGGATTTCATTTCTTTTTGTAAGTTGCTTGAGGCAGTTTTTTTCCTTTTTTTGGGCTGTATTTCTTGTACATCTTGTAGTATATCCATATACTATATTGTCGGCTCAGAGGTACACGTGCCCACTCACCTCCGTCGCTCACAGTTGACTGAACTGTGTGCGACCGCACATGCCTTGAGATGACCTAATGCTTCCTTCTCATTCATTCAATGAATGAATGTGTTACTAGTGAAGTGACTGACCATAGACACATACACTACATCCCTTCCTTATTTTTATTTTTTTCCAATACTTTATGGTGACTTCCACATACAGCTCAACAAAGAAATCACACTACAGTGCCATCTATCGGATATGCATCGAATTACGGAATAACGTACTATTCGAAGAAGCTACCAATCCTGAATCGCGATACTGAAGCCCTCGCGCCGATTGGCAAATATACATTTCCCAACATCAACTGTTGGGCTGCGGCCCGCCAGGCATGATCACCACACCTGGTCGGAGAATCCTCTCTATACGCTGGAGGGATATAACACCCGTTCCTCTCCAGCATCATAATAAACAGCAAATCAACAAAATGTAGACTCAGATTGCCGGAATGAACATTTTTACATCAATCAACAAAACAGAAATCGATTATAGAAAACTGTTGCCACTTAAATCATCTCAGGCGCGGTTCCAGGGGGGGGGGTCACAGGGGACGTGACCCCCCCCCCAAAATTGCTACTAGAACCAGATTTTCTTATTCTTATCATTTTCCATAATTGTTCAATCGAGAAAAGAAATCAAAGGATAGGAACTCTTTGAGAGAGTTATCTCTGGCCGTATCAGCGAGCACCTGTCGCGAGTGGGCCCTGATCTATCGCCTCTATCGGACTGCCAATTTGGATTCCAACGGGGACACTCGACAGTGGACGCTAATATATAGGTGTGTTCGCTCCCTGTCGGGTCGGCAGTCCGATCCGATGGTGTTGGTAGTTAGCCTTGATATCGTTAATGCTTTCGGCACCCTTCAATGGGGCTCGATAAGAGCGGCCCTTGAATATCACGACCGACGGTGCCGACTTACCTGCGTGCCGTCATAGAGGTCTATCAGCGCGACGGGACAGTGAAGTTTGTCGATCGGAACGGAGTGGAAAATTGAAGGGAGGTGTGTTGTGGGGTTCCCCAGGGCTCAGTATTGGGCCCATTGTTATGGGACCTCGCATACGATGCGGGCCTTCGCACTAGTCTGACTTCGGGCTTCAGTGTCGCCTGCTATGCAGGCGATACCCTAATACTGGCTAGAGGGTCACGCTTCGGGGAGGTGCTTCTGCTCGCAAGGGGTGGCTTGTGTCGTGGATAAGATTCATAAGCTGGGCCTGAGGGTGGCACCTCGGAAAACTGAGGCGATATGGTTCTATGGCCTACGTAAGCGCCAGGAACCACCCAGCTCATACCTCCGGGTTGATGACACCGAAGTCCAAGTGGGTCAGTACATGAAGTACCTCATCATGGACAATCGGTAGAGCTTCGAAAAGCATTTCGGGCGACTAGTCCCCAGTACGATGAGTAGCAGGGGTGCCACATTGTCTACTGCCCAATCTCGGGGGACCGTGGGAAGAAGTTCGCTGCCTCTATGTGCGTGGGCGTGCGTATGGGCGTCGTGCGATCCATGGTCCTCTATGGGGCACCGGTGGGATCTTCCCGCTGTAATGCTCAACTCGGGAGTCTGCAGCTGTTGATATCCATACTGATCGTACGAAGCCACCGTACGATCTCGTACGAGGCGGCGACGATCCTGGCACGATCTCCACCCTTCGACATTCTAGCCGACATAAACACAATAGTCTGCGACGAAATTCGATTTGTCGGTCGGAATGACGAAGAGATAGCGCCGTATCATGAGCCCGGAATGCTTCGTCAGAACACACATACGCAAGTCCTACGGGCTTGGCGGGCACGGCTCGACACCCAGGGTTGTGCCAGCCAATGCGCTGTCGGAGCCTTTCTGCCGAGCTTCGAAGCTTGCATAGAAAGAACCAACTTATCACCTACCGATTCACTTCGATGTTCACCGGGCATGGTTGCTAGAGGCCGCTAGCTCCCCAATCGTCGGTTAAGGGTCGTTGTGGCCACATGCTGAGGAGATGTTGCCACTGGAAACCACCCGACACCTCGGTGCGGCCGGGGGTGTCGTCTCAGGCAGGTCGGTGTTCCGACTCTCTTACTGTGTAGAGCGGTGAGAGCGACATGCCCCGGGTTTGAATCTGGTTACCCCGGGATGTATCTCAGTGATGAGGTAAGGCAGGGGAACTCCAGAAGCTGCTGATGCTTTCCTGGAGCTCCTCTTGACTGCAGATGTAGGCCGCCGCCGGGGTTTAGTGGTTGGACCGATTTGTCGGGAGTTCCATACACGCCCTTCGTCCCCCAACGGAGCTAGATCCTCTAAATTCACCCCATCTACTTTCCAAAATTAAGTTACGTCTGCCAAACAGGACTTTAAGGCAACCAATTTATCTTTCAATCCCTATATGCTCAACAAATTATAGGCAAAATTCATTTTTAATTAGATCTGCCAACGAATTGAATGCGCTGACTGACTTCCCGAACCTTGACTTATTCACAACCAAACCTAACAGGTTCAAAGATGTCTTGTCGCATTCGTGGTTTAATGGTTCTACGACGAATTAACGATTTTTTGTGTTTATTTTCCTTTTTGTTCACTCTCTACAAATTGTTTTGTTATTAGTTTATTACATCCCTAAAGTAAGCTTTAGACATTTATATGTGAAAACGTTTAAATGGTGTTTAGCTGTTTATATAGTTGTAATCGATCGAATATATATCACTGTATGTTTTCCTTACATAAATAAATAAAAAAAAAATAAAAAAAAAAAACATCCAGAGATAGTCACAGATGTCTCAAATATTATGATCCCAATAGATTTACCAATAAAAAGATAAGAAATCCATTTATTTTTAATGTGTCAAATAAAATTGTGTATTGTGCAATAAAGTCTAATTTACTCGACTTATTTGATTAGTGACCCCCCAAAATTTCAGGCTGGAACCGCGCCTGAATCATCTATTTGTGCGTCCCATCATTTACAGCTTTCCACACCCGTCTTCTCTTTTTTCTTTTTTTTTTAATTGCATCTCTGACATTATGTATGTCCTTGTCTCGTCACTTTCCCGATTTTGTCGCCCAAACATGCATATCGCAAATCGTGCTCCATTTTGATAGAAAATATTCGTCTACTTGTTCCATCATGAAACCTGCTATGATACTCTGCATCCTTCTGGTCAATAGTGTGACCGAACCATTCAATAACACTGATCCCAATATAATACATGTTGACCAATTAATTCAAACACCAAATGTTGAAATGAAGCGCTTTTTCTTTAAGTATCATATCCACCACGGAGGTCTGCGACCATATGTCTGTACGTCTTCCACCACGGAGGTCTGCGACCATATGTCTGTACTTCTCCGTCTTCAGTCATGCGAATTAGTGCATCTGTGCTTTCCACATCCAACCAGTCTCTTACATTTTTTGTCCATGATGTTCTCCTTCTACCTCTACTGCGCTTACCTTCAATTTTCCTTTCAATTATCAGTCTCTTGAAGGCATACTTTTTACTTCTATATATATGCCCAAAATACGCTGATTTTCTTTTCTTAATTCTTTCTAATCTAATTGTTCTTAATTGTACAGCGAAGTGCAGCATCCCCCATCTTCCCAATTTAATGACAAACACCTTATAGTTGTGGAAGCAACCTTCCAGTCTAGTGGAAGCACTACGACAGGAAACCAGGGACCTCCATCAACTGCACACCAAGTACCAAAGGAGTTCCGATGTTCAACCGCTTAACCCAAAGAGGACATCATGCATTCCCGAATGTTTTCATTTCGGAATGCAGGTGCAAAGCTCTCTGGTTATGACACTCTACTAGAGTATATGCATAGCTCCATCAGAGAACGGCAGAGACTGTAAATAGAGATCTGGGGTATATCCCGAACTTCCAAATGGCTGAAATGCGATGCAAAGGCCAGAAAGTGCATTTAATCAAAACTAAGAACATAAGAGTTATTTCCTCAAAATCAGTCATCTATCCAAGGACCAACCCATAATACCCATTGCCTTCGAGTAGTCCCCGTCATCATGATACCAGCAGACGGTGCCCGCTTCTGTGCGGGCAGGCGCTGGGAGGGGTCCGGATGTGTTAATAACTGCAGTTCCCGGACTCCTCCCTTCACAGGCGCAGAGTGGCACACCGTGTGGTTTTAGTCGGTTCGAGTCCGACACACCGCCCCGCCGCAAGCCCCGGTGGGGTGACGGTCCGAGGGGATTTCCACACGTTAAAAAAAAAAAAAAAAGTCCCCGTCATCATGGAACCGTCAAAATTCGAACAAAAATGCAATACGAGTGCCGTCGTACAGCAGCAGCAGCAGCAACAGCAGCACCGCGGCACAAGTGGCACGCAATATCGCGACGTTTACCGAGTCAACACTACAAACGAACGCACCACACTATTGGTTTGCCTGCCTCCACTTCTCAAACTTCAACTCGAAAATGAAACGACCGTTTGAAAACCTTGGAAGACAATGACGGTGACAGCAGAAACAAGAGAACCAGAAGCAGCCCTCGACGCTACCGGTTTCGCCTTATGGCATCATCAAAGGTTACTTAATGTTAATTCTAAATTTAAAAAAAATAATTAATGGTACTTTACTCACCCATTATGGTATATCCACTGCACTGTTACTCGTTTACTTTTCTACTCGTAACACAAACACCAGGTTGCAAATGTGAGGCACTCACAGATTTTTTCTTAATTCGTGTATTTTACCCGTGTACATTGTGTTTATTTCTTTATAAGTTCACAATATACATGTAAAAACTAAATCTATTCGTAAATCGCACGATACCCTCCTACAATTAAATCATGTATAATCACACGAATAGAATGTTTATTTCGCACATCTTAATATTTCTTTTTTTTTTTTCAATAATGATTACTCACAGTAGTATTTTCTAGTTTTAGTAATTTGTACAAAACCCCCTAACATTTTTTTTTTTAATAATTATTCACAATAGTATTTTCTCCTCGTCGCCAAAATGTAGTATATCCATATACTATATTGTCGGCTCAGAGGTACACGTTCCCACTCACCTCCGTCGCTCACAGTTGACTGAACTGTGTGTGACCGCACATGCCTTGAGATGACCTAATGCTTCCTTCTCATTCATTCAATGAATGAATGTGTTACTAGTGAAGTGACTGACCATAGACATATACACTACACATCTTCTTTCTTCTTTCAAAAAAGTCCGTGTACCAAAAATAAAACCTCTAGCATAAACATTTGTGAAAGTCTCATACAAACTTCCACCCCCCAAATTTGGAGGTTGGGGGGCAAAAGTAATAAGTTTATGATTTTTTTGTTGTTTGTATACCAAACTTAGTTTACATACCAAATTTCAGCTTTTTTAACCGACTTCCAAAAAGGAGGAGATTCTATGTTCCACTGTATGTTTTTTTTTTTTTTTTATGTATGTTCAGCAATTACTCGGTCAGTTGTGAACCGATTTTGAAAATTTTTCTTGTATTCGAAAGGGTATGCTTCCGAGGTGGTCCGATTGCCAGCATATCAGGATCTGATCATGGGATCCCTGGGAAATCGAGGGAAACCCTCATTTTTAATAGGCACATACTATGTATTTCGTATATTTTCTGAAGTTACACCGGTATTTGCGTCTGGTAGTCATCATTTTATGATGATAAGCTGATGATGTAAGGTACAACTCCTTAACGGTTAGGAGTTGGAGGATAAATCTTTAAATATCATATGTATATATGTAACCTTTAGTTGTATTCTTTCAAATTATTTAGGTAAGCTGATGATGGAAGGTGGAAGGTACAACTCCTCAACGGTTAGGAGTTGGAGGATAATTCTTTTAATTTCATACGTATCTAAAGACCTTCAGTCGTATACTTTCAAGTTATTTAGGTGAGCTGATGATGGAAGGTTAAACTCTTCAACAGTTAGGGATTAGAGGATGATTGTAATATTACACGTACGTATAGACCTTAATTTGTATTCTTGATGATGAAATGGTTCAACTTACTACTTACCTACGATTGTTTGCACTGAAAACTGAAAAATAAAAACTTTTTATATAAAAAAAACCGACTTCCAAAAAACATCCAACGAAAACTCTCTGCCAAAAAAACACTTAAAAGCGTAAAATAAACTGGTTCTCCATAAATTGCCTATACCTAATTCTTTATTCATTTAAATAGTAGTATTATAATGTGTGCTAGGTACCTAAAATCTGTTTGAAGTCGGTGCTAAGCCAAAAAGAATACAAACGAACAATTACAAAAGTCTAAGCGATAGTCACTTGGCACCGACTTCAAACAGACTCTAGGTATCTAGCACACATTATAATACTACTATTTAAATGAATAAATAATTAGGTATAGGCAATTTATGGAGAACCAGTTTATTTTACGCTTTTAAGTGTTTTTTTGGCAGAGAGTTTTCGTTGGATGTTTTTTGGAAGTCGGTTTTTTTTTTATATAATTTTTTTTTTAATCAATCTGTTGATCATCAAAACTGTTAGGGTACTTCCTGAAGTGCTAGAAATTTCAGCTTTCTAGCACTTCAGGAAGTACCCTAACAGTTTTGATGATCATCAGTGTATCAGTGACGAAATCGGTGTTTTTTAGGTATCAATAAAATCGAAAGTATCAGAGCTATGTAATTGATTTTGTCGGTGGTTTTAGTCGGTTCGAGTCCAACACACCGTCCCGCCGCAAGCCCCGGTGGGGTGACGGTCCGAGGGGATTTCCACACTATAAAAAAAAAAAAAAAGGTTAGGTTAGGTTAGGTTAGGTTTTTTTTTTTTTTTTTTTTTTATGTTATCCCGTAGGATAGGGCTGCTTTCCCCCGTCCATAATAACGACAGGACCTTTCTACTAGTCGTATATTTGCTATTCATTGGTGTGCCTCGCACCAAGTGCCTCTCTTCCATCACTTTGCTTTTGTTAGTTTTTCATTCATTGTTTGATCAATATACAGAATTTAGTTAATTTTCCTATTAATTGTTTGATTACTATAAAATTTTTACAATGCAACGTTAATTTCTAAAATTTTTAAGATTCGACTTCAAATTTCCTTTTTCTATCTTTAATGCAATAATATGATACAAGACAAAGGATTTCCAAGTTGCAGGTTTTATTTTTAGGTTTGTTAATATTCTTCTTAGTTTTTTAATTTAGTTAAGTTTATAATCAGTGTGTTATATAAATTTCTTTCGTTCCATTTTGTGTGTTGTGTGTTATGTGTGACTTAAATTTTCGTTTTCTGTCTCGTTTTCGTTAATGCAACAATTGCAATACAAAGCAGAGGATTTTTACGTTGCAGGCTTTATTTTTAGGTTTGTTAAGTCTTATAACTTTTGATTTATATTCAATTTATTATATTATTTATTTCTTATATCTCTATAGTGTTATTCTGGGTGAATTTTTCTATTATTATACTATTACTACCACTATTACTCATATATACTGTTTTATCTAAGTTTATCTTTTATCTAATACGTTATACCTGATGTTGCTGTTAACCTGTTTATTCTGCAATGGCTTTTTGGTTGTTGTTTCCTAATCTGTGAGATCATGGCTTTTTTGTGACTTTGTGTATTTTGTTATTGTACATGTCCAATGTTTAATTATGTGTGTATAGTTTTATTTAGGGTGTATTTTAATTTGTTATTTAATCTGTGTGTATATAATCTATATGTGATGTTTGTGTCTGAATGTTTTTTATTTTTAGCATTAATTCCACCTTTGTTAGCAACAATGTGTATATATGCCTAAATATATGCAATTATTGTAATCCTGGTCGTGAATTTATTATGCTGTTCCCTTTAGTTATGTGTGCGTGTCTGGTGTTTGTGTGCGTGTTACGATATCTCCATATATATTCACTATATACTTCTAAAATCTGTGTGTGTGTGTATGTTCCTGTGTCGTGTGTGTATGATCGAGTGTGTCACAAATATGCCGTACTTAGTCTCGCCAGATAGTCCCACTTTTTGCGGATTGGGCACTCGGCGCTGAAGGCGTTGTGCCCCGTGCTGCTCAGCTTCTCCCCTTGGCAGTTGCAACAGTTTGGTTCTGCACCACTGGCAGCGTCCGGGCATTCGGCCCTTAGGTGGGGCCCTCCGCAATGGCTGCACTTAAGTTCTGTTGTGGTACAGAACTTCCTGCTATGCCCGTATCCCAGACACAGGGAGCACTGCACTAAGGGAGATTGGTCCGCAACCTTAATCGGTTGTAGGTCAATATGCAGTCTCCCTATGTCTAGGGCACGAGACCAAACCGCCGGGGAGACCCTGAGCACCACGTGGCACATGTGGGGATTCTTTGCTCGCCTCCTATAGAGCACTGTCAGCCTGTCCTGGTCCGGTGTTAAGTCCCGGAATATATCCTGGTTTCTGCACCTCACAGCTTTTACCAGGTCCTCGTCCGTCAGATTTTTTAGGACGCTGTACAGTACCAATAGGGGATCCCTATTCTTTATCTCTTCCACCACAAGGTCTTTCCTTTTTTCTGTTAGTCTTTCTTGGGCCTTTTTTCTGTCTTCTTCCGTTTTGTAACCAATTATCACTTTTCTGTCTTTGGCCTTTCTTATTTTCTCTGCCTTCACCCATCCCTCGTCCTCGTCCGCAGCTTTCCTCAGTCGCTCTATGACCTGCTCCCCGGTGTCCAGTTCGTTTTTGGACGTGACGACCATCGAGTGCAGGGTCGTCCTCTCCGGGAGCCGAGTTTCAGAGCGACCTGCCACTATCCCCGCATAGGTCGCTGCTTGTGTTCCCTTTCTCTCACTCTCATCGTGTTTTCCAATCATTTCTTTTATTTCTCCTAGAACTTTAACATTTTCCTTTAGTATCCTTTCATTCTCCTTTGATGTTACTTTTCTCTCCCTCTCCTTTTCCCTATCATCTTGTTTTTCTATCCTTTCTTTTATTTCTCCTAGAACTTTAACGTTCTCCTTCAGTATTCTCTCGTTCTCTTTTGATGTTCCTTTTCTCTCCCTCTCCTTTTCCCTATCATCTTGCTCTTCTATGCTTTTCTTTATCTCTTCCAGGACCTTAGCGTTTTCTTTTAATATCTTCTCGTTGTCCTTTATTTTACTGAGGATTTCGTTGTTTGCATTTATGTTCGGGACCTCCGTGGTCTCGATACTCTGCCCTTGTTTCAATCTTTTCATGTCTTCTTCATATCCTTTGACTAATCTCTCTAGGAGATCGACTCTTCTGTCGACCTCCCGCTTTATTTCTTTCTTGAGGTTCCTTGAGTCGTTGAGCAGCTGCCTGATTACTCTACAGGCTCTGGTGGCATAGTCGATTCGTTCCTCTATAGGGATCGTCTGGAAGACCTCTTCGATCGACGGATCCCTAATCTTCTGCGAGTTCTTGGCCGCGCCGGACGTTGGTGGTGTTTTATACATATTGATGTATGTGTTGTGTGTGACAGAGTGTGATGTGGTGTATAATGTGTGTGAACGGGGAAAGTTGTCTATTTTGTAAATGTGTGTAAATGTGTGTTCAACCCTGTATGGGGGGGTGTGTCAGTGTCAGTATGTAAATGTTTGTGTAGCCCTGTATAGGGGGGTGTGTCAATCGTACAACTAACTTAAACAATAAGGTTTGTGTAGAACGTAGTTCTACACAGTTAAAAATAATAAAATGAAATACAATCAAACGAAAATTTTCGCTCTAATTTGAGCCGGTCTATTAATATTTGAGGTGTAAAGTGCCTCTGTCACTAAATAAAATGAGTGCGAAATTAAAACAATTGAATAAAATTTTTCCCTAGAAATTGAATGGAGAGGTCAGTGACCCTTACACCACAAAGTCTATATGGCCCAGTGAAATATGGCCCAGTGAAATATGGGAGGGTGGGCGGGCAATTTTTTAATTTTCCTTCAGGCGGATCCGGACGAGAGTGGTGTCGTTCGACGGGTAATTGAAAGGGCTATTTAAATATATATAATTAGTAATTTGGAAAACAAAGGCTATCGAATTAATCGACAAAAACCTCAAAAATGACTGAAATTGAAATTTTAATGTCGAATTTCTAAGATTCTATTTACCAGATTTACTTAAAAGAGGTGTTGTTAGATAGGTCGTGACGCGAGCTATCTAGATATGTATAATTAATTGTTTAGAAAAAATAAGGGGGCAAGTTATTAAAGGAAAATCGCAGAAAATTTTCGAAAAAACGGTAAATTGAGATTTGTATGTTGAAAATTTAGTACTTTTATTAACCGAATGTTAATAAAAGAGGTGTTATTAGATAGACCTTGACGAGTTCTATCTAAATAAATATAATTAAAAATTCCGAAAATAAATTTCGAAGAGTTATAAGCAAAGAGCCTTGGAAAATTCCTTAAAAATATCAAAAGTCAAAATGAATGTTGAAATTTAGCAACTTATATTTACCCAACCTATACAAAGGAGGTGTTGTTAGATAGGCCTTGATGAGGGCTATCTATATCTGTAACTATGTCAAGTTTGAGGAGAAGCGTTATCGAATAATTCGACAAAAACCTCGAAAATTAAGCAATTTAGAAATTCAAAATTTTTCTAAGTCCAGAAATTAAAATTTTTCTTTGTTTTTTCAGGTTATTTTCTTCCCACGGGACGCAGGAGTGTCTACAAAGATGATATCAACAAAAAATAACGATACTAGCAGCTGTTTTCAATTAAAATTTCGCACGGTTAGGTTAGGTTAGGTTAGGTTAGGTTAGGTTTTTTTTTTTTTTTTTTTTTTTTTTTTATACTTGACCTCGCACTCTAGTGCGAGACTGTGTTTGCTTATTTTTTTTTTTTTTTTTATTTTACATAGTTCTCGCTATTATTCAATCTTTCGTGCTGCATAACTAGTCTTTCTTTTATCCTTCATCTTTTCATTCTGGCTTAAGGCTGTTTAATTTTTATGTTTAAAAACTACTTACACGGGGACAATGAGGGGAGGAACAGAAGCAAATGTCTGTTAATGTAACAATCTCTTACTATCTAGTCTTATTTTAATAATTCTGGCTTAAGGCTCGTTACTTTTTATATTTACAACTTTTAGCAGGGGGACAATAATGGGGGGAACAGGAGTATTTTTTTACAATAATAACAATTCTCTTACTGTCTAATTTAATTCTATTTTTTTTTTTTTTTTTTTTTTTTTTTTTTTTGTTATCTTTCCTTAAATCTACTATTCACAGAGGCAGTACAATGAATTTGGTTTAGTTTAGTTAATAATGAAAGACAGAACTAGATAATGATTAACGATGGCAATATACACCTAATTGTTTATATAAATTTAGTATTACATAATACAATTTGATTCTTAAAACTATCTTACTTCTATGCTCCTTACATTAATTACAGGGTGACATATGTCAGCCTAAATATACAACTATAGTTATCTAACATATTTTTCTTACACCTTATTCCTATTATTTATTATTTTACAAATTTTTACACAATATTCGAGGAGCAAGTCTCTGTCCTTTTTAGCTATTATTTCCGAAAGGGATTTTTGATCAATTTTAGTGTCCAACATGAACTCCAACCTCTGCCTCTCGCGATTGTGGACCGGGCAGTCCAGAAGGACGTGGAGGGCAGATTCCGAACACGCAATATCGCAGATGCACGATGGACTCTCCTTGCACTTGAAACGATGCAAGTACTCGGAGAATCCACCGTGCCCCGTCAAAACCTGAGTGAGAAATCTGTCCACCTTTATTTTACCGATGATCCGGTACGCGGCTATCGCGTCAGGGAAAAACACCCTGGTGACGCCAGCCGTTTCACCGGTGCGATACCGCTGGTTCCATTCATCAAGCGATTGCATACGAATGCTCCGCTTGATGAATGAAACCGGGCAGCTGTCGTAGTCAAATTTGCGTTTTGACTTCAGCGCTGCCTCCTTGGCCAGATAGTCGGCACGCTCATTCCCCTCTAGTCCTGCGTGGGCTTTGATCCAGAACAAACTGACCTGTTTGTCCTGGAGCAGAGCCCTTCGCAGATGTCCACGCGCCTCGACAGCTAGGGGATGGAGGGCTTTCGGATTTTTAAGCGTGAGCAATGCCGACGAAGAATCGGAGTAAATCCCGACTGATCCGGATAAGTTGTCCGCGGCCATCCGCGCCGCCCGGCATATCGCCAGGAGTTCCGCCTGGTATACCGTACAGTAGGACGGCAAGGCAAGCTTGAGGGTTTTGGTTTCGGCAGCGCCGGTCCATACGGACAACGCCGCCCCCACTTTGCCCTCAATCTTGCTGCCGTCCGTAAAGATGTTAAAGGTATTAGCGCAGTTCGCGTTATATTGCTCCTGGTTTGTTAGGCACTTGAACTCCAGGTCGATATGACAGGCGGGGTGCGGAGATCGCAGAGCCGAGGTCACCCGCTCCACCTCCCGATCCCCTATCACCCGCTGGGGCACCCCCCTCCTCGCCTCGTATAAGGTCGCGACTTCGCGAACACGGAGGTCGAGGGGGAGTATCCCAGCCAGCAACAGTGCCGAGTTCAGAGAGGTGGTTCGGTATGCCCTACATAGCTTCTGCGCGAAGCCCCGCTGGACCACATTCAGCTGCTTGCGTATACCGAGCTTGTCCACGGCCTCTGCCCAAACGGCAGCCGCGTACAAGATCACGGGCTCAACCACCGCCGTGTAAATAATGCGGATTACTTCAGGATGAAGACCCCAGCTGGCCTTAGCCGCACGGGCCAGTTGGTGGTAGAAGGCGACGGCGCGCTTACAGACGTTCGCGACGTGGGTGTTGAAGGTGAGTTTCCGGTCTATGACGACCCCTAGCAGCTTGATCTCGTTCGCCAGGACAATGTCGACCCCGCCCATGCGAAGACGCGGGTTGTCATACTTCAGTTTGCGCGTCACAACCATAGCGTTTGTCTTGTGGGGCGCAAACCGAAGTTTATTAGATGTACCCCACGCCCTCACACGTTCGAGGGCGGCATTGGCCCGACGTTCGATCTCGAGGGCCGTCTCACCCTCGAACACCAACACCACATCGTCGGCGAATGCCTGCACGTAGTCGCCTTTGGCCTCCAACTCCTGAAGCAGTGGATCCAGGAGCAGGTTCCACAAAATCGGCCCGCCGATAGATCCCTGCACGCAGCCCTTCCCGGTGTCTCTTACGTGTTCCTCCCCCAAGTACCTCACCCTAGCCCGTCTGTCGCTCAGGTAACTGCCCAGGAGCCGCCGGATGTTATTGGGGCATTTTTCCTCCGCAAGCCTGACCCTGATCTTAGGCCACCAAGCGTTGTCGAAGGCGCCCTCTATATCCAGCGAAACCAGAACAACAATCCTCTTCCTCTCCAGATTGTGTTTGATGTGTTTCACCAGGGTATAGAGGGCGTCCTCGGTGCTTCGCTGTGGCATGAAGCCAAACTGGCGGGTACTTAGCTTGGGTACTAGATGGTACTGTAGCCTGGCGACGAGCATCTTCTCCAAGATTTTCCCAAGCACCGGAAGGAGTCCGATCGGTCGATACGACTTAGGAGTCGTGTAGGTGGCCTTCCCCGGCTTGCGGAGGAAGATCACCGTGGCCTCCTTCCAGGGCCTAGGAAAATAGTGGAGCTCCAGGCACTTGTTGAAGACGCACAAGAAGAGATCCGGGTCCAGTTCAATCGCGTGCAGGCAAATATCGGCGGTAAAACCGTCCGCACCTGGGGCCTTCTTCGGGTCAAAGGATCGACTAGCCAACTTCAACTCAAGATGAGTGAAGGGTGGGTCACCTTGGTCCGAAGAAGTCTCGATGTTGACCCGCTCGGCCAGGACCCTCACCCGGCGGTGCTCCTCGGAGTCATCCTCTTCGGAGTCCCCCGGGTAGAAGGTCTCAGCCAAGAGTCGGGCCGAACCCCTGGCATCTAGCTCTTTGTCGTTCACCACCAGCGGTGGATCTACGTCTCTTCTGGAGGTTCTGCCGAGGACCCTGTAGATACCACCCCATACAGATTCCCCGTCCTGACGCTCGCAAAAAGAGACCCAGCTGCGCGTTTGCGCATGTCTTGCCTCTGTCTCATACCTCTCCTTCGCTTCCAGGTACTCTCCAACAACCTTGCGACGTCTAACCAGCGCTGCACACCTAATCCTGCCTTTCTTGGTGGCTACCTCGCGCTTGAGCGCTGCCAACCCCTCGTTCCACCACGGCATCGAAAGAACCTCCTTATGTTTAATACGCGGTATGGATTTTGTACATGTTTCGTCTATAATATTTTCTAATTGTGTTATTGTTGCGTCCATCTGTGTTGATGTCTTTATGTTTAGAATTGTGTCTATTGTAAAGTGTTCTCTCGTTTTAATTTGATCCAGTTTCTCACGAAACTGGGTCCAATTCGCCTTTTTTGTATAAAATTTTCTAGTAGTATGCCTAATAGTGTTTATGTTTATGTGTTTAGTGTTGATTAAGAAGGTGATGGCGTTGTGGTCCGAGCTGATCAGGTCTTCGCGCACGCGCCAGCCGTCCACCAAGCCAAGCAGGTCAGGCGATACCGCAGTTATATCAATATAACTGCTGTACCCTTCGCCGCCCCGGATAGTGTCAAAGGTGGGGGTTTCCCCTTGGTTCAGCAGGCAGAGACCAAGGTCCTCTAGGAATCCGTGCATTTCCTCTCCTCGGCGATCTGTTATTGGGCTTCCCCACCAGACGCATTTGGCATTGGAGTCGCCCCCAATAACAATACTCCGAGCTCCTGTCTCGCGCTGCACCCGGCGCAGATGTGC
The DNA here is from genome assembly GCA_949125395.1 of Diaphora mendica. Taxonomy (NCBI): domain Eukaryota; kingdom Metazoa; phylum Arthropoda; class Insecta; order Lepidoptera; family Erebidae; genus Diaphora; species Diaphora mendica. Next base: position 31,728,523 of record OX421315.1, read on the forward strand.
CAGGTACGAGTCCATCGGCAAGTCAGGCTCCAAGTAAAATGATACCAGGGCGATCTCCCAGTTGCGAACACGGATCCCCACCACTGAAATGTTAGTAGTGGTGAGTTTTGGATACTGTGTAACGTGGAGGTCCGCGTCAAATACTATGATCGCGGCCTTTACAGTTCCACTTCCCTGGTTCTCACACTGGAAGACCCTGATCCCATTCTGACTTTTCACCCGACCTATCCCTCCGACGTACGGCTCCTGCACTAAAGCCACCCGCGTACGCAGGTTTGAGGCTTCGATCAGGAGCTCGGAGCATGCCAACCGTTTGCGCTGGAGGTTCGCCTGAAGGATATTTAGAGCCACTGTGTCCACCGGCTTGCCCTTAACAATACGCCACGGATGAGCGGGCGAGGTCATCCCACCTCCTCCTGACGGGACAGTCGTCGCTAAATGCGTTGTGTTCTACATGGTCGAACTTCGCCCGACGACAGTTCCGGCAGGAAGGTGGCGACCCCGTCAGCGCCTCCGGGCATTCAGCCTTAAGGTGCGGCCCACCGCAGTGACTGCAGAGGTCTATTGTGTCCTTGCAATACTTTCGCCCGTGGCCGAATCCCAGGCAGCGTGTGCATTGGACCAGTGGTGACTGGTCCTCTGCTCGCACCCTCTGCAAGTCAATACGGACCAAGCCCACGCCGGTTATCCTCGCCCAGAGAGTGGGTGACGTACTGAGGACTATGTGGGCCACGTGCGGATTCCTTGCCCTCCTGCGATATTTTACCAAAAGGCGGTCCTCCTCGGGGCCGAGGCCATTAAAGAGGTCCGTATTTTGGTTCCTCAGAGCCTTGACAACGTCATCGTCAGTATTTACTGTCAAGACGCCTCTGAGCACCAAAAGCGGGTCCCTATTTTTAACGTCCTCGACCACGAGGCCCGTCCCTTTTTTTGCCAGCTTTTCTTTCACCTTAGTCCTCTCCTCGACAGTCCCGAATCCCATGATAATCTTGCGGTCTTTAGCTTTGCGGACCCGGTCTACCTTTACCCACCCCTCCTTCGCATCGATGGTCTTTCTCACTTTACCAAGGACCTCGTCCGCCGTCTCTTGGTCGTCTTCTGAAGTGACCACCACCGAGTGCAGAGCCGCAGGCCTCGGAGGTTGCTGTGGTCTCGAGGCGGTCACACTGGCGTAACTCCGCCGCTGCTCCTCCATTGCTTGGCTGCACTTCGCCAGCTCCTCCTGGAGGGCTCTCATCCCCTCTTTGTGCTCCAGGAGCAGCCGGGAGTGCTCCTCGAGGCTTTTGCTCGGTCCGGAGTCCGGGGAAACCGTGAATGTGGTGTCGGTGCTTATATTCACCGGTGCCACATGCACGGAGCCCCCGCTCCCCTTTCGAGCCCCATCGGCCATACGTTCAGCCTCGGAGTCGGCCACCAGTTTTTTGAGCCTGTTAAGGACGTCCACAAACGTTTCTTTTATCTCGCCCTTCAAGTTCTTGGACTGGTTCAAAGCCATTTGAGGTGAGGTGTATAGAGCCTCGGTCAGTTGGTTAAAATTAAAAATTTAGTTTAAAAAGAGGTACGAAATTTTTGTTAAAGTTGGTTTAAGGGGTCAGTGACCTTTACTCTAAAAAGTCTATATGGCCCAGTGAAAGATGGGAGGGTGGGCGGGCAATTTTTCAATTTTCCGTGAGGCGGATCCGGACGAGAGTGGTGTCGTTCGACGGGTAATTGAAAGGGCTATTTAAATATATATAATTAGTAATTTGGAAAACAAAGGCTATCGAATTAATCGACAAAAACCTCAAAAATGACTAAAATTGAAATTTAAATGTTGAATTTCTAAGGTTATATTTACCAGATTTAAATAAAAGAGGTGTTGTTAGATAGGTCGTGACGCGAGCTATCTAGGTATGTATAATTTATTGTTCCCAAAAAATGAGGGAGCAAGTTATTCAAAGAAAATCTCAGAAAATTTTCGAAAAAGCGGTAAATTGAGTTTTGTTTGTTGAAAATTTACTACTTTTATTAACCAGATCTTAATAAAGGAGGTGTTATTAGATAGGCCTTGACGAGTTCTATCTAAATATATATAATTAAAAATTCCAAAAATAAATTTCGAAAAGTTATAAGCGAAGCGCCTTGGAAAATTCCTTAAAAATGCCGAAAGTCAAAATGAATGTGAAAATTTAGTAACTTCTATTTACCCAACCTATACAAAGGAGGTGTTATTAGATAGGCCTTGATGAGGGCTATCTAGATCTGTAACTATGTCAACTTTGAGGTGAAGCGTTATCGAATAATTCGACAAAAACCTCGAAAATTTGTTAATTTAGAAATTTAAAAATATTCTAAGTCCAGAAATTAAAAATTTTTCTTTATTTTTCAGGTAATTTTCTTCCCACGGGACGCAGGAGTGTCTACAAATATGATACCAACAAATAACAACGTTACTAGCAGCTGTTTTCAATGAAAATTTCGCACGGGTTAGGTTAGGTTAGGTTAGGTTAGGTTTTTTTTTTTTTTTTTTTTTTTTTTTTTTTACGTGGTGGAATGCATTTACGCACTTCGCTCGCCTCCCGCGGGGGCAGGGGGTTCGCTTCGTGTGGGACTCCTGACCTCAAAGAGAAGCCAGACTACCCACTAAACCACCACGGTGTTCCTCCTTCACCTAATCCGAGCCACGGGATAGTTTGCTCACCGCGACTCGGCTAGGGACGCCCTTTGTTGTCGGGCTCTTCTCCTGAATGCACCCCGGAAACACAGAAGGGCGCATTCCGCCACATTAGCATGGGGCGGCAGATCCCCCGACCCACCGCCCGTGGCCATTCTCACCCAGGGACGCGTGCGAACTTCGCCCGCCGGCATCCCTCCCCGGGACGCGTTCGAACTCCGCCCGCCGGCGTCCCCGTGGCCCGCGGGGCGAAAGAGCGAGCCCAGCCCACTCCCGCCCCAGCAGAGCCCCTCCTCTTGGCCGCCATCAGCCGCGAGGCGACGGCAGCCCGACACTCATCGCCGCTGGCCATAGCCGGAGCCACAGCCTACGGCGAGAGGTCTGCTTTTTACGACTTTGCTGTCGGGTTTTAGAGTCTTTTCCTTGACGCGGGCCGGCCAGTTAAGGCAAGCCCTCCGGCCAACAGGTTCTCAGCTACCCTCCTGGAGCCACCAGTCAGGTCATAGTTGAGCCCCTGTTGGTTACGGAACGCGAGAGGGTGGCGAAGCCTCTCCCACCGACGGTGGCACTAGTGCCTGTCAGCCCCTGAGTTAACAGTGGGCCGACCCGCCCCTCGATCCCGCCGAGCCCTGAAAAGGGCTGCTGCGGATCCCACCCCGCGACCCCCTCGTGCAATGAGGTCAAGCCCTGAAAAGGGCTGTCGGGTTATTGGTCAGACGGCCAGCATACAGAGCTCCTGAGAGTCAGAGTATCCTGACCGCCTGTCCAGGGCGCACCAGCCTCCACGCTTCTGCTCCCCAGGACCGGAGTCCAAAGGGGGAAGAAACGCGTAAGCCAACGTGGAGGTTACCCGACGCCGCGCCCCAGGTTAGGTTAGGTTTTTTTTTTTTTTTTTTACGTGGTGGAATGCATTTACGCACTTCGCTCGCCTCCCGCGGGGGCAGGGGGTTCGCTTCGTGTGGGACTCCTGACCTCAAAGAGAAGCCAGACTACCCACTAAACCACCACGGTGTTCCTCCTTCACCTAATCCGAGCCACGGGATAGTTTGCTCACCGCGACTCGGCTAGGGACGCCCTTTGTTGTCGGGCTCTTCTCCTGAATGCACCCCGGAAACACAGAAGGGCGCATTCCGCCACATTAGCATGGGGCGGCAGATCCCCCGATCCACCGCCCGTGGCCACTCTCACCCAGGGACGCGTGCGGACTTCGCCCACCGGCATCCCTCCCCGGGACGCGTGCGAACTCCGCCCGCCGGCGTCCCCGTGGCCCGCGGGGCGAAAGAGCGAGCCCAGCCCACTCCCGCCCCAGCAGAGCCCCTCCTCGTGGCCGCCATCAGCCGTGAGGCGACGGCAGCCCGACACTCATCGCCGCCGGCCATAGCCGGAGCCACAGCCTACGGCGAGAGGTCTGCTTTTTACGACTTTGCTGTCGGGTTTTAGAGTCTTTTCCTTGACGCGGGCCGGCCAGTTAAGGCAAGCCCTCCGGCCAACAGGTTCTCAGCATACCCTCCTGGAGCCACCAGTCAGGTCACTGTTGAGCCCCTGTTGGTTACGGAACGCGAGAGGGTGGCTAGGCCTCTCACACCGACGGTGGCACTAGTGCCTGTCAGCCCCTGAGTAAACAGTGGGCCGACCCGCCCCTCGATCCCGCCGAGCCCTGAAAAGGGCTGCTGCGGATCCCACCCCGCGACCCCCTCGTGCAATGGGGTCAAGCCCTGAAAAGGGCTGTCGGGTTATTGGTCAGACGGCCAGCATACAGAGCTCCTGAGAGTCAGAGTATCCTGACCGCCTGTCCAGGGCGCACCAGCCTCCACGCTTCTGCTCCCCAGGACCGGAGCCCAAAGGGGGAAGAAACGCGTAAGCCAACGTGGAGGTTACCCGACGCCGCGCCCCAGGTTTTTTTTTTTTTTTTTTTTTTTTACGTGGTGGAATGCATTTACGCACTTCGCTCACCCCCCGCGGGGGCAGGGGGTTCGCTTCGTGTGGGACTCCTGACCTCGAAGAGAGGCCAGACTACCCACTAAACCACCACGGTGTTCCTCCTTCACCTAAACCGAGCCGCGGGATAGTTTGCTCACCGCGACTCGGCTAGGGACGCCCTTTTTATCGGGCTCACCTCTGTCGAGGCCCCACCATCCGGGCCACCGAGCCCAGATGATGGGGCCTGTCCTCCTCATGAATGCACCCCAGGAACACAGAGGGGCGCATTCCGCCACATTAGCGTGGGGCAGCAGGTCCCCCGACCCACCGCCCGTGGCCACTCTCATTCGGGGACGCGGGCGAATTGTGCTCGCCGGCGCCCCCTCGCCGCGGTTCTGCGGGGCGGGAGAGTGAGCCCAGCTCGCTCCCGCTCCCGCAGAGCCTCTCTCTTGGCCGCCATCACCTCGTCAGCGAACGAGGCAACGGCAGCCCAACACTCTTCGCTGCCGGCCATAGCTGGAACTACGACCGACAGCGAGAGGTCCGCACCAATGGTGCTTATGAGGGCCGCCCTTTGTCCGTCCCACGCCTCACACACAGCCAGGGTGTGGTAGGCCGTGTCAGGGTCTCCGCTGGTGCAGTTTCGGCACCGGGGCTCCGACTCTATCCCCACCACTTCCCACAGGTACTTGGCAAAACAGCCATGGCCCGTGAGAAGTTGGGTGAGGTGGTATGTCGGGGCCCCATGACCCCTCTCTACCCACTGACGCAGGACGGGCCTGACGGCCCCCACAAGCAGCGATCCGCCGCGCGTCGCCCGCAGTCTTTCGGCCCACTTCCGGAAGAGATCATCGCGAGCCGATTGTCTCCAGCGATCGATCTCCTCCGGAGGCGGCCGACCCCCGATAGCACGCCGCACCAGGGCGCCCTCGTCGTACACCCTCTTGAGGACGCCGGCCTCGAGATCCCAGGGGATACTCCCCGCAATCAGACACGCCGCCTCGTAAGAGACGGTGTGGTACGCCCGTGCAGCCCTCTGCGCTATGGCGCGCTGCGGTCGTCGCAGCAGCGCGATATTCGCCGGGCAGAGGGCCTCCGCCCATATGGGCGCTCCGTAGAGCGCCTTGGAGCGCACCACTCCGTCATAGAGGCGGCGGCATGCAGACCCTGGGCCTCCGCTGTTGGGCAGCAACCGCGAGAGCATTCCGGCAAATGCCAGCAACTTCGGTGCCAGCTGCCGGAAATGCTCCGCAAACCGCCACCGACTGTCGAGAACGAGCCCGAGGTATTTCAGGCTGGTCCCGACAGCGATGGGGATGCCGCCCACCATGATGGTCCTATCTCGAGGCGGCGTCTGCCGGGGCCCGTGGAAGAAGAGGGCCTCGGACTTTTCGAGGGCGACTTTTAGGCCGAGCGCCTCGATGCGACGCACTACGTGGGCTACACCTGCCGTGGCAAGGACGGCGGCGTCCCGAAATGTGGGGGCCCGCGCGGTGACTAGGGTATCGTCGGCGTAGCAAAGTACACCGACCCCCCGAAGATTAGCACCGCGCAGGACCCAATCATAACCTATGTTCCACAGGAGCGGCCCGAGGACCGACCCCTGTGGAACGCCACAAGACATGCCCCTGCGGACCACCCCGTCTTGGGCCGGGTAAATGATGACCCGGTCCACGAAGTAGTCCGCAAGGACGCGCCTGAGGTACCACGGGACATTGTGGTACCTCAACGCCTCCGCAATGGTTCCCCAGGGGAGGGTGTTGAAGGCGTTCGCTATATCCAACGATACAGCCAACAGCACCTCACCCCCGGAGACCGCTTCATTGACGCTGTCCCGCAGTCGGGATATCGCGTCGAGGGTCGACCTCCCACGACGGAAGCCGAACTGGCCATCGCTGAGATTGGGCCCCGCCCCCTCCAGGTGGCCGACGAGACGCGCAGCGAGCACCCGCTCAAAAAGCTTGCACATCTCGTCGAGCAACACGATGGGGCGGTAGGCCGACGGCGATTCGGCTGGGCGCCCGTGCTTTTTGAGCAGCACGAGCTTGCCGGTTTTCCATCGTCGAGGGACTCTCCCCGACACCAGACACTCCGACATGAGGGACAGCGTCTCCTCCTCTAGTGCCGGCATGACGGTGACGATAACCTTCCCAGGGACGCCGTCCGGGCCCGGGGCGCGATTCCTGGACCGGAGTGCCAGTATCGCAGCCCCTAACTCGGCCTCGGACACGGGAGGTATCGCCCCTTCGTCTGCCGGCACCTGGCTTGGTGCTCCCATCCGCGGCGGGGTCCACTCTTCCCTGGCAGGGAAGAGGGAGCTGACCACTCGGTCCAGAAGGCTCGGCTCGAGAGTTCTGGTGAGGGGAGGCGCCCAAGGCTGGAGTTTCTGACTCACAATCTTGTACGGCCGCCCCCACGGATCTCGGTCGAGGCTCTCGAGCCACTCCTTCCAGGCCTCGTCCTTGGCGGCTTTGATCGCCGAGCTGAGGGTCCGACGAGCGGAAAGGTACGCGGCGTGCAACTCTTCTTCGCGGGCGAGATCCCTAACGGCCCGCCTTCGGCTGCGGGTGTACTGCCTCTGGGCCGCGTGACTCGCGGCACGCAGCTCGGCCAAGTGGGGACGCCACCAGTACACCTGCCTCCGGGGCGGGATAGGTCTCGCCCTCTGCATCGCCGCGTCGCAGACGCGAGTCAGTGCTCCAGCGAGCCACTCGCATCTCGCGTCCACGTCCTGACCGCTGTCGACAGCAGCCCATCGCTCGACGATAGCCGCCTCTCGGGCCAGCTCCCGGTCCAGCGTTCCGAGCCGCCACCGCGGACCTTCCCCTACCACGGGGCGGTCCAGTGCCACACGCGGTGTCGCCGCGGGGGCAGAGACGATGTCGAACCGGATGTACCGGTGGTCAGACGAAGTCTCCACCCCCTCGACGACCCGCCAGTTGTGTATGCGACGGGCCAGGCCAGAGCTCGCGAAAGAAAGATCGACTACCGACCCGGCCCGGGCCCGCACAAACGTATGGACCGCCCCTCGGTTCAGCAGCACCAAGCCTTGGGACACCGCCCACTCCTCCACCATCTCCCCCCGGGCATCGGTCGCCGGGGATCCCCACGCCCGTGAGTGAGCGTTGAAATCCCCGGCCACCACAACCGGGGTGGGGTGCACTTCCGCCAGCAGAGCCCCGACCTCCGTGAGCAACTGCTCGAACTCGGCGAGGCTTCTGCTGGGGGGACAGTACACCCCAATGACCGCAGCGCCACCCAGCGCGACGAGTACGCACCCTCGGCCCTTCCGCACTCTGTCGAAAGGAGGGGCCGTTCGCTGAGCGACGATAGCCACCAAGCCGCCGCGGTCGCCGGCCCAGTTAGGGCTGTTGCGAACGCAATACGGCTCGGCGACTACTGCCATTGTCGTCTGCCACTGCGCCATGGATTGGGCCAGAAGGTCCTGGGCCGTGGCGCAGTGGTTGACGTTGGCCTGCAGTATGGAGATGGTTTGGGCCATTAGGTTTGGGCAGTGTCCATCTCCTCCTCCCTATTCGGCAGCAGGGTGGGCGAGGGCGTGGGTTTCGCCCCACCTGCTGCTCTCCTTTTAGCCCCCCTGCTTCGGGAGGCCGCCTTGCATTGCGCCGACCCAAGCCGGTGGCCGGACGCCGCACCCTCCGCCGAACATATGAGGCATCTGGGCTCCGCGGAGCAGGTGGCCGACTTGTGGCCTTCCTGCCCGCAACGGAAGCAGAGCGCACTGCGGTCTGTGGCCGCAGAGCACTTGGCCCCGACGTGACCCGGCTCGAGGCAGCGGAAGCACCGCGCCGGCCTCGATTCCAGGATGGTCAGTCTGACCACTGACCACCCGACGACGATGCGGCGGCCATCGGTCAGTTTCTTAGCCGCCTCAACCGGGCACCGTAGCCAGGCAGTGCCCTGTCGGCTAGGTGGGCGCTGTATGTCGCCCACCTTGATGTGGTCGGCAGCACAGCCCCCCTCCGCCGCCAGCAACGCGGCCACCGACTCTTTCGAGGCCGAGTCGCCCAGCCCAGAGATGCGCATCTCCACGCATCTCTCCGGCCTAGCGACTCGGACCTCTTCGAGCACCTCCCTCAGTTTAGCCGCGAGCTGGTCCGCCTTCCGGCTTCTGTCGGCGCCAGCCACCTCCAGGATCCGACCTCCGGTTACCGCGTTGCGGAGTCGGAGGCCGTCGATGCCCAAACCCTTGAGGTCTATCGACCTCTCGGCTTTGGACATCACCTGCGCGTAGGTGACGCCCCGCTCTACGGCACCCGGCTGCAGCGTGACTGTGACCGCCGCCGTTTGCGGGGTGCGCAATTTGCGGGGCTTCCTTTTCCGCTTGGTGGCTGACGCTACTGGAGTGGCAGCGGTTGGGGCAGCCGACCCGGCAGGGGGCGGTTTAGGCTTCTTTGGCCTAGCCACCACCTCGCTCCATGTTCCGCTTTGCGGGAGCGGGGCGGGAGCCAACGTCGAAGTCGAAGTCGACGGGGGCTTCCGGGCAGCCTCCGCCTCCTTCGCCGCGGCCGTCTTCTTCCCTGCCTTCTTCTTCTTCTTCCTCTCCTCCTTCCCCCCCGGCGGCCCGGTAAGGCTCGGCCCTGCCTCCACCTGCCCGCCTGGCATTGGAGGAGAGAGGGGAGGGGGGAGAGGTTCTGAGGGAGACGTCTCAGGCTCGGGCTCAAGTGCGCCGGCGGACCGCGCCGCATTCCTCGCGTCCGCCTGCAGCGGCGGACGGATGCGGGTCTCCGGCAGCAGGCGGTCAGCGATCCCCGCGAGCCGGGCGTCGACCAGGAAGCCGATCTCTTCCCGACTCATCGGGGGCGGCGCAGCCTCCGCCTGCTGTTTCATGGCCCGCATTTCGGCCCGCACAGCCGCCAGCTCGGCCTGGAGCTTGGCCACCTCCTCCGATTCCGTGCGGGACATCAGAACGCGCACGTTCTCCATAATGGAGCCACACGCGTCCTTGAGGTCCCGCACGTATTGGCCCTTTAAATTGGAGCTCTTGGCGGCGATGGTTTGGACCACCTTCACCGCCGCCTCTATTGAGCCCGAGATCTCCTCGGCACTGAGGGACTGGGTGTCCGAGGATGCCAGTCCCGCTTGGGGCTGCAGACTGGGCTGCGGCTGCGGGCCAGGGGTCTCTCTGAGATAGAGAGCCCTCCGCCGCTGCAGCCGCAGCTCATCTGCGAGCTCCTCTTCTGCTCGGAGCTCGAGCTCACGCTCCTTAGCCGCGTTGAGCTCCGCTTTGGCTTTGGCCAGACCGACGTATTCCCCCGTTTTCGGGGGACGGCCACGGTTCCTTTTAGGCCCCCGCCCATCCACCGAATCGCTGTCGCTTTGCGCTGGCGATTCCAAAGAATTGGTACGTTTACGCCAGAGTCTTCCCCTTGGTGGGGAAGACGAGCGCGCAACTCCAGGTAAGCTGGCAGCAATCATTCGCTCCAGCTCCACCACTGGCACCATTTTATTGATAGAGGCGGAAGACCTCGCGGTCTCCGTCCCCATCTCCGTCTCCATTTCCTCCGCCAAAACTGGCACATCATCATTTTTGTTTTTAGTTTTTAAAGTAGACAAATCCATACAAGTCCCACGAGTGTGGGGGAAAAGAAAGTCCATCCGGGCGGTGCCCCCTGCACCCGGATAAGCCTATATACTGTGGAGGTCGGCCGGTATCCACAGGTTTTTACGACTTCGCTGTCGGGTGTTATAGACTGTCCTTGTCATGGGCCGGCCAATTAAGGCAAGCCCTCCGGCCAACAGGTTCTCAGCATACCCTCCTGGAGCCACCAGTCAGGTCACAGTTGAGCCCCTGTTGGTTACGGAACGCGAGAGGGTGGCTAGGCCTCTCCCACCGACGGTGGCACTAGTGCCTGTCAGCCCCTGAGTAATCAGTGGGCCGACCCGTCCCTCGATCCAGCATCTCTCCCCTGTCCCCTCTGAAAACAGAGGGGTACTGGGAGCGATGGCGAGCCCTGAAAAGGGCTACGCGGATCCCACGACCCCCTCGTGCAATGGGGTCAGTTGTCGGGTTATTGGTCAGACGGCCAGCATACAGAGCTCCTGAGAGTCAGAGTATCCTGACCGCCTGTCCAGGGCGCACCAGCCTCCACGCTTCCGCTCCCCAGGACCGGAGTCCAAAGGGGGAAGAAACGCGTAAGCCAACGTGGAGGTTACCCGACGCCGCGCCCCGCCGCGCCCCAGGTTAGGTTAGGTTAGGTTAGGTTAGGTTAGGTTAGGTTAGGTTAGGTTAGGTTAGGTTAGGTTAGGTTAGGTTAGGTTTTTTTTTTTTTTTTTTTTTTTTTTTTTTTTTTTTTTTTTTTTTTTTTTTTTTTTTTTTTTTTTTTTTTTTGTGAGGTCTTTCAACCTCTCTGCTTTTCCCCGTCCAAAAATTACGACAGGACCTTATGATTCGTGTTTCTTTATTCATACCGTTTCATTATATATAGGTCTTCGCACTATGTGCCTCGTGCCGTGTCATTCTTACTATTTTACAGTTTTTGCATATTTTATTGCATCTGGTAATTATATTTACCATATTATATATATATACATATATATATTTAATACCATACGATTTGATATCTAATTATATTATTCTTTTCTAATATTTCTTTTTCAATTGGCAGTATATTTTAAATTTGGTTTTATATAGCTTCCTCTGATTTTTATTTGGCTAAATTTCTATTTTATTTTTAATTTTGTTAATGGTTACTTATTTTATGGCTTGGCATATTTTTAAAACTTCTTTCTAGCTATTTCTTTTCTTTCTCGGTAGTTAATTTTCTTGGTTTTTATGGGTCCTTAGCTCAATTTTTGTTATACCTTTTCATGTTATTTTTCAAGATGTCTAGTTGTTGTTTAGCCTGTGAGATCGTAACATTCTTTGACTCTGTGTGTTTTATAACTTATTGCTATTTAAAGTCAACAATATGTATATATCTTTAAATATATAAAATTATTGAGATCTCTACAGCAAGTTTGTTATGTGTGCATGTTTAGTGTTTGTGTGCGTGTTATGATGTATCCATATATATTTTACTATATACTTGCTAGATCATGTGTGATGTGTATGTGTTCGTTTGAGTGTGTGAGTCATGAATACGATGTGTTTGATCTCGCCAGGTAGTCCCATTTCGCGCGGGTAGGGCATTCGGCGCTGAAGGCGTTGTGGCCGAGGTTCTGCAGCCCAGAGTGCGAGCAATTGCAGCACCGCGGTTCGGCTCCCGTAGCATAGTCGGGGCATTTTTCTCGCAGATGCGGGCCTCCGCAGTGGCTGCACCTGTCCACACTCTCAGTGCAGAGCTTGCGGCCGTGGCCAAATGCCAAGCACTTCGTGCATTGGATGAGCGGAGACTGGTCCTCCACTCTGACCCTTTGCAGGTCCAGGTAGAGATTACCAGCCTCCGTCATCCTCTGCCATACTTTTGGCTTGACCTGCACGACAATATGGGAGGTCTTCGGATTTCTTGTTCTCTTCCGGTATTTTATTTTCAGTTCACTCTCCTCTTGTGGTAGGCCCATGAAGATGTCGGTGTTTTGGGTGTAAAGAGCCCGTACCATCTCGTCGTCGTCGCCGTCCACGAAGACATCTTTAAGGACGACGAGTGGGTCCTTATTCTTCATGGGCACTACCACAAGCCCACCACCACTGCTCTCAATGCGCTCCATTACTTTACGTCTTTCCATTTCCGTGTCGCAGCCCAAGATGACGGTACTGTTCTTCGCCTTCCGTGCCTTACTGACTTTCAGGCCGGTTCCCCTGGCGTCGACCGCCTTCTTCACTCTGGCGAGTACCTCATCGGCAGTCTCCTGACTGTCGTTTGAGGTCACCGCCAACGAGTGAAGCGCCGGTCGACGCCCGGGCTTGGCTGCTGCGACACTGGCATATGTCATGGGGGTCGGGATTGGGCCCGGGGCGCTTTCGGTGGTTAGCCCCTTCATGACTGCGCTGACGTGCGTCTGGGTCTCTATGACGACGTCCCTTGCGACAGTCCCCACCAGGTCTTCGAGCTGAGACTGCGCACGCGCAATCATCAGCTCGGTCGCCTTATCGATGTCTACCTGGGTTTCCTCAGTCTTTTCAAAGACCCTTTCCACGACCCCCTCGGCCACCTTCTCTGTTTTGAGCTTTATCTCATCACCTTTTTTATGGACATTATCTAATATGACGGTGCACCTCTCGTCGTTGTATGTGTTTAGGCTCTCCATGCCCTCTTTCAGGTTAGCCTCTAATTGGCCAAGCCTCGTGGCTATTGAGCTCTCCACTTCCTGAAGCTTCTTCAGTAGTGCTTCTTCTCTTCCGGACGTTGTAGCTACTATATCCGTAGCATCCCCGGGCGACGCCGCCTCCAGACTCTTAATCCGCTTACTGAGTTCGAAGAGAATTCGAAGACCCTTATCAGAGTGTATCTCCAGGAAGGTCCTAATGTCTCTCCTCATCTGAGGGTACTGTAGGACCTTCGTGGGTATGTCTTCGAACGTGCTCATAACTTCCTGGAGAAGCTGGTCACTGGATTTTTCAGCGTAGGTATTTTGCTGTTTTTTATATACGTCCATGTTATCCAGTGACCTTCTCTTCGTTCCCGGCCTACGGATGAAGGTCTTTGCGGCGTCTTGCACTATCAAGGGCGAGGTGGAGGCGCCGGTGGAGGCGCCGGGAGTCGGTTTCTTGGCCACGTTAGATGTAGGTGGTGTTTGAAACATCGTGTATAACTGTGTATGAGAGAGTTTGTGGTGTAATGTCGTGTGTGAACGGGGAAAGTTGTCTGTATGTGTAAATGTGTGTTCAACCCTGTATAGGGGGGTGTGTCAGTGTCAGTGTGTTTAAAAATTTAAAATGAATGTGTGTAGAACACAGTTCTACTGGTTCAAAACAATACAAAATTTAAAATTTCTGCTCTATATGAGCCGTTAAAAGTTATTTGGCGAGGTGTATATTGCCTCCGTCAAGAATAAAACAGTGCGAAATTAAAGTTAAAGTAACACAAATTTTTCCCTGCACAAAATAATTTTTAATCGATACCACAGGTTGTCGATCCCTGCCAAGCCGAGCCTATATACCCAGTGAAATATGGGAGGGTGGGCGGGCGATTTTTTAATTTTCCGTCAGGCGGATCCGGACGAAAGTGGTGTCGTTCGACGGGTAATTGAAAGGGCTATCTAAATATATATAAATGATAATTTGGAAGACAAAGGCTATCGAATTAATCGACAAAAACCTCAAAAATGACTAAAATTGAAATTTAAATGTTGAATTTATAAGGTTATATTTACCAGATTTAAATAAAAGAGGTGTTGTTAGATAGGTCGTGACGCGAGCTATCTAGGTATGTATAATTTATTGTTCCCAAAAAATGAGGGAGCAAGTTATTCAAAGAAAATCTCAGAAAATTTTCGAAAAAGCGGTAAATTGAGTTTTGTTTGTTGAAAATTTACTACTTTTATTAACCAGATCTTAATAAAGGAGGTGTTATTAGATAGGCCTTGACGAGTTCTATCTAAATATATATAATTAAAAATTCCAAAAATAAATTTCGAAAAGTTATAAGCGAAGCGCCTTGGAAAATTCCTTAAAAATGCCGAAAGTCAAAATGAATGTGAAAATTTAGTAACTTCTATTTACCCAACCTATACAAAAGAGGTGTTATTAGATAGGCCTTGATGAGGGCTATCTAGATCTGTAACTATGTCAACTTTGAGGTGAAGCGTTATCGAATAATTCGACAAAAACCTCGAAAATTTGTTAATTTAGAAATTTAAAAATATTCTAAGTCCAGAAATTAAAAATTTTTCTTTATTTTTCAGGTAATTTTCTTCCCACGGGACGCAGGAGTGTCTACAAATATGATACCAACAAATAACAACGTTACTAGCAGCTGTTTTCAATGAAAATTTCGCACAAATGTTCCAAATGTTCACCCCTAAGGTAGACTTTGGAAAGTAAACAAACAATACCGAAAATTTTATAAGTCAATTTCCCAATTTTCCGTCAGGCGGATCCGGACGAAAGTGGTGTCGTTCGACGGGTAATTGAAAGGGCTATCTAAATATATATAAATGATAATTTGGAAGACAAAGGCTATCGAATTAATCGACAAAAACCTCAAAAATGACTAAAATTGAAATTTAAATGTTGAATTTATAAGGTTATATTTACCAGATTTAAATAAAAGAGGTGTTGTTAGATAGGTCGTGACGCGAGCTATCTAGGTATGTATAATTTATTGTTCCCAAAAAATGAGGGAGCAAGTTATTCAAAGAAAATCTCAGAAAATTTTCGAAAAAGCGGTAAATTGAGTTTTGTTTGTTGAAAATTTACTACTTTTATTAACCAGATCTTAATAAAGGAGGTGTTATTAGATAGGCCTTGACGAGTTCTATCTAAATATATATAATTAAAAATTCCAAAAATAAATTTCGAAAAGTTATAAGCGAAGCGCCTTGGAAAATTCCTTAAAAATGCCGAAAGTCAAAATGAATGTGAAAATTTAGTAACTTCTATTTACCCAACCTATACAAAAGAGGTGTTATTAGATAGGCCTTGATGAGGGCTATCTAGATCTGTAACTATGTCAACTTTGAGGTGAAGCGTTATCGAATAATTCGACAAAAACCTCGAAAATTTGTTAATTTAGAAATTTAAAAATATTCTAAGTCCAGAAATTAAAAATTTTTCTTTATTTTTCAGGTAATTTTCTTCCCACGGGACGCAGGAGTGTCTACAAATATGATACCAACAAATAACAACGTTACTAGCAGCTGTTTTCAATGAAAATTTCGCACAAATGTTCCAAATGTTCACCCCTAAGGTAGACTTTGGAAAGTAAACAAACAATACCGAAAATTTTATAAGTCAATTTCCCAATTTTCCGTCAGGCGGATCCGGACGAAAGTGGTGTCGTTCGACGGGTAATTGAAAGGGCTATCTAAATATATATAAATGATAATTTGGAAGACAAAGGCTATCGAATTAATCGACAAAAACCTCAAAAATGACTAAAATTGAAATTTAAATGTTGAATTTATAAGGTTATATTTACCAGATTTAAATAAAAGAGGTGTTGTTAGATAGGTCGTGACGCGAGCTATCTAGGTATGTATAATTTATTGTTCCCAAAAAATGAGGGAGCAAGTTATTCAAAGAAAATCTCAGAAAATTTTCGAAAAAGCGGTAAATTGAGTTTTGTTTGTTGAAAATTTACTACTTTTATTAACCAGATCTTAATAAAGGAGGTGTTATTAGATAGGCCTTGACGAGTTCTATCTAAATATATATAATTAAAAATTCCAAAAATAAATTTCGAAAAGTTATAAGCGAAGCGCCTTGGAAAATTCCTTAAAAATGCCGAAAGTCAAAATGAATGTGAAAATTTAGTAACTTCTATTTACCCAACCTATACAAAAGAGGTGTTATTAGATAGGCCTTGATGAGGGCTATCTAGATCTGTAACTATGTCAACTTTGAGGTGAAGCGTTATCGAATAATTCGACAAAAACCTCGAAAATTTGTTAATTTAGAAATTTAAAAATATTCTAAGTCCAGAAATTAAAAATTTTTCTTTATTTTTCAGGTAATTTTCTTCCCACGGGACGCAGGAGTGTCTACAAATATGATACCAACAAATAACAACGTTACTAGCAGCTGTTTTCAATGAAAATTTCGCACAAATGTTCCAAATGTTCACCCCTAAGGTAGACTTTGGAAAGTAAACAAACAATACCGAAAATTTTATAAGTCAATTTCCCAATTTTCCGTCAGGCGGATCCGGACGAAAGTGGTGTCGTTCGACGGGTAATTGAAAGGGCTATCTAAATATATATAAATGATAATTTGGAAGACAAAGGCTATCGAATTAATCGACAAAAACCTCAAAAATGACTAAAATTGAAATTTAAATGTTGAATTTATAAGGTTATATTTACCAGATTTAAATAAAAGAGGTGTTGTTAGATAGGTCGTGACGCGAGCTATCTAGGTATGTATAATTTATTGTTCCCAAAAAATGAGGGAGCAAGTTATTCAAAGAAAATCTCAGAAAATTTTCGAAAAAGCGGTAAATTGAGTTTTGTTTGTTGAAAATTTACTACTTTTATTAACCAGATCTTAATAAAGGAGGTGTTATTAGATAGGCCTTGACGAGTTCTATCTAAATATATATAATTAAAAATTCCAAAAATAAATTTCGAAAAGTTATAAGCGAAGCGCCTTGGAAAATTCCTTAAAAATGCCGAAAGTCAAAATGAATGTGAAAATTTAGTAACTTCTATTTACCCAACCTATACAAAAGAGGTGTTATTAGATAGGCCTTGATGAGGGCTATCTAGATCTGTAACTATGTCAACTTTGAGGTGAAGCGTTATCGAATAATTCGACAAAAACCTCGAAAATTTGTTAATTTAGAAATTTAAAAATATTCTAAGTCCAGAAATTAAAAATTTTTCTTTATTTTTCAGGTAATTTTCTTCCCACGGGACGCAGGAGTGTCTACAAATATGATACCAACAAATAACAACGTTACTAGCAGCTGTTTTCAATGAAAATTTCGCACAAATGTTCCAAATGTTCACCCCTAAGGTAGACTTTGGAAAGTAAACAAACAATACCGAAAATTTTATAAGTCAATTTCCCAATTTTCCGTCAGGCGGATCCGGACGAAAGTGGTGTCGTTCGACGGGTAATTGAAAGGGCTATCTAAATATATATAAATGATAATTTGGAAGACAAAGGCTATCGAATTAATCGACAAAAACCTCAAAAATGACTAAAATTGAAATTTAAATGTTGAATTTATAAGGTTATATTTACCAGATTTAAATAAAAGAGGTGTTGTTAGATAGGTCGTGACGCGAGCTATCTAGGTATGTATAATTTATTGTTCCCAAAAAATGAGGGAGCAAGTTATTCAAAGAAAATCTCAGAAAATTTTCGAAAAAGCGGTAAATTGAGTTTTGTTTGTTGAAAATTTACTACTTTTATTAACCAGATCTTAATAAAGGAGGTGTTATTAGATAGGCCTTGACGAGTTCTATCTAAATATATATAATTAAAAATTCCAAAAATAAATTTCGAAAAGTTATAAGCGAAGCGCCTTGGAAAATTCCTTAAAAATGCCGAAAGTCAAAATGAATGTGAAAATTTAGTAACTTCTATTTACCCAACCTATACAAAAGAGGTGTTATTAGATAGGCCTTGATGAGGGCTATCTAGATCTGTAACTATGTCAACTTTGAGGTGAAGCGTTATCGAATAATTCGACAAAAACCTCGAAAATTTGTTAATTTAGAAATTTAAAAATATTCTAAGTCCAGAAATTAAAAATTTTTCTTTATTTTTCAGGTAATTTTCTTCCCACGGGACGCAGGAGTGTCTACAAATATGATACCAACAAATAACAACGTTACTAGCAGCTGTTTTCAATGAAAATTTCGCACAAATGTTCCAAATGTTCACCCCTAAGGTAGACTTTGGAAAGTAAACAAACAATACCGAAAATTTTATAAGTCAATTTCCCAATTTTCCGTCAGGCGGATCCGGACGAAAGTGGTGTCGTTCGACGGGTAATTGAAAGGGCTATCTAAATATATATAAATGATAATTTGGAAGACAAAGGCTATCGAATTAATCGACAAAAACCTCAAAAATGACTAAAATTGAAATTTAAATGTTGAATTTATAAGGTTATATTTACCAGATTTAAATAAAAGAGGTGTTGTTAGATAGGTCGTGACGCGAGCTATCTAGGTATGTATAATTTATTGTTCCCAAAAAATGAGGGAGCAAGTTATTCAAAGAAAATCTCAGAAAATTTTCGAAAAAGCGGTAAATTGAGTTTTGTTTGTTGAAAATTTACTACTTTTATTAACCAGATCTTAATAAAGGAGGTGTTATTAGATAGGCCTTGACGAGTTCTATCTAAATATATATAATTAAAAATTCCAAAAATAAATTTCGAAAAGTTATAAGCGAAGCGCCTTGGAAAATTCCTTAAAAATGCCGAAAGTCAAAATGAATGTGAAAATTTAGTAACTTCTATTTACCCAACCTATACAAAAGAGGTGTTATTAGATAGGCCTTGATGAGGGCTATCTAGATCTGTAACTATGTCAACTTTGAGGTGAAGCGTTATCGAATAATTCGACAAAAACCTCGAAAATTTGTTAATTTAGAAATTTAAAAATATTCTAAGTCCAGAAATTAAAAATTTTTCTTTATTTTTCAGGTAATTTTCTTCCCACGGGACGCAGGAGTGTCTACAAATATGATACCAACAAATAACAACGTTACTAGCAGCTGTTTTCAATGAAAATTTCGCACAAATGTTCCAAATGTTCACCCCTAAGGTAGACTTTGGAAAGTAAACAAACAATACCGAAAATTTTATAAGTCAATTTCCCAATTTTCCGTCAGGCGGATCCGGACGAAAGTGGTGTCGTTCGACGGGTAATTGAAAGGGCTATCTAAATATATATAAATGATAATTTGGAAGACAAAGGCTATCGAATTAATCGACAAAAACCTCAAAAATGACTAAAATTGAAATTTAAATGTTGAATTTATAAGGTTATATTTACCAGATTTAAATAAAAGAGGTGTTGTTAGATAGGTCGTGACGCGAGCTATCTAGGTATGTATAATTTATTGTTCCCAAAAAATGAGGGAGCAAGTTATTCAAAGAAAATCTCAGAAAATTTTCGAAAAAGCGGTAAATTGAGTTTTGTTTGTTGAAAATTTACTACTTTTATTAACCAGATCTTAATAAAGGAGGTGTTATTAGATAGGCCTTGACGAGTTCTATCTAAATATATATAATTAAAAATTCCAAAAATAAATTTCGAAAAGTTATAAGCGAAGCGCCTTGGAAAATTCCTTAAAAATGCCGAAAGTCAAAATGAATGTGAAAATTTAGTAACTTCTATTTACCCAACCTATACAAAAGAGGTGTTATTAGATAGGCCTTGATGAGGGCTATCTAGATCTGTAACTATGTCAACTTTGAGGTGAAGCGTTATCGAATAATTCGACAAAAACCTCGAAAATTTGTTAATTTAGAAATTTAAAAATATTCTAAGTCCAGAAATTAAAAATTTTTCTTTATTTTTCAGGTAATTTTCTTCCCACGGGACGCAGGAGTGTCTACAAATATGATACCAACAAATAACAACGTTACTAGCAGCTGTTTTCAATGAAAATTTCGCACAAATGTTCCAAATGTTCACCCCTAAGGTAGACTTTGGAAAGTAAACAAACAATACCGAAAATTTTATAAGTCAATTTCCCAATTTTCCGTCAGGCGGATCCGGACGAAAGTGGTGTCGTTCGACGGGTAATTGAAAGGGCTATCTAAATATATATAAATGATAATTTGGAAGACAAAGGCTATCGAATTAATCGACAAAAACCTCAAAAATGACTAAAATTGAAATTTAAATGTTGAATTTATAAGGTTATATTTACCAGATTTAAATAAAAGAGGTGTTGTTAGATAGGTCGTGACGCGAGCTATCTAGGTATGTATAATTTATTGTTCCCAAAAAATGAGGGAGCAAGTTATTCAAAGAAAATCTCAGAAAATTTTCGAAAAAGCGGTAAATTGAGTTTTGTTTGTTGAAAATTTACTACTTTTATTAACCAGATCTTAATAAAGGAGGTGTTATTAGATAGGCCTTGACGAGTTCTATCTAAATATATATAATTAAAAATTCCAAAAATAAATTTCGAAAAGTTATAAGCGAAGCGCCTTGGAAAATTCCTTAAAAATGCCGAAAGTCAAAATGAATGTGAAAATTTAGTAACTTCTATTTACCCAACCTATACAAAAGAGGTGTTATTAGATAGGCCTTGATGAGGGCTATCTAGATCTGTAACTATGTCAACTTTGAGGTGAAGCGTTATCGAATAATTCGACAAAAACCTCGAAAATTTGTTAATTTAGAAATTTAAAAATATTCTAAGTCCAGAAATTAAAAATTTTTCTTTATTTTTCAGGTAATTTTCTTCCCACGGGACGCAGGAGTGTCTACAAATATGATACCAACAAATAACAACGTTACTAGCAGCTGTTTTCAATGAAAATTTCGCACAAATGTTCCAAATGTTCACCCCTAAGGTAGACTTTGGAAAGTAAACAAACAATACCGAAAATTTTATAAGTCAATTTCCCAATTTTCCGTCAGGCGGATCCGGACGAAAGTGGTGTCGTTCGACGGGTAATTGAAAGGGCTATCTAAATATATATAAATGATAATTTGGAAGACAAAGGCTATCGAATTAATCGACAAAAACCTCAAAAATGACTAAAATTGAAATTTAAATGTTGAATTTATAAGGTTATATTTACCAGATTTAAATAAAAGAGGTGTTGTTAGATAGGTCGTGACGCGAGCTATCTAGGTATGTATAATTTATTGTTCCCAAAAAATGAGGGAGCAAGTTATTCAAAGAAAATCTCAGAAAATTTTCGAAAAAGCGGTAAATTGAGTTTTGTTTGTTGAAAATTTACTACTTTTATTAACCAGATCTTAATAAAGGAGGTGTTATTAGATAGGCCTTGACGAGTTCTATCTAAATATATATAATTAAAAATTCCAAAAATAAATTTCGAAAAGTTATAAGCGAAGCGCCTTGGAAAATTCCTTAAAAATGCCGAAAGTCAAAATGAATGTGAAAATTTAGTAACTTCTATTTACCCAACCTATACAAAAGAGGTGTTATTAGATAGGCCTTGATGAGGGCTATCTAGATCTGTAACTATGTCAACTTTGAGGTGAAGCGTTATCGAATAATTCGACAAAAACCTCGAAAATTTGTTAATTTAGAAATTTAAAAATATTCTAAGTCCAGAAATTAAAAATTTTTCTTTATTTTTCAGGTAATTTTCTTCCCACGGGACGCAGGAGTGTCTACAAATATGATACCAACAAATAACAACGTTACTAGCAGCTGTTTTCAATGAAAATTTCGCACAAATGTTCCAAATGTTCACCCCTAAGGTAGACTTTGGAAAGTAAACAAACAATACCGAAAATTTTATAAGTCAATTTCCCAATTTTCCGTCAGGCGGATCCGGACGAAAGTGGTGTCGTTCGACGGGTAATTGAAAGGGCTATCTAAATATATATAAATGATAATTTGGAAGACAAAGGCTATCGAATTAATCGACAAAAACCTCAAAAATGACTAAAATTGAAATTTAAATGTTGAATTTATAAGGTTATATTTACCAGATTTAAATAAAAGAGGTGTTGTTAGATAGGTCGTGACGCGAGCTATCTAGGTATGTATAATTTATTGTTCCCAAAAAATGAGGGAGCAAGTTATTCAAAGAAAATCTCAGAAAATTTTCGAAAAAGCGGTAAATTGAGTTTTGTTTGTTGAAAATTTACTACTTTTATTAACCAGATCTTAATAAAGGAGGTGTTATTAGATAGGCCTTGACGAGTTCTATCTAAATATATATAATTAAAAATTCCAAAAATAAATTTCGAAAAGTTATAAGCGAAGCGCCTTGGAAAATTCCTTAAAAATGCCGAAAGTCAAAATGAATGTGAAAATTTAGTAACTTCTATTTACCCAACCTATACAAAAGAGGTGTTATTAGATAGGCCTTGATGAGGGCTATCTAGATCTGTAACTATGTCAACTTTGAGGTGAAGCGTTATCGAATAATTCGACAAAAACCTCGAAAATTTGTTAATTTAGAAATTTAAAAATATTCTAAGTCCAGAAATTAAAAATTTTTCTTTATTTTTCAGGTAATTTTCTTCCCACGGGACGCAGGAGTGTCTACAAATATGATACCAACAAATAACAACGTTACTAGCAGCTGTTTTCAATGAAAATTTCGCACAAATGTTCCAAATGTTCACCCCTAAGGTAGACTTTGGAAAGTAAACAAACAATACCGAAAATTTTATAAGTCAATTTCCCAATTTTCCGTCAGGCGGATCCGGACGAAAGTGGTGTCGTTCGACGGGTAATTGAAAGGGCTATCTAAATATATATAAATGATAATTTGGAAGACAAAGGCTATCGAATTAATCGACAAAAACCTCAAAAATGACTAAAATTGAAATTTAAATGTTGAATTTATAAGGTTATATTTACCAGATTTAAATAAAAGAGGTGTTGTTAGATAGGTCGTGACGCGAGCTATCTAGGTATGTATAATTTATTGTTCCCAAAAAATGAGGGAGCAAGTTATTCAAAGAAAATCTCAGAAAATTTTCGAAAAAGCGGTAAATTGAGTTTTGTTTGTTGAAAATTTACTACTTTTATTAACCAGATCTTAATAAAGGAGGTGTTATTAGATAGGCCTTGACGAGTTCTATCTAAATATATATAATTAAAAATTCCAAAAATAAATTTCGAAAAGTTATAAGCGAAGCGCCTTGGAAAATTCCTTAAAAATGCCGAAAGTCAAAATGAATGTGAAAATTTAGTAACTTCTATTTACCCAACCTATACAAAAGAGGTGTTATTAGATAGGCCTTGATGAGGGCTATCTAGATCTGTAACTATGTCAACTTTGAGGTGAAGCGTTATCGAATAATTCGACAAAAACCTCGAAAATTTGTTAATTTAGAAATTTAAAAATATTCTAAGTCCAGAAATTAAAAATTTTTCTTTATTTTTCAGGTAATTTTCTTCCCACGGGACGCAGGAGTGTCTACAAATATGATACCAACAAATAACAACGTTACTAGCAGCTGTTTTCAATGAAAATTTCGCACAAATGTTCCAAATGTTCACCCCTAAGGTAGACTTTGGAAAGTAAACAAACAATACCGAAAATTTTATAAGTCAATTTCCCAATTTTCCGTCAGGCGGATCCGGACGAAAGTGGTGTCGTTCGACGGGTAATTGAAAGGGCTATCTAAATATATATAAATGATAATTTGGAAGACAAAGGCTATCGAATTAATCGACAAAAACCTCAAAAATGACTAAAATTGAAATTTAAATGTTGAATTTATAAGGTTATATTTACCAGATTTAAATAAAAGAGGTGTTGTTAGATAGGTCGTGACGCGAGCTATCTAGGTATGTATAATTTATTGTTCCCAAAAAATGAGGGAGCAAGTTATTCAAAGAAAATCTCAGAAAATTTTCGAAAAAGCGGTAAATTGAGTTTTGTTTGTTGAAAATTTACTACTTTTATTAACCAGATCTTAATAAAGGAGGTGTTATTAGATAGGCCTTGACGAGTTCTATCTAAATATATATAATTAAAAATTCCAAAAATAAATTTCGAAAAGTTATAAGCGAAGCGCCTTGGAAAATTCCTTAAAAATGCCGAAAGTCAAAATGAATGTGAAAATTTAGTAACTTCTATTTACCCAACCTATACAAAAGAGGTGTTATTAGATAGGCCTTGATGAGGGCTATCTAGATCTGTAACTATGTCAACTTTGAGGTGAAGCGTTATCGAATAATTCGACAAAAACCTCGAAAATTTGTTAATTTAGAAATTTAAAAATATTCTAAGTCCAGAAATTAAAAATTTTTCTTTA
Organism: Diaphora mendica; assembly: GCA_949125395.1. Taxonomy (NCBI): domain Eukaryota; kingdom Metazoa; phylum Arthropoda; class Insecta; order Lepidoptera; family Erebidae; genus Diaphora; species Diaphora mendica. Next base: position 31,752,608 of record OX421315.1, read on the forward strand.
TTTTTCAGGTAATTTTCTTCCCACGGGACGCAGGAGTGTCTACAAATATGATACCAACAAATAACAACGTTACTAGCAGCTGTTTTCAATGAAAATTTCGCACAAATGTTCCAAATGTTCACCCCTAAGGTAGACTTTGGAAAGTAAACAAACAATACCGAAAATTTTATAAGTCAATTTCCCAATTTTCCGTCAGGCGGATCCGGACGAAAGTGGTGTCGTTCGACGGGTAATTGAAAGGGCTATCTAAATATATATAAATGATAATTTGGAAGACAAAGGCTATCGAATTAATCGACAAAAACCTCAAAAATGACTAAAATTGAAATTTAAATGTTGAATTTATAAGGTTATATTTACCAGATTTAAATAAAAGAGGTGTTGTTAGATAGGTCGTGACGCGAGCTATCTAGGTATGTATAATTTATTGTTCCCAAAAAATGAGGGAGCAAGTTATTCAAAGAAAATCTCAGAAAATTTTCGAAAAAGCGGTAAATTGAGTTTTGTTTGTTGAAAATTTACTACTTTTATTAACCAGATCTTAATAAAGGAGGTGTTATTAGATAGGCCTTGACGAGTTCTATCTAAATATATATAATTAAAAATTCCAAAAATAAATTTCGAAAAGTTATAAGCGAAGCGCCTTGGAAAATTCCTTAAAAATGCCGAAAGTCAAAATGAATGTGAAAATTTAGTAACTTCTATTTACCCAACCTATACAAAAGAGGTGTTATTAGATAGGCCTTGATGAGGGCTATCTAGATCTGTAACTATGTCAACTTTGAGGTGAAGCGTTATCGAATAATTCGACAAAAACCTCGAAAATTTGTTAATTTAGAAATTTAAAAATATTCTAAGTCCAGAAATTAAAAATTTTTCTTTATTTTTCAGGTAATTTTCTTCCCACGGGACGCAGGAGTGTCTACAAATATGATACCAACAAATAACAACGTTACTAGCAGCTGTTTTCAATGAAAATTTCGCACAAATGTTCCAAATGTTCACCCCTAAGGTAGACTTTGGAAAGTAAACAAACAATACCGAAAATTTTATAAGTCAATTTCCCAATTTTCCGTCAGGCGGATCCGGACGAAAGTGGTGTCGTTCGACGGGTAATTGAAAGGGCTATCTAAATATATATAAATGATAATTTGGAAGACAAAGGCTATCGAATTAATCGACAAAAACCTCAAAAATGACTAAAATTGAAATTTAAATGTTGAATTTATAAGGTTATATTTACCAGATTTAAATAAAAGAGGTGTTGTTAGATAGGTCGTGACGCGAGCTATCTAGGTATGTATAATTTATTGTTCCCAAAAAATGAGGGAGCAAGTTATTCAAAGAAAATCTCAGAAAATTTTCGAAAAAGCGGTAAATTGAGTTTTGTTTGTTGAAAATTTACTACTTTTATTAACCAGATCTTAATAAAGGAGGTGTTATTAGATAGGCCTTGACGAGTTCTATCTAAATATATATAATTAAAAATTCCAAAAATAAATTTCGAAAAGTTATAAGCGAAGCGCCTTGGAAAATTCCTTAAAAATGCCGAAAGTCAAAATGAATGTGAAAATTTAGTAACTTCTATTTACCCAACCTATACAAAAGAGGTGTTATTAGATAGGCCTTGATGAGGGCTATCTAGATCTGTAACTATGTCAACTTTGAGGTGAAGCGTTATCGAATAATTCGACAAAAACCTCGAAAATTTGTTAATTTAGAAATTTAAAAATATTCTAAGTCCAGAAATTAAAAATTTTTCTTTATTTTTCAGGTAATTTTCTTCCCACGGGACGCAGGAGTGTCTACAAATATGATACCAACAAATAACAACGTTACTAGCAGCTGTTTTCAATGAAAATTTCGCACAAATGTTCCAAATGTTCACCCCTAAGGTAGACTTTGGAAAGTAAACAAACAATACCGAAAATTTTATAAGTCAATTTCCCAATTTTCCGTCAGGCGGATCCGGACGAAAGTGGTGTCGTTCGACGGGTAATTGAAAGGGCTATCTAAATATATATAAATGATAATTTGGAAGACAAAGGCTATCGAATTAATCGACAAAAACCTCAAAAATGACTAAAATTGAAATTTAAATGTTGAATTTATAAGGTTATATTTACCAGATTTAAATAAAAGAGGTGTTGTTAGATAGGTCGTGACGCGAGCTATCTAGGTATGTATAATTTATTGTTCCCAAAAAATGAGGGAGCAAGTTATTCAAAGAAAATCTCAGAAAATTTTCGAAAAAGCGGTAAATTGAGTTTTGTTTGTTGAAAATTTACTACTTTTATTAACCAGATCTTAATAAAGGAGGTGTTATTAGATAGGCCTTGACGAGTTCTATCTAAATATATATAATTAAAAATTCCAAAAATAAATTTCGAAAAGTTATAAGCGAAGCGCCTTGGAAAATTCCTTAAAAATGCCGAAAGTCAAAATGAATGTGAAAATTTAGTAACTTCTATTTACCCAACCTATACAAAAGAGGTGTTATTAGATAGGCCTTGATGAGGGCTATCTAGATCTGTAACTATGTCAACTTTGAGGTGAAGCGTTATCGAATAATTCGACAAAAACCTCGAAAATTTGTTAATTTAGAAATTTAAAAATATTCTAAGTCCAGAAATTAAAAATTTTTCTTTATTTTTCAGGTAATTTTCTTCCCACGGGACGCAGGAGTGTCTACAAATATGATACCAACAAATAACAACGTTACTAGCAGCTGTTTTCAATGAAAATTTCGCACAAATGTTCCAAATGTTCACCCCTAAGGTAGACTTTGGAAAGTAAACAAACAATACCGAAAATTTTATAAGTCAATTTCCCAATTTTCCGTCAGGCGGATCCGGACGAAAGTGGTGTCGTTCGACGGGTAATTGAAAGGGCTATCTAAATATATATAAATGATAATTTGGAAGACAAAGGCTATCGAATTAATCGACAAAAACCTCAAAAATGACTAAAATTGAAATTTAAATGTTGAATTTATAAGGTTATATTTACCAGATTTAAATAAAAGAGGTGTTGTTAGATAGGTCGTGACGCGAGCTATCTAGGTATGTATAATTTATTGTTCCCAAAAAATGAGGGAGCAAGTTATTCAAAGAAAATCTCAGAAAATTTTCGAAAAAGCGGTAAATTGAGTTTTGTTTGTTGAAAATTTACTACTTTTATTAACCAGATCTTAATAAAGGAGGTGTTATTAGATAGGCCTTGACGAGTTCTATCTAAATATATATAATTAAAAATTCCAAAAATAAATTTCGAAAAGTTATAAGCGAAGCGCCTTGGAAAATTCCTTAAAAATGCCGAAAGTCAAAATGAATGTGAAAATTTAGTAACTTCTATTTACCCAACCTATACAAAAGAGGTGTTATTAGATAGGCCTTGATGAGGGCTATCTAGATCTGTAACTATGTCAACTTTGAGGTGAAGCGTTATCGAATAATTCGACAAAAACCTCGAAAATTTGTTAATTTAGAAATTTAAAAATATTCTAAGTCCAGAAATTAAAAATTTTTCTTTATTTTTCAGGTAATTTTCTTCCCACGGGACGCAGGAGTGTCTACAAATATGATACCAACAAATAACAACGTTACTAGCAGCTGTTTTCAATGAAAATTTCGCACAAATGTTCCAAATGTTCACCCCTAAGGTAGACTTTGGAAAGTAAACAAACAATACCGAAAATTTTATAAGTCAATTTCCCAATTTTCCGTCAGGCGGATCCGGACGAAAGTGGTGTCGTTCGACGGGTAATTGAAAGGGCTATCTAAATATATATAAATGATAATTTGGAAGACAAAGGCTATCGAATTAATCGACAAAAACCTCAAAAATGACTAAAATTGAAATTTAAATGTTGAATTTATAAGGTTATATTTACCAGATTTAAATAAAAGAGGTGTTGTTAGATAGGTCGTGACGCGAGCTATCTAGGTATGTATAATTTATTGTTCCCAAAAAATGAGGGAGCAAGTTATTCAAAGAAAATCTCAGAAAATTTTCGAAAAAGCGGTAAATTGAGTTTTGTTTGTTGAAAATTTACTACTTTTATTAACCAGATCTTAATAAAGGAGGTGTTATTAGATAGGCCTTGACGAGTTCTATCTAAATATATATAATTAAAAATTCCAAAAATAAATTTCGAAAAGTTATAAGCGAAGCGCCTTGGAAAATTCCTTAAAAATGCCGAAAGTCAAAATGAATGTGAAAATTTAGTAACTTCTATTTACCCAACCTATACAAAAGAGGTGTTATTAGATAGGCCTTGATGAGGGCTATCTAGATCTGTAACTATGTCAACTTTGAGGTGAAGCGTTATCGAATAATTCGACAAAAACCTCGAAAATTTGTTAATTTAGAAATTTAAAAATATTCTAAGTCCAGAAATTAAAAATTTTTCTTTATTTTTCAGGTAATTTTCTTCCCACGGGACGCAGGAGTGTCTACAAATATGATACCAACAAATAACAACGTTACTAGCAGCTGTTTTCAATGAAAATTTCGCACAAATGTTCCAAATGTTCACCCCTAAGGTAGACTTTGGAAAGTAAACAAACAATACCGAAAATTTTATAAGTCAATTTCCCAATTTTCCGTCAGGCGGATCCGGACGAAAGTGGTGTCGTTCGACGGGTAATTGAAAGGGCTATCTAAATATATATAAATGATAATTTGGAAGACAAAGGCTATCGAATTAATCGACAAAAACCTCAAAAATGACTAAAATTGAAATTTAAATGTTGAATTTATAAGGTTATATTTACCAGATTTAAATAAAAGAGGTGTTGTTAGATAGGTCGTGACGCGAGCTATCTAGGTATGTATAATTTATTGTTCCCAAAAAATGAGGGAGCAAGTTATTCAAAGAAAATCTCAGAAAATTTTCGAAAAAGCGGTAAATTGAGTTTTGTTTGTTGAAAATTTACTACTTTTATTAACCAGATCTTAATAAAGGAGGTGTTATTAGATAGGCCTTGACGAGTTCTATCTAAATATATATAATTAAAAATTCCAAAAATAAATTTCGAAAAGTTATAAGCGAAGCGCCTTGGAAAATTCCTTAAAAATGCCGAAAGTCAAAATGAATGTGAAAATTTAGTAACTTCTATTTACCCAACCTATACAAAAGAGGTGTTATTAGATAGGCCTTGATGAGGGCTATCTAGATCTGTAACTATGTCAACTTTGAGGTGAAGCGTTATCGAATAATTCGACAAAAACCTCGAAAATTTGTTAATTTAGAAATTTAAAAATATTCTAAGTCCAGAAATTAAAAATTTTTCTTTATTTTTCAGGTAATTTTCTTCCCACGGGACGCAGGAGTGTCTACAAATATGATACCAACAAATAACAACGTTACTAGCAGCTGTTTTCAATGAAAATTTCGCACAAATGTTCCAAATGTTCACCCCTAAGGTAGACTTTGGAAAGTAAACAAACAATACCGAAAATTTTATAAGTCAATTTCCCAATTTTCCGTCAGGCGGATCCGGACGAAAGTGGTGTCGTTCGACGGGTAATTGAAAGGGCTATCTAAATATATATAAATGATAATTTGGAAGACAAAGGCTATCGAATTAATCGACAAAAACCTCAAAAATGACTAAAATTGAAATTTAAATGTTGAATTTATAAGGTTATATTTACCAGATTTAAATAAAAGAGGTGTTGTTAGATAGGTCGTGACGCGAGCTATCTAGGTATGTATAATTTATTGTTCCCAAAAAATGAGGGAGCAAGTTATTCAAAGAAAATCTCAGAAAATTTTCGAAAAAGCGGTAAATTGAGTTTTGTTTGTTGAAAATTTACTACTTTTATTAACCAGATCTTAATAAAGGAGGTGTTATTAGATAGGCCTTGACGAGTTCTATCTAAATATATATAATTAAAAATTCCAAAAATAAATTTCGAAAAGTTATAAGCGAAGCGCCTTGGAAAATTCCTTAAAAATGCCGAAAGTCAAAATGAATGTGAAAATTTAGTAACTTCTATTTACCCAACCTATACAAAAGAGGTGTTATTAGATAGGCCTTGATGAGGGCTATCTAGATCTGTAACTATGTCAACTTTGAGGTGAAGCGTTATCGAATAATTCGACAAAAACCTCGAAAATTTGTTAATTTAGAAATTTAAAAATATTCTAAGTCCAGAAATTAAAAATTTTTCTTTATTTTTCAGGTAATTTTCTTCCCACGGGACGCAGGAGTGTCTACAAATATGATACCAACAAATAACAACGTTACTAGCAGCTGTTTTCAATGAAAATTTCGCACAAATGTTCCAAATGTTCACCCCTAAGGTAGACTTTGGAAAGTAAACAAACAATACCGAAAATTTTATAAGTCAATTTCCCAATTTTCCGTCAGGCGGATCCGGACGAAAGTGGTGTCGTTCGACGGGTAATTGAAAGGGCTATCTAAATATATATAAATGATAATTTGGAAGACAAAGGCTATCGAATTAATCGACAAAAACCTCAAAAATGACTAAAATTGAAATTTAAATGTTGAATTTATAAGGTTATATTTACCAGATTTAAATAAAAGAGGTGTTGTTAGATAGGTCGTGACGCGAGCTATCTAGGTATGTATAATTTATTGTTCCCAAAAAATGAGGGAGCAAGTTATTCAAAGAAAATCTCAGAAAATTTTCGAAAAAGCGGTAAATTGAGTTTTGTTTGTTGAAAATTTACTACTTTTATTAACCAGATCTTAATAAAGGAGGTGTTATTAGATAGGCCTTGACGAGTTCTATCTAAATATATATAATTAAAAATTCCAAAAATAAATTTCGAAAAGTTATAAGCGAAGCGCCTTGGAAAATTCCTTAAAAATGCCGAAAGTCAAAATGAATGTGAAAATTTAGTAACTTCTATTTACCCAACCTATACAAAAGAGGTGTTATTAGATAGGCCTTGATGAGGGCTATCTAGATCTGTAACTATGTCAACTTTGAGGTGAAGCGTTATCGAATAATTCGACAAAAACCTCGAAAATTTGTTAATTTAGAAATTTAAAAATATTCTAAGTCCAGAAATTAAAAATTTTTCTTTATTTTTCAGGTAATTTTCTTCCCACGGGACGCAGGAGTGTCTACAAATATGATACCAACAAATAACAACGTTACTAGCAGCTGTTTTCAATGAAAATTTCGCACAAATGTTCCAAATGTTCACCCCTAAGGTAGACTTTGGAAAGTAAACAAACAATACCGAAAATTTTATAAGTCAATTTCCCAATTTTCCGTCAGGCGGATCCGGACGAAAGTGGTGTCGTTCGACGGGTAATTGAAAGGGCTATCTAAATATATATAAATGATAATTTGGAAGACAAAGGCTATCGAATTAATCGACAAAAACCTCAAAAATGACTAAAATTGAAATTTAAATGTTGAATTTATAAGGTTATATTTACCAGATTTAAATAAAAGAGGTGTTGTTAGATAGGTCGTGACGCGAGCTATCTAGGTATGTATAATTTATTGTTCCCAAAAAATGAGGGAGCAAGTTATTCAAAGAAAATCTCAGAAAATTTTCGAAAAAGCGGTAAATTGAGTTTTGTTTGTTGAAAATTTACTACTTTTATTAACCAGATCTTAATAAAGGAGGTGTTATTAGATAGGCCTTGACGAGTTCTATCTAAATATATATAATTAAAAATTCCAAAAATAAATTTCGAAAAGTTATAAGCGAAGCGCCTTGGAAAATTCCTTAAAAATGCCGAAAGTCAAAATGAATGTGAAAATTTAGTAACTTCTATTTACCCAACCTATACAAAAGAGGTGTTATTAGATAGGCCTTGATGAGGGCTATCTAGATCTGTAACTATGTCAACTTTGAGGTGAAGCGTTATCGAATAATTCGACAAAAACCTCGAAAATTTGTTAATTTAGAAATTTAAAAATATTCTAAGTCCAGAAATTAAAAATTTTTCTTTATTTTTCAGGTAATTTTCTTCCCACGGGACGCAGGAGTGTCTACAAATATGATACCAACAAATAACAACGTTACTAGCAGCTGTTTTCAATGAAAATTTCGCACAAATGTTCCAAATGTTCACCCCTAAGGTAGACTTTGGAAAGTAAACAAACAATACCGAAAATTTTATAAGTCAATTTCCCAATTTTCCGTCAGGCGGATCCGGACGAAAGTGGTGTCGTTCGACGGGTAATTGAAAGGGCTATCTAAATATATATAAATGATAATTTGGAAGACAAAGGCTATCGAATTAATCGACAAAAACCTCAAAAATGACTAAAATTGAAATTTAAATGTTGAATTTATAAGGTTATATTTACCAGATTTAAATAAAAGAGGTGTTGTTAGATAGGTCGTGACGCGAGCTATCTAGGTATGTATAATTTATTGTTCCCAAAAAATGAGGGAGCAAGTTATTCAAAGAAAATCTCAGAAAATTTTCGAAAAAGCGGTAAATTGAGTTTTGTTTGTTGAAAATTTACTACTTTTATTAACCAGATCTTAATAAAGGAGGTGTTATTAGATAGGCCTTGACGAGTTCTATCTAAATATATATAATTAAAAATTCCAAAAATAAATTTCGAAAAGTTATAAGCGAAGCGCCTTGGAAAATTCCTTAAAAATGCCGAAAGTCAAAATGAATGTGAAAATTTAGTAACTTCTATTTACCCAACCTATACAAAAGAGGTGTTATTAGATAGGCCTTGATGAGGGCTATCTAGATCTGTAACTATGTCAACTTTGAGGTGAAGCGTTATCGAATAATTCGACAAAAACCTCGAAAATTTGTTAATTTAGAAATTTAAAAATATTCTAAGTCCAGAAATTAAAAATTTTTCTTTATTTTTCAGGTAATTTTCTTCCCACGGGACGCAGGAGTGTCTACAAATATGATACCAACAAATAACAACGTTACTAGCAGCTGTTTTCAATGAAAATTTCGCACAAATGTTCCAAATGTTCACCCCTAAGGTAGACTTTGGAAAGTAAACAAACAATACCGAAAATTTTATAAGTCAATTTCCCAATTTTCCGTCAGGCGGATCCGGACGAAAGTGGTGTCGTTCGACGGGTAATTGAAAGGGCTATCTAAATATATATAAATGATAATTTGGAAGACAAAGGCTATCGAATTAATCGACAAAAACCTCAAAAATGACTAAAATTGAAATTTAAATGTTGAATTTATAAGGTTATATTTACCAGATTTAAATAAAAGAGGTGTTGTTAGATAGGTCGTGACGCGAGCTATCTAGGTATGTATAATTTATTGTTCCCAAAAAATGAGGGAGCAAGTTATTCAAAGAAAATCTCAGAAAATTTTCGAAAAAGCGGTAAATTGAGTTTTGTTTGTTGAAAATTTACTACTTTTATTAACCAGATCTTAATAAAGGAGGTGTTATTAGATAGGCCTTGACGAGTTCTATCTAAATATATATAATTAAAAATTCCAAAAATAAATTTCGAAAAGTTATAAGCGAAGCGCCTTGGAAAATTCCTTAAAAATGCCGAAAGTCAAAATGAATGTGAAAATTTAGTAACTTCTATTTACCCAACCTATACAAAAGAGGTGTTATTAGATAGGCCTTGATGAGGGCTATCTAGATCTGTAACTATGTCAACTTTGAGGTGAAGCGTTATCGAATAATTCGACAAAAACCTCGAAAATTTGTTAATTTAGAAATTTAAAAATATTCTAAGTCCAGAAATTAAAAATTTTTCTTTATTTTTCAGGTAATTTTCTTCCCACGGGACGCAGGAGTGTCTACAAATATGATACCAACAAATAACAACGTTACTAGCAGCTGTTTTCAATGAAAATTTCGCACAAATGTTCCAAATGTTCACCCCTAAGGTAGACTTTGGAAAGTAAACAAACAATACCGAAAATTTTATAAGTCAATTTCCCAATTTTCCGTCAGGCGGATCCGGACGAAAGTGGTGTCGTTCGACGGGTAATTGAAAGGGCTATCTAAATATATATAAATGATAATTTGGAAGACAAAGGCTATCGAATTAATCGACAAAAACCTCAAAAATGACTAAAATTGAAATTTAAATGTTGAATTTATAAGGTTATATTTACCAGATTTAAATAAAAGAGGTGTTGTTAGATAGGTCGTGACGCGAGCTATCTAGGTATGTATAATTTATTGTTCCCAAAAAATGAGGGAGCAAGTTATTCAAAGAAAATCTCAGAAAATTTTCGAAAAAGCGGTAAATTGAGTTTTGTTTGTTGAAAATTTACTACTTTTATTAACCAGATCTTAATAAAGGAGGTGTTATTAGATAGGCCTTGACGAGTTCTATCTAAATATATATAATTAAAAATTCCAAAAATAAATTTCGAAAAGTTATAAGCGAAGCGCCTTGGAAAATTCCTTAAAAATGCCGAAAGTCAAAATGAATGTGAAAATTTAGTAACTTCTATTTACCCAACCTATACAAAAGAGGTGTTATTAGATAGGCCTTGATGAGGGCTATCTAGATCTGTAACTATGTCAACTTTGAGGTGAAGCGTTATCGAATAATTCGACAAAAACCTCGAAAATTTGTTAATTTAGAAATTTAAAAATATTCTAAGTCCAGAAATTAAAAATTTTTCTTTATTTTTCAGGTAATTTTCTTCCCACGGGACGCAGGAGTGTCTACAAATATGATACCAACAAATAACAACGTTACTAGCAGCTGTTTTCAATGAAAATTTCGCACAAATGTTCCAAATGTTCACCCCTAAGGTAGACTTTGGAAAGTAAACAAACAATACCGAAAATTTTATAAGTCAATTTCCCAATTTTCCGTCAGGCGGATCCGGACGAAAGTGGTGTCGTTCGACGGGTAATTGAAAGGGCTATCTAAATATATATAAATGATAATTTGGAAGACAAAGGCTATCGAATTAATCGACAAAAACCTCAAAAATGACTAAAATTGAAATTTAAATGTTGAATTTATAAGGTTATATTTACCAGATTTAAATAAAAGAGGTGTTGTTAGATAGGTCGTGACGCGAGCTATCTAGGTATGTATAATTTATTGTTCCCAAAAAATGAGGGAGCAAGTTATTCAAAGAAAATCTCAGAAAATTTTCGAAAAAGCGGTAAATTGAGTTTTGTTTGTTGAAAATTTACTACTTTTATTAACCAGATCTTAATAAAGGAGGTGTTATTAGATAGGCCTTGACGAGTTCTATCTAAATATATATAATTAAAAATTCCAAAAATAAATTTCGAAAAGTTATAAGCGAAGCGCCTTGGAAAATTCCTTAAAAATGCCGAAAGTCAAAATGAATGTGAAAATTTAGTAACTTCTATTTACCCAACCTATACAAAAGAGGTGTTATTAGATAGGCCTTGATGAGGGCTATCTAGATCTGTAACTATGTCAACTTTGAGGTGAAGCGTTATCGAATAATTCGACAAAAACCTCGAAAATTTGTTAATTTAGAAATTTAAAAATATTCTAAGTCCAGAAATTAAAAATTTTTCTTTATTTTTCAGGTAATTTTCTTCCCACGGGACGCAGGAGTGTCTACAAATATGATACCAACAAATAACAACGATACTAGCAGCTGTTTTCAATTAAAATTTCGCACGGTTAGGTTAGGTTAGGTTAGGTTAGGTTAGGTTTTTTTTTTTTTTTTTTTTTTTTTTTTTTTTTTTTTTTTTTTTTTTAAATGCTGTCAACCTCTTGCATGACAAGAGTCTTTTGTGTGCTCTATTTTTGATTTGCTTTTATTAATTTTTGGTTGAATTTTGGTTTGAATTTTTGCTTGTTTGATCTTTATTTGTTTGCTTTGCCTATTTCATGCTTATTTAATTTACTTGTTTGTTTTTCTTATTTGTTTTGCTTATTTATTTTTACCTATCGCTATTTCGCAAATTTTTACGCCAAGATTTAGAAATGCGGTACGTGTTTCTTTATTTCCTAGTAGGAGGTGTGCGTCTTCCTTCTTAAGCTGTAACCCAAGGCGTTGCTCAGTGTCGTATCGTAGTGTCCCGAATACGGGGCACTCAAAGATTATGTGCACAACGGTTTGTTCTTGCGTCGGATCGCAGATACATGACGGGCTCTCCCGACACTTGAAGCGATGCAAGTATTGGGAGAACCCCCCATGTCCTGTGAGCATCTGCGTGACAACGCCTTGGGGGCGGATCTTCTGCACCAAGCAGTACGCGTCCCTGGCATCCGGGAAGAACACTTTCGTGACGGAGGCGGTGTGGCCCGACTGATATCTACGGTTCCACTCGTCGAGCGATTCGCTGCGAATCTGACGCTTGACGAATGAAACCGGACACAGGTCGTAGTCAGGCTTCCTCCGGCACGAAAGTGCCGCCTCCTTTGCCAACTGGTCGGCGCGCTCGTTACCGTCGATACCGGCGTGGGCCTTGACCCAGTACAAGGTTATATCTTTGCCACGGGCCAAGGCCTCGCTGAGGTTTCGGCGCGCCTTGGTTGCGAGGATATGCAGGGTTCCGGGGTTCGTCACCGTCTCCAGCGCTGCCCTCGAGTCGCTGTAGATGCCGCAGCTCCCCGCGCTGCAGTTGAGGATTTCGCTCGAAGCTCTGCATATGGCCAAGAGCTCGGCCTGGTAGACTGTGCAGTACGCTGGCAAGCTCAGTTTCCGGCTTCGCAGTTCGGCCCGGCTGTCCCAAATGGACAGCGCGGCGCCGACCTTGCCCTGTAGCTTGCTGCCGTCCGTAAAGATTCTGAGCGACTGCACGTTGAGCTGGTCTACCAGGCTTTGGTCCTCCAGACTCTGGAACCTCAAGTCCATACGCAGAGCTGGATGCGGAAGCTCCGCAAATCGCACCACACGCTCTACCTCCCGGTCTCCCAGTACTAGCCGAGTTGACCCTTTACGCGCCTCGTAGAGGGCGGCTGCCTCCTTTATTCGGAGGTCCAAAGGCAGTAACCCGGCCAATAGTAGGGCCGAGTTGAGGGAGACGGTGCGGTACGATTTACAGATTTTCTGAGCGAATCCTCTTTGCACAGTGTCGAGGAGCTTGCGGATACCCTGCTTCTCAACAGCGGGCGCATAAGCGGCTGCCGCATACATGATGACCGGTTCTACTGTTGCGGTGTAAATGGTCTGTATGACCTCGGGGTGCAGCCCCCAGCTTATTTTAGCCGTTCTCGAGAGCTGTTTATAGATATTTAGGGCCTTCCTACAGACGTTGCCGACATGGGTGTTAAAAGTCAGCTTATCGTCTATAGTAAGCCCCAAAATCCTCAGCTCTCGGGACATGCCAATGTCGACCCCGCCCATGCTCAAGAGTGGGGTGTCATGCTTCAACTTGTTTGTAAGAAGCATGGCGCAGGTCTTGTGTGGCGCGAACTTAAGTTTGTTCTTGACGCCCCACCCCTGAACAAAGTCAAGGGCGGCATTGGCACGTCGCTGCACCTCTGACGCAGTATACTCCGCGAACAGCAGAACCACGTCATCCGCGAATGCTTGGCAGGTGACGCCCCGTTCATGTAGACCTTTCAGAAGGGGGTCTATGAGGATATTCCAAAGGATGGGCCCACTTATGGACCCTTGGACGCAGCCCTTTTGGGTGTTGCGGCGGTGTTCCACCCCGGCGTACCGTAGCTTCACACATCTGTCGTCTAGGTAGCTGTCCAGTAGGCGCCTGATATTGACCGGGCAACCTTCCTCAGCCAGTCGGACCTTGATGGCGGGCCACCATGCGCTATCGAAGGCACCCTCTATATCTAGTGAGACTAGCGTGACCAGCTTTTTCTGTTGTATCTCCGCTTTGATCTGGTTCACAAGGGTATAGAGGGCGTCTTCGGTGCTTTTCTGGGGCATAAAGCCATACTGGCGAGTACTGAGCCTCGGTACTAGGTGCCACTGGAGCCTTGCTACGACCATTTTCTCCAGAACTTTTCCCAACACAGGCAGCAGGCCGATGGGCCTGTAGGATTTGGCGCTCTGATAGTCGTCCTTGCCCGGCTTCCTCAAAACCACAACTGTGGCCTCCTTCCACTTCGTGGGGAAGTGGCCTAGGGTGAGGCATTTGTTGGCCAGGGCAAGGAGCGTATCAGGGTCCTGGAGAATGGCGTGACGACAGATGTCCGCAGTGAAGCCATCTGCACCCGGCGCCTTCTTCGGATTGAAGCTGGACACCGCGGCAATCATCTCGCGCGAAGTAAACGGCGGGTCATGCACCTCATCATGGACCCGGTCGTTTACCCGCAGTGCGAGATCCCGGGTGTCCATGTGATGTTGGTTGTCAGCTTCATGTAAGTCCTCCGGATAAAAGGTCTCAGCCAGGTGCGATGCAGATTCGGCGGAACTGAGCGGTACGCCGTTCTTAATCAGGGTTACGTCCTCCTGCCTCTTGGCAGTCCTACCGATGACTCGGTAAATACCCTCCCAGACCCCCTCCCTATCTTGCCTGGTGCAGAAGTCCTTCCAGCTTGTAATCTGGGCACACCTAGCTTTTCTCTCATATTCGCTTTTTGTTTGCAGGTACTCAGCAACGACATGTTCCCGACGAATCGGGGCGGCGCAGCGGACTCTCCTCTTTTTGGTGGCGACTTCTCGCTTCAACGCGGTGAGCTCATCAGACCACCACGGCATTGTAAGCTTGGTTTTTGGTTTGATTTTGGGGATATATTTTTGACAAGCTTGTTTAATTATTTCCGAATATGACTCTACAACATTTTCTAAATCAGTTTTTGTTTTTAGTGTTTCAATTTTGAATTTATTTATACCGGATTGTGTTTGTAATTGGACCAGTTTCTCACGAAACTGGTCCCAATTGGCTTTTTTGGTGTTGTAGAGTCTAGTAGTGGTTTTGATATTGATGCCGAGAGATTTTTGTTGCCGAATAGAAAATACAATGCCGTTGTGGTCGGAGCTGGTCATGCCGACGTCTACTCGCCATCCCTCCACCAGTTCGAGTAGATCCGCTGAGCAAGCCGTAATGTCTACATGGCTGCTATAAGTTTTGCCGCCCCTGATCGTATGAAACGTGGGCGTAGTGCCGCTGTTGAGCACCTGCAAGTCCAATTCCTCTAATGTGCCACATGTCTCCTCTCCCCGTTTATCCTCATTGATGCTGCCCCACCAGGAACTTTTGGCATTTACATCGCCTCCGATTAGCAGGCCACGGGATCCTAGCTTTCGCCGAATTCCTCGAAGCTGCTCCAGGTAGCCGTCTATTGGCTTGTCAGGCTCGTAGTAGACTGAGACCACTACGAGGTCCCAGGCGCGGGTTCGGATCCTCACCACTACGGTGTTGTGTGTGGTGAGTTCTGGACACTGTTCGACGTCCAGGTCTGTGTCGAAGACCGCGATTGCGGCCTTTACAGTTCCGCTTCCGTCATCCGACGCCTGGAATATACGCGCCCCGCGGTAGTCTCGCATCTTTCGGATGCTGCCCACATACGGCTCCTGTATGAGAGCCATAGAAGCTCTTCGCTCCTCAGCAACTGCGAACAATTCGGCGGTTGCTAGTTCCTTCCGTTGCAAGTTGGCCTGCAATACCGGATACGCCTTTGTTTCGGCGGGCTGAGGGCTCATGGTTTCTGCAGTGGGGCCCTTAACAATACGCTACTTTTGCTCTGGCCAACGCATCCCACTTTCGCCGGACGGGGCATTCCGCGCTAAACGCACTATGCCCGGTCGCGTCTAGTCCGGCTCTAGTGCAATTGCAACAAGTGGGAGGTGCGTTGGCGAGCACGTTCGGGCAGTTTCTGCGTTGATGGGTTCCACCACAGTGGCCGCATATCTCTCCTTTCTCTTTTTCCTCGCAGAGGCGTTTGCTGTGACCATAGCCCAAGCAGCCAGAGCATTGGACCAGTGGAGACTGGTCCTCCACGCCGACCCGCTGTATGCCCATGTACACAGCAGACGCCTCCGTCATGCGGCCCCAGAGCTTAGGAGATACTCTAGCTACAATGTGGCACATTAGGGAATTCCTTGCCGCTTTCCTGTATCGGATTTCAATTTTGTTTTCATCAGCTGCAAGTCCGAGGAAGAGTCCCGCGTTCTGTTTCCTCAAGGCTTTTAGGACGTCCTCGTCTTTGTTAAATTTTAGGACGTTTTTGAGGACAACGAGTGGGTCCTGGTTTTTGACGTCTTGTACGTCCAGCTGGTCATCTGCTGTATTGAGGTTTTGTCGGACCCTACTCCTCTCCTCTTCGTTCCTGCAGCTGATGACAATTTTCCTGTCCTTGGCTTTACGCACTCTCTCTATGCAGATACCGCCCTCATTGGTTTTAATTGCAGTTCTAATTTTCCCCAGGATGTCCTCCCCAGTGTCGTTGATATTTTTGGAGGCGACCACCACTGAGTGCAGCACAGGTTGAGCCGGGGTTGGCTTGGCCCGCGCCGCGACATATGCGTAAGTGATCGCCTCCGTTTTTGACTTCAGGGCCTCGTTTAACTGATTAATTTTCTCACTGCTCTCTCTCATTAGCCTACTATGATCAGCTAATGAGGAGAGCAGTTGAGAAACCCCTTCGTTTTCCGGTTTTGAGGGACCTTCTGTCGATGTTTGGGGCTCAGTTTTGCTCACACTTTCCCTTATTTTCGGTTCTGCTTCCTTAACCAACAGGTAGAGGCCGTCTATGGCCTGAGTGACTCCCTCAAGGATGTCCTTTCTGAGGTTTCGGGAGTTTTTGAGCAAAATTTTTGCCTTAGTCACCCAGTTTTTGGCTTCTTGGATCCTACCTGTTGCTTTTTGAGCGTTGGTAGATGTCGGACTGTCCGCAGCCCCCACAGAGTCCATTGAAGCTGTTGGTTTGCTTGATGCATTCGTATTTTTAAGTTTTTTGGACTTCGTGGGGGCGGCGGGCACCGATCTCGGAGAAGAGACTTTGCTGGTCTGGGTCGACATAGGCTCTGCGGGAATCGTGTCCGACATCACGTCAGGAGGAGTACCCTGTAGAGCAGAGGTTGAGGGGGCTTGTTTCTTGGCTGGGGTACGGATGCCGATCATATTGTTGGACGGGAGGGACAGTTTTTATAAATAATAAATATGTAGTTGAATTTATGCCTGTAAAAGTTGTATACTAAGCGCGTAAGATAAAGAGCAAGAATAATTGAGACAATGAATCAAACAATATCACAGCGAAAGCTCGAGCCGGTCCCAGAGCTTAGTCGCGTGTGGGCGACTTAGCAGGGAAACACTTCTTATAAATAAAAAGTGTCCAAAGTGCTTCTACCGCGATTCGCCTGTTGAGACCCACTCAAAGCCGTACAACCTAGTAGACAGTACAACCCCAACCTATGTTTAAAATCAATAGTTTGGCCAGTAGACCAAGTACGAGTAATTGGAAAATTAAATTTGACGAATAAAGAGTATATTAAGGACAATACAAACAAAGTGCGGTTAATAAACCGACTGACAATCACAAAACAGACAGGGTCAATAAACCGAAATGTCAAAAGTTTAGATAAACGGAACTCCTTGTCAATTGACCGAAGGGTTAATCAATATATGTCAAGTCAAGAGTCAACTATGAATTAGGTAAAAACACCTAGTCTACGTGTATTGCAGCAAAAAGAGCCGAGTATCAAATGTTTATGGTCAATAGACCTCGTACAACAATAAAACAGTCTAAACGAAATCTTTGAAAATATATTTTCCAAAAAATTTTTTGAGTTGAGACCACAGGTTGGTCACCCCTGTCCTGCCTAGCCTATATATACAGTGAAAGATGGGAGGGTGGGCGGGCAATTTTTTAATTTTCCGTCAGGCGGATCCGGACGAAAGTGGTGTCTTTCGACGGGTAATTAACAGGGCTATCTAAATATATATAATTAGTAATTTGGAAAACAAAGGCTATCGAATTAATCGACAAAAACCTCAAAAATGACTAAAATTGAAATTTAAATGTTGAATTTCTAAGGTTATATTTACCAGATTTAAATAAAAGAGGTGTTGTTAGATAGGTCGTGACGCGAGCTATCTAGGTATGTATAATTTATTGTTCCCAAAAAATGAGGGAGCAAGTTATTCAAAGAAAATCTCAGAAAATTTTCGAAAAAGCGGTAAATTGAGTTTTGTTTGTTGAAAATTTACTACTTTTATTAACCAGATCTTAATAAAGGAGGTGTTATTAGATAGGCCTTGACGAGTTCTATCTAAATATATATAATTAAAAATTCCAAAAATAAATTTCGAAAAGTTATAAGCGAAGCGCCTTGGAAAATTCCTTAAAAATGCCGAAAGTCAAAATGAATGTGAAAATTTAGTAACTTCTATTTACCCAACCTATACAAAGGAGGTGTTATTAGATAGGCCTTGATGAGGGCTATCTAGATCTGTAATTATGTCAACTTTGAGGTGAAGCGTTATCGAATAATTCGACAAAAACCTCGAAAATTTGTTAATTTAGAAATTTAAAAATATTCCAAGTCCAGAAATTAAAAATTTTTCTTTGTTTTTCAGGTAATTTTCTTCCCACGGGACGCAGGAGTGTCTACAAAGATGATATCAACAAATAACAACAACACTAGCAGCTGTATTCGATTCAAATTTCGCACGGGTTAGGTTAGGTTAGGTTAGGTTAGGTTAGGTTAGGTTAGGTTAGGTTAGGTTAGGTTAGGTTAGGTTAGGTTAGGTTAGGTTAGGTTAGGTTAGGTTAGGTTAGGTTAGGTTAGGTTAGGTTAGGTTAGGTTAGGTTAGGTTAGGTTAGGTTAGGTTAGGTTAGGTTAGGTTAGGTTAGGTTACGAGGACGTAAACCTCTATAAAAAATACCCCAAGCTCACGCTCTGACGCCTGGCTATGAGCTGAATCGCTGGAGGGAGTCCAGTGCCAAGGGCGTCCTCTGTCGGAGGACATTAAACTACAAAAACCACAATGACAATGGACAACTATAGGAGAAAACCTACCCAGGAGGGTCCTAGACGCGATGCGTCTGGGGAGTCCCTCCCGGAGCCAGTCGGCTCCGGCAGCCCCCAATCGTATTATGGGGGGGGCACCCAATGTCACACACGCCCGTCGCCGAGCGTCAAATCCGGCACCGAAGTAGCGAAGGACGCGCCAACAGAGACCAGGAGGCAGACGCGGAACAGCAGAGGGCAGTTCCGAAAGGCGAACGCCCTTCTGCCCTCGGTCTCTACTGAGGAGATTGCTGCGGCTGAAACGCCTGCAGCGGTGAGGCTCCCAGAAGTCGATCCGACTGCTGGGAGCCGAAGACAATCGGAACGCACGCGTTCCAAGTCCGCCGTGGATGTCCCGGCTGGTAGTTCCGGTGCGCGGACGGATGCACCGGAACCGATGGACGTGGAGGCAGACGGCCGGAAGCGAGGACGCCCCCAGGGCTGCGAGAGCGACATCTCTCAGGAGATGTTGCCTCCGCCTAAGGTTGCCAGCAGCCATAGGGGGCGATCTAGAACTCCGGTGTCGGCCCCGTCGGGCTCCGCCTTTTGTAAGGCGGAGTCTTACAGGCGAGCCAGGGCTGACGGCGAATTACAGGCGGAGGAGGAGATCGCTGGTCTCCTGCTTACAATCGGGACGCCGGTGGAAGGGGATTCAGTGGCCCAATCACCGGCTTCCTTGCAGGAGAAAGCGCAGGCGGCGGTGGCCATAATAAACAAGGTGGCCACCAAGTCAGTGAACCTGAAGGGCCCTTTTGTGAGGGCCCTCAAGGACTCCTCCTCTGCCGTTGCTGAGGTGGTAGAGACCCTAGCTGGAGACGTGGCTCGCCTCCAGGCGGCCAACGACCGGTTGACGGAACAGGTGGCCGAGCTTAGCGCTCAATTTGCCGTTTTTCGGGCGGAGCGCTCTGAGCGCGAGGCCCCTGTCCCGTCTGCGTCCCAACCAGCCCCGGCCCCATCTACGTCACAGCCGGCCCCATCTGCATCCCAGCCGGCCCCATCTGCGTCCCAGCCGGCTCCGTCTACGTCGCGGCCGGCCCCGTCTACGTCGCGGCCGGCCCCGTCTACGTCGCGGCCGGCCCCGTCTACGTCGCGACCGGCACCGTCTACGTCGCGGCCGCCCCCGTCTACGTCGCGGCAGGCCCCGTCTGCGTCCCAGCCGGCCCCGTCTACGTCGCAGTCAGCCCCTGTTGTCCCCGGGGTATCCGACGATGTGCTGCAGCAGATGCTGCAGTACATGCTGCATGCGATGGGGAACCTGGTGGACGGTCGGATTGCGGGTCTGGAGGCGAGGCTGCCTCCGGCCCCTGTAGTTCGGCCACCGCTGGCGACTCCGAGGCGGGAGATCGCCTCAGCACCGACCCCGCTCCCCGTGGTGGGGGGTCGCGTGACGTACGCCGCAGCGGCGTCGGTGTCGGGCCCTGCTGCCGCGCGCAAGACGCAGCAGCGGGCGAAGGCTCCGACCAAGACGGCTGCGCCGCCGCCGCCGCAGCCGAGGCCCAAAACGGTGGCTTTGGCTGGTGCGGAGCTTCCTCCGCTCCCCACTCCAACACCTCTGCCTGGCCCCTCCACAACTGCCCCCTCCAATGAGGGTTGGCAGGAAGTCGGAGGGGCCAAGAAATCCAAGAAGGCCAAGAAGCGGGCCAAGAAGGCTGCCCAAAAGGTGGCCTCTGGCCCGCAGTCGTCAACGGTGGCCCGGACCACTCCGAAAAAGCCGCGGAAGCTGCAGCCGCCTAAGACCGCGGCTGTAGTGGTCACGGTGTCACCGGAGGCGGCAAGTGGAGGACTGTCCTACGCGGCCGTCTTTAAGACGGCCCGGGACTGTCTCGCTGGCGATTTCGCGACAGCAGGGGTCCGACTGCGCCTCGCCCAAACGGGAGCTCGAATCCTCGAGTTCCCGGGGGCTGAAGGTGCCAAGACGGCGGACACTTTTGCTGAGAAGCTGCGGGGAGTGTTTTCGGACACGGATGGTGTCAAGATCGCCAGGCCTACGAAATGCGCTGAGTTGCGCATCTCGGGCCTGGACGATTCGGTGACGGCCGAAGACGTTCGCGTTGCAATCCGGGCAAAGACGGGTTGCAACGCGGAGAGCGTCAGAGTTGGCGCCATCCGCCCCGGTCCGGGAGGACTTGGCGCAGTGTGGGTGAGTTGCCCCGTGGCGTCGGCCAAAGTTTTGGGCGACGCCGGCAGGCTTCTCATCGGTTTTGTGAGTGCCAGGGTAACAGTCCTGGCGGCAAGACCGATGAGATGCTATAAATGCCTAGCATCGGGGCACACACGCGTCAAGTGCGGAAACTGTTTCGACTGCAGCGGTCTCTGTTTCCGCTGCGGTCGACCGGGGCACAAGGCGGCAGAATGTTCTGCCGCCCCTCACTGCCCTATTTGTGCGGCGGACAACAAGCCCGCCAATCACCAGATGGGGCAGGGGGGCTGTAAGCCATCCCGCGCTTCTCAGCAGACATCGGGGGCTAGCCAATCGACCCAGGCTGCCTCCGATGTCGTTCGTGCGTCTACATCGTCGCCCATGGAGGAGGTTGTAGAGACGATCCCTTAATGGATCACGTCTCCAACCTCCTTGTCCAGACGAACCTTAACCACTGTGCCGCGGCGCAGGATCTCTTCCTGCAAACCATGGCGCAGTGGTCGATCGGTGTTGCCGTAGTCGCGGAGCCCTACTACGTTCCTCCCCGTCCAAACTGGATGGGTGACTGGGACGGCTCCGTGGCAGTCGTCGGTTCCGCGGCGGCTCATTCCCCGCCCTTGTCGCTTAGAGACAAGGGCTCTGGATATGTTGCCGCCGAGTGGGGGGGGGTCACCGTTTACGGTGTTTACTTCTCCCCCAACCGGAGTTTGAGCGACTTCGAGGTCTTCCTTAACAGCTTGGAGACCTCGATGCGGCGATTAGCGTCTGGGCACGTCCTCGTGCTGGGGGACTTCAACGCAAAATCCATTGCGTGGGGGTCCCCCGGGACGGACGCCAAGGGCGAAGCCGTAGAGGAGTGGGCGGCTTCGGTGGGCCTCTGTTTGCTGAACAGAGGCTCCACCAACACGTGCGTGCGACAGCAAGGGGGGTCGATAGTGGACCTTTCGTTCGCTACCCCTGCTGTGGCCGCACGAGTAAGGAACTGGTGTGTCCTGGAAGAGGTCGAGACGCTCTCGGATCATTTATATATCCGGTTCGAGCTCTCCCGGTCCCAGGGCCCCAGTAGGGGTCACACGGCGCGGCATTCATCCCGCTTTCCGCGGTGGGCTGTCGCCAAGCTCGATAGGGACCTACTAGAGGAGGCGGCCATTGTTCAATCTTGGCTGTTTCCGCAGGCCCCGACCGGGGAGGTCGGCGTGGACGTGGGGGCTGGCCGTTTTCGCGATGCGATTACGCAGATTTGCGATACGGCCATGCCCCGCGTCCAAAGTCGTCGGCCTCGCCGGAAGGAGGTCTACTGGTGGTCCCAGGAGTTGGCGGACCTCCGTGCGGCTTGTACTCGTGCCCGGAGGTCCTACACCCGCAGCCGGCGACGTCACCGTGGAGACGGTGGCGGGGACCAGCTTCATGAGGAGTACCGCGAAGCGCGGAAAACTCTGAAGCTGGCCATTTGCCGCGCCAAGGACGAGAAAAAGAAGGAGATGCTGGAGAGTCTCGACCGTGACCCCTGGGGTCGCCCATATCGTGCGGTGCGACAGAAGCTCCGCACGTCGGGCCCCCCCCTTACCGAGACTCTCCAGCCCAGCTTCCTGCAGGAAGTGGTCGAGGGCCTTTTCCCTGAGCGGGCGGAGCACACACCCCCGTCGATGGCTTATGCGGTCATAGATGACGGGGGTAGAGAGGACGATGTGCCGCCCGTTAGGGAATCGGAGGTTGGGGCGGCTGTTCTTCGGATCCGTTCCAAGAACACCGCCCCCGGGCCGGACGGGGTTCCAGCCCGAGTGATGGCCCGAGCCCTCGACCATATGTCGGACCGCCTCAGGGAGGTGTTGGACGCTAGCCTGGCGTCCGGACGCTTCCCTGAGTGCTGGAAATGCGGGAAGCTGGTCCTATTGAGGAAGCCGGGACGGCCTGCCGATTCGGTCGCGGCCTATAGGCCCATCGTGTTGCTGGACGAGGCGGGTAAACTTTTTGAGAGAATACTCTCTGCCCGCATCGTCCGGCACCTCTGCGAGGTAGGGCCCGACCTGTCGGACGCCCAATTTGGATTCCGAGAGGGGCGTTCGACAGTCGATGCCGTGATGCGCCTTAGGGCCGTGACCGAAGAGGCAGTGAGCTGTGGCGGCGTGGTGTTGGCGGTGTCCTTGGACATCGCCAACGCCTTCAATAGTCTGCCATTTAGCTGCATCAGGGAAGCACTCCACTACCACGGGGTGCCAGAGTACCTGAGGCGGCTAGTGGCAGACTATTTAGAGGAGCGTACCGTCGTGTACGAGGACCGAGAGGGCGTCTTGAGACGGCGACCCATGTCGTGCGGCGTTCCGCAGGGGTCTGTCCTTGGACCACTCCTGTGGAACGTGGGGTACGACTGGGTCCTACGAAGTCGTCTGCCTCCCGGGCTGGGCGTAATTTGTTACGCCGATGACACACTTGTCACAGCCCGGGGGGCGAACTTCCAAGAGGCGGCGCGCCTGGCCACCAGGGGTGTTTCTCTGGTGATCGGGCGCATCGAGGCGCTGGGCTTACGGGTGGCCCTGGACAAGACGGAGGCCCTATTGTTCCATGGGCCCCGTCGTGGTCCACCCGCCGGCGCCTCCATAGAGGTCAACTCGGTCCTCGTACCGGTTCGGGCCCAGATGAGGTATCTGGGCCTGATCCTCGACGGTAGGTGGCTCTTCGACGAGCACTTCCGACAGCTTGGTCCAAAGCTGGTCGACGCTGCCTCCGCCCTTGGGCGACTTTTGCCCAATTTGGGTGGAGCCAGCGTCGCAACGAGACTCCTATACACGGGGGTTGTCCGGTCGATGGCGCTGTATGGCGCACCGGTGTGGGTGGCGGCTCTGACTGCCCTAAATAAGGCTCGCCTCTGGCGGCCTCAGAGGGTATTGGCAGTCAGAGCCATACGCGGATACCGCACGGTGTCGACCGAGGCGGCGTGCGCCTTGGCCGGAACACCTCCGTGGGATTTGGAGGCGGAAGTGCTCGCCGAAGTTTATAGACGGGTGGCTGAATATCGGGCGGAGTATGGCTATCGCCCTCCGCCCGAAGAGGTACGCGAGTGGCGTGAAGCCGCCCGTCGAGCCACTATGGCTAGATGGTCGTTCCGGCTGGAGACTCCACGTGCTGGCTTTGCCGCCGTGGAGGCTCTCCAGCCGGTCATCCTCGAGTGGGCAGGGCGGCAGCACGGGACCCTTTCCTTCCGACTGACGCAGGTCCTTTCCGGGCACGGTTGCTTCGGGAAGTACCTGCACTCGGTCGCTAGGAGGGAATTGAGTCCCGCCTGCCACCACTGCGACTGCAGTGAGGACTCGGCCCAGCATACGCTGGCGATTTGCCCTGCATGGGCGTCGCAGCGCCGGGCCCTCACTGCAGTCATCGGAGGAGATCTCTCGCTACCGGCCGTCATACGCTCCATGGCCGGTAGCGATAGCAGTTTTACCGCGGTCGCAACCTTCTGCGAAGACGTAATCTCGCAGAAGGAGGTGGCGGAGAAGGCCCGGGAGGATGATATCCACTCGGACCCAATCCGCCGCCGGCGAACCGGGCGGCGGAGGCGCGCCTATCAGCGCCTCATGCCGCCCTGAGTGTGGCCGCGGATGGTCGGGACGGGCTTTCCCCTCCATCCGCTCTAGTGGCCACCCGCGAGGGGGCGACGTACGCGTGTGCCGTACGTCACCAAATAGAGAGTTTTAACAGCAGACGGTGCCCGCTTCAGTGCGGGCAAGCGCTGGGAGGGGTCCGGACGTGTTAATAACTGCAGTTCCCGGATTCCTCCCTTCACAGGCGCAGAGTGGCACACCGTGTGGTTTTAGTCGGTTCGAGTCCGACACACCGCCCCGCCGCAAGCCCCGGCGCGGGTGAAGGTCCGAGGGGATTTCCACACGTTAAAAAAAAAAAAAAAAAAAAAAAAAAAAAGGTTAGGTTAGGTTAGGTTAGGTTAGGTTAGGTTAGGTTAGGTTAGGTTAGGTTAGGTTAGGTTTTTTTTTTTTTTTTTTTTTACGTGGTGGAATGCATTTACGCACTTCGCTCGCCTCCCGCGGGGGCAGGGGGTTCGCTTCGTGTGGGACTCCTGACCTCAAAGAGAAGCCAGACTACCCACTAAACCACCACGGTGTTCCTCCTTCACCTAATCCGAGCCACGGGATAGTTTGCTCACCGCGACTCGGCTAGGGACGCCCTTTGATCTCGGGCTCATCTCATGAATGCACCCCGGAAACACAGAGGGGCGCATTCCGCCACATCAGCATGGGGCGGCAGATCCCCCGACCCACCGCCCGTGGCCACTCTCACCCAGGGACGCGTGCGGACTTCGCCCACCGGCATCCCTCCCCGGGACGCGTGCGAACTCCGCCCGCCGGCGTCCCCGTGGCCCGCGGGGCGAAAGAGCGAGCCCAGCCCACTCCCGCCCCAGCAGAGCCCCTCCTCTTGGCCGCCATCAGCCGTGAGGCGACGGCAGCCCGACACTCATCGCCGCCGGCCATAGCCGGAGCCACAGCCTACGGCGAGAGGTCTGCTTTTTACGACTTTGCTGTCGGGTTTTAGAGTCTTTTCCTTGACGCGGGCCGGCCAGTTAAGGCAAGCCCTCCGGCCAACAGGTTCTCAGCTACCCTCCTGGAGCCACCAGTCAGGTCATAGTTGAGCCCCTGTTGGTTACGGAACGCGAGAGGGTGGCGAAGTCTCTCTCACCGACGGTGGCACTAGTGCCTGTCAGCCCCTGAGTTAACAGTGGGCCGACCCGCCCCTCGATCCCGCCGAGCCCTGAAAAGGGCTGCTGCGGATCCCACCCCGCGACCCCCTCGTGCAATGGGGTCAAGCCCTGAAAAGGGCTGTCGGGTTATTGGTCAGACGGCCAGCATACAGAGCTCCTGAGAGTCAGAGTATCCTGACCGCCTGTCCAGGGCGCACCAGCCTCCACGCTTCTGCTCCCCAGGACCGGAGTCCAAAGGGGGAAGAAACGCGTAAGCCAACGTGGAGGTTACCCGACGCCGCGCCCCAGGTTAGGTTAGGTTAGGTTAGGTTAGGTTAGGTTAGGTTAGGTTAGGTTAGGTTAGGTTAGGTTAGGTTAGGTTAGGTTAGGTTAGGTTAGGTTTTTTTTTTTTTTTTTTTTTTTTTTTTTTTTTTTTTTAATTCAGACTATCCTCCAACATTATCGGAGCCCTTTTTCATCTTAGTTCTCTTCATCATACTCTCCAAAATTCATGTCCTTCGCACTGACTCTCCACATTCTATCTCCTTCTTGCATTGATCCTCATGATTTCTTTAGGTGGGTGGGATTCCCACTTTGAACCTATTCTAATTTTATACTTCTTTTCAGATCTTTATTATTTCTATTTTTATTTGCAGGGCAATAATGTTACACTTATGTTTTACGATTACTTGTTTTTAGCCTAGTTACATTTCTTATGTTAATACTTTACTTTGTTGCTATTTTTATGCTATTTATATCTATGCTTATTTTAATATATATACAATATATTACTAAACATATTTATTCAACTTCAACAAAATTTCTTTTTCTAATTGCTATGTTTCCGCAGTTTTATTGATTACAATTTTTCAAGTTTCTCTTTTTCAGCTTGGTGTTAATTCGTGTTTCTGTGTATAATGTTTGGTTTTATTTTGTGCGGGATATTCCAGTAGGATTCCAGGGGCTGTTTGGATGGCATTTGTGTCGCAGGTACGCGGAGGGCTCTCCCTACGCCCGACACGGTTCAGTCGTTTGGAGAGTCCGTCGCGCACTTTAGGGACTTTTATGGTTATCCGTCGGTCTCACTCGTTCTTTTGTGCTGTCGCGGGTTAGGTTAGGTTAGGTTAGGTTAGGTTAGGTTAGGTTAGGTTAGGTTAGGTTAGGTTAGGTTAGGTTAGGTTAGGTTAGGTTAGGTTAGGTTTTTTTTTTTTTTTTTTTTTTTTTAATGTTATCCCTTGGGATAACGCTGCTTTCCCCCGTCCATAGTAACGACAGGACCTTTTCTGCTAATCATATATTTTGCCATTCATTGGTGTGTCTCGCACTAAGTGCCTCCCATCCGTCTCTTGGCTTTAATAAATTTTTATTATTTTCTACTTGTTTTATTCTATTATAATTATACAAAATTTTATAGCAAAGCATTATTTCTAAGATTTTAAATACATTATTTTCTTAAATTCTCTTTTCTGTGGTCACTCATGGTATTAGTATCCATTTTAAGCAGTAATTATTAATATAATTAAATAATTTTCAATGCAAATTTAATTTTAGGTTATTAATGATCATGTGTATTTTTAGTTAATTATTTATTTATTTATTTATACTGATCTGTTATTTTACTATTTATGTATATTGTTTTATTAATATAAGGTTATTAAGGTTATTTTCTATTTAATGCTTAGTTTTCTTTTTAGTGATACTTTTTTCTTTATTTAAATGTGTTATATTACTCCTAGTTTTGTTCTTCAAGTGTTCTTTATTTATGGTTTTCCCATCTGTTGAGGCCACGGTGTTTGTGACTTTGTGTAATTTGTTTTGTGTTCTTGTCCAGTGTTTTTGCGAGTGTTTTTGTGTGATTTTGTGATTTGTTGTTTTAATCTGTGTGCGTGATTTAAATGTCTAAAAGTGATGTTCGTGTCTGTATATGTTTTTTATTTTTAGCATTAATTCCGCCTTTGTTATCAACAATCTATTTATATGCTTAAATATAAACAATTATTATAAGCCCGGTCGTGAATTATTTGTTATGCTGTTTATTTTAGTTGTGTGTGCGTGTTCAGTGTTTATGTGCATGTTATGATGTCTCCGTATATATTCACCATATACTTTCAATATCTGTGTGTGTTCGTGTGTGTGTGTTTCTGTGTCGAGTGTGTATGAATGAGTGTGTCACGAGTATGCCGTGGTTAACCTCGCCAGATAGTCCCATTTTTGGCGGACTGGGCACTCAGCGCTGAAGGCGTTGTGCCCCGTGCTGCTCAGCCTCTCACCCTGGCAGTTGCAGCAGTTTGGTTCCGCACCACAGGCAGCGTCCGGGCATTCGGCCCTTAGGTGGGGCCCGCCACAATGGCTGCAGTTTGGTGTAGTTGTGGTGCAGAACCTCTTGCTGTGCCCGTATCCCAGACACAGGGAGCACTGCACTAGAGGGGATTGGTCCGCAACTTTGATCGGTTGCAGATCGACATGCAGTCTACCTCTGTCTAGGGCACGGGACCAAATCGCCGGGGAGACCCTGAGCACCACGTGGCACGTGTGGGGATTTTTGGCTCTCCTCCTGTACTGGACCGTTATCCTGTCCTGGTCCGGTGTCAGGTCCCGGAATATCTCCCGGTTCCTGCACCTCAAGGCCCTCACCAGGTCCTCGTCCGTTTGGGTCTTTTGGACGCCGTATAGCACCAGGAGGGGATCCCTATTTTTTACTTCCTCCACTACCAGATCTCTGCCTTTCTCTGTTATTCGTTTGTGAGCCTTTTTTCGTTCTTCTTCTGTTTTATATCCTAGGATTACTTTTCTGTCTTTAGCCTTCCTTATCTTTTCCACTTGCACCCATCCCTCGTCCTCGTCCGCAGCCTGCCGCAGTCGCTCGATGACCTGCTCCCCGGTGTCCAGTTCGTTTTTGGACGTGACGATCACCGAGTGCAGGGTCG